>QGSO01000168.1:1013181-1356752 GCA_011037825.1 Carya cathayensis | reverse complement strand
CTCTATCATTGCTCGCAAGAGCATCGAGTATTTTTTTTTCTCTTCTTGCTTTGAGTAGAACATAGCAGTGCGAATCCCTTTTTTTTTTTTTCCTCTTCTTGCTGGGAGTAGCACATACCAGTGCGAATTCTTAATTTTTTTTTTATTCTCTTCTTGTTGGGAGTAGAACACAGCAGCTTTATACATAGCTTCTTCGAGGAAGAAGAAAAAGATGGTTCATGAATCTAGGCTTTTGTTGGTGCTTCAATCTATTTGGGTGTTTATTGTCTGTCCATAAATATTTGCAAATTCATAAAGAAAAGCACAAAATTTTGGATGCATATGTCAAAAATCAATCGACATAGGTACAAATAGAGAAAGAGAGAGGAGAGAGGGGGAGAAAGAGAGAGAACAACGGGGGAAGGGAAGAGGGGAGAAAGAGAGTGAGATTTGTTGTGTGTGGTTCTATTGTTATTCTTTTAAGATGCTTATGCGTAAAAATTTGATTGAAGGGTGTAAAACTCTCTTATTCACCTAGTTCTGTTTGAAGTTAATCTCTTTAAAATGATACGCTGAGTCTTAGGAGTGGGGGTGGGTTACTCGCACCTGTCCCGTATGGGCAATCTGGTAATCCCGCTAAGGAACGGATGGGAAATCTGCCTACCCAACACTGTTGCTGGTGGATAGTTTAAATTTATAGACATAAGTGGGTGGTACTAGCTCGCACAGTTAGGTATATAAAGTTAAGGAGAAGTATTACAGGCATAAAGAGATTATAAATAAATTCATAAATTGATATTGTTTCATGTTATCCATTAAATTTACTTTATAATAGAAGTAGTTTTACAATCTGACGTATCGCATTAAACTACGTCAGTTATTTTTGTATATTTTGTATAATCGATTTATGGTTAACATATTTCTTGTCTTTGTTTTTCTTCTTCTTCTTCTCTACCTCCTCCTTCTCGTCTTCTATTCCTCCTCGCTTTCTTATCTTCTTCTCCTTTTTTCTTTTTATTCTCTCCATTATTGCGCTCCATGGTACAGGACATCCCATGGCAGTCGTGAGTGCACAAACTCATAGCCAAGCTGTACAGTTGGTGTGCACATGATACCCACGGTGCCTATATTGTGGCCATGGGCAAACCTATGAGCAATTTTATTTTTCAATCAAAGACTTCTCTTTTTTCGGATCTAGTTCTTTTTTGGATTTATGGATTTATTTATAGATTTATACGTTTATTTTTAGATCTATGAACTTTGGTTCCATTGGTTTAGGGTTTAAATTAGTTTATTTGAGGTATGGATTGAGGTGGCCGGATGGTGGCCTGAGATACGCCCGCTTGATGAGTACAAACAGCTATGGTGGAAGAGTGCAACTGGGGGCGAGGTGGAAGATGGCCACCCCGCCCAGGCGGGATCGGGGTTTGGATGGGACAACTTTCCTCATTTACCCAAACCCAGCCTTAGAAAACCTAAAGTGACTATGGTTACCGATTGGCAACATCATTGATACCGGTGTCAATGTTTTTTGATTCCACGACGGTTGTAATTCATTGCGTTCATCCATCCCATCCCTCTTTCTCATGCCAACTTTGATTGCTTCCCTCTAAAAATTCCTCACCTTTAATTCAATTTGTTGCTCTCACCTGTATTTAATCATTAAATCTTCAACTTCAACTACGGCAACTTCTTCTCCTTCTATCTTTACATATAAAGGTTGCTTGATCAAGTTTCGAGAGTTAGATTCAAGCAAGTTAAGTCTCTTAGACCCACTCTCCAACCTCCAAATCCAATCATCTTCTCTCAACACGAACTTTGAACTTATTGATCTATTTATAGAATGGAAGACTAATAGAACACATTTTAGACGCCAAGAACATCCTAATACAGTTGATTTCAAAAGGATAAGTTGGATGAAGCTAAAGATTTTGAGAAAAATTTGTCTCACACAGTGATGACAGAGAGAGATAGTTGTATTATAAAAGATGTTACAGTTTGACTTTACATGTTAAGGAAAAGTATGCAAGGAAAGGTGGTGCTACACATGCCTAGAATAGAGAGTATTAAAAAGGAATATATAATAATGCATCAATCACAGGGTGATGAACTCTGGAACGCTGGTATCCTACAATTCATGTCTATCATCCCCACTCAAACAAAGTTGCAAGTCAAGACAGAGGCCAAGTTTGGACCAAATCGTGTAGAATGGAATTTTGGTAAGTAGTTTGGTAAAGATGTAGGCAAGCTGAAGGGAAGAAGGAACAAACCAAGTTTTGAGAGCACCGAGTGCAACTTGTTCATGCATGTAATGGACATTGAGTTCAATATGCTTAGTTTTGGTGTGAAACATTGGGTTTACAGACATATGAAGAGCACTCAAATTGTCGCAGTGGAGTATGGGTGTGTTAGAAAGAGGTATGCAGAGGTTCTAGAGAAGAAATGTTAACCAAGTGAGTTCGACAACGATTGAAGCCATGGTGCGATACTCATCTTCGGCTCTAGATCGAGCAACATTGGGATGCTTTTTTGCACTCCAAGAGATGCAGTTCATGTCGAGAATGTGTAGAAAATAGTGGTGGAAGGTAAGTAAGCAAACATCCAGCCCAATCGGCCTCGAAAAAAGCATAGAGATCAAGCATGCTGGAGGCAAGGATGCGAAGGCCAAAGGAGATGGTACCATGTATGTAGCATAGAATCATTTTAACAAGTTGGAAATGAGCAACAGTTGGTGCATGCATGAACTGACACACAAAGTTCACGCTGTAGAAGAGATCCAGTCATGTGAAAGTCAGGTATTTGATTCCTCCAACAAGGCGTTAGTAGTGAGTGGGATTAGGATATGGTTAGTTGATGAGCTGGTCCGACCTTTAGAAGGCATAGGGGGCTATGGGTTTGCAATCACCCATAAAGGTGGGGTCTAGAAGCTCTTGAGCATAACAAGCTTGAGAGAGAGTTAGACCTTGAGGAGTCCGATGTACTTCAATGTCGAGGAACTGATGAAGGGAGCCCAAGTATTTAAGAACAAATTATGCTGCCAGTTGAGAAATAAGCCATTGAATTCAAAAGGGATTGTCTCCAGTAACTACCATGTCGTTGACATAAAGGAGGAGCATGAGAAGACCATGGTCAGATTGGCAGATGAATAGGCTGGGGTTGAAGGTGCTACAGTAGAAGCCAAGTTGAAGAGGGAAGGTATTGACTAATGAGGTGTTCAAACCAAGCACGAGGGTCCTATTTAAGGTCGTAGAGTGCTAGACTCTATTTGCAAACTTGTGAGGGGAGATTGAAGTCAACGAAGCCTGGTGGTTGTTGCATGTATTAAGGAGTGGCAAGGAAACCATGCATAAATGCATTTCTCACATCAAGCTGACAGATCTCCCATCCTTTGACCACGACAATGGCAAGGACAAAGCCACATTCTTGCTAGTTTAATCAAGGAAATAGTTTCGTGGAAGTCAAGACCATCCACCTGGTGGAAGCCTTTGGCAACCAACTCTACCTTGAGGTGTTCCACAAAGTTGTTGGGTTGGAGCTTCACCTTGTAGATCCACTTGCAGCTGACAACGTTCATATGGGGTTGATGAGAGATTAAAGTCCATAAATTTGAGATTCTTAGCCTCATGCTTGAGACGCTCATTCTCTTCATACAATATCATGTCATCCCTATCCATGGGAACTGGCAAGCGGAATGAAGAATCTAATAGAGATTTCAACTGTTTATTCTTTTGCCGAATGATTCCTTCCCTTGTGTGAGACTCGTGAACAATTCGTTGAAGTACAACAATTTGTTCTTTAAGTCTTTCAACCTCATGGTTTTTGGCTTGTACCCGCTGGGAAAAAGCAATAATAGAGGATGAGTAGCGAGTCCCAAGACTCACCAAGTCGTAGATAGCATCGGAGTCTGACTTATTAGCCAAACTATTATTCTCTTGCTGCAACATGGCACCAATGGTAGCTGCAGAAAGGACAGGAGATTGAGGTGTAGAATACCTCATAGATGGATCTAGAGGAATGTTAGAAGAATGAGCCATTGAGAAAAGAATTGAAAAATTTAAAGCGAGAATGTTGAAGGAATGCAGATGAGTTGTGGAGATGAGAATAAGATTTGATGCAAATCGGATGAACTTTAAGACTGATTTTATAGAGATAGCATAAAGAACAAGACAAACTATTGTCTATTCAAATCTTATTTAGTCAAAAGAAATACAAGATATGCTAGATACACATTGTCAAAAGTTTTCTTACTAAACTAGCGAGATTAACAGTAGATTGTCCCTATTTTTCTAGTAAACGATGAACCTCTGCGGTTATCTGCCGATGTTGACCTTGTATCTAAACCTTTCTCGTTCCAGCTCCTCTATTCGTGGTTGCAGATCATGAGCATACCAATCTGTAAATTTTTTTAACTCTTTATTTTCTTGCTTTAGCCTTTTTATTCTCTCTATCCTTATTAGCAAGTTTCTGTCGTAACTCAGATATTTGGATGTTAAGATGATCAATCTCACTCGCCCTCGCCATTAACCTACGAGACATGATCATAACAGAGGCAGCATATTGACTACTGAACATTCTTGATTCTGCAATAATCTCATAATCAACCCTACTAGAAAAACGGTTCTCTGCTCCTATCATGGTATTGACGGCCTCAAGAGAGAAGATTGATGGTTGATGCATCAAGGGTTCTTGATTCAAGTCTGGAACATTAGTGAAAGAGAATTGTTCGGCCATTCTATCGTTATGGAAAAACAGAACTCAGGTCAAGAAGCGATGTTTTTTTTTATTGTATCCGATAGGTGAAAAAGATCATTTTTTTATAAAAACTCAGAGCCTTCAATCTCGTTTGTCAACAATATCAGGCGATTATTTAAATCTTTAGCCGCACTAAATTCATAGAGTTAGGCCTCGAGGCTTTGCAGCACTTGTCGAGTCACGGACGGCTTCCTTTTTCAACTATCTACAGTGTCTATTAACGCACCGTTTTCTTCAATCTATTTACTTGCTGCCGATCCTTTTTAATGATGCCAAAAGGGGGAGAATTTTTAGACTAGAACATTAACATTGTTTAAATTGCTAAACTTGTTATATATGCTTGGAATTATATTTATATTTTTGCTTGAAAAAGTAACGCACATTCTCAGGGGAAGCTTAAGTATTAATACAGGTTTCAGGTTCTATCAAGTATTTGTCATCATCAAAAAGGGAGAGATTGTTGAACCCAAGGTTTCAAGTTTCGTGTAATTATAAATCTACACATGGATTTTGATGATAACAAATGAATTCAAAGAATAAAGGAGTCTCAAGCTCAAGTTGTCCACACAATGGAATCAAGCACATCAAGGAACCAAGCATAAGCAAGAAGGGAACAAGTTCACATTAAAGTCATAGAGTAATATTGTAAATCTCTAAAAATTCGAAATTAGGATTAAGGTTCAAAATTAATATTTTATCATAAAGCATTAAAATACATTTTCCACATGTACATGAATATTTTGAAAATTAAATTTGAAAATTTTGAAAGATAATTGATTGTCATTTTTCACATGTGCATGTTTTATTTGAATATTTTCAAAAGTGATTGATACTTTTCTTGACTTATGCAAAAGGAAGATATCTTTGTTTAAAAATTTTAAAAAGTAAAGTGTGCTCCTTTTGTCATATGTAAAAAGTAAAAGATTAGATTTGAAATTTTTTAAAAGTAAAGTGTGCTCCTTTTGTCACATGCAAAAAGTAAAAAGATTCGGTTTGAAATTTTTGAAAAGTGAATGATAATATCTTTGACATGTGAATCTTTTTAAATTTGAATATGAAGTCTCATATGCCTATAAATAGATCATTTGAGAGCTTCACATTCACAACACAAAGAGCATATAACATTCATTCAAAACTTTCATTCTCTCTTTTCTATGCATTGAGTCTTAACCCTTGTTCATTTTGAGATATATAGTTTGCGCTGTATTGTTCTTATTTCACTTATTGAGGAGTGTTTTCTGATAACCTACCCACTATCAACTCTTGTATCAGTAAAAGGGTGTGTATAACCCTTGTGTGTGTAGAAAGTGTTCTACACAAGGAATAGTTGAATCACCACGTGTAAGGTGATTGCAAGTGTAGAGGGTGTTCTACACGGATCCTTTGTAGTGGTGTTGTTCAAATGTGTAATAGGTTTCTATCTCCACCTGAAGGAGATTGAATAGTGAATTCGGGGATCCTCAAGGGGTAGCTTGAGGCGAGGACGTAGGCAGTGGGGCCGAACCTCATTAACATATTGAATTTGCTTCTCTCTTACCCTTACTCTTTTTATTTATTGTTGTTTCATATTTTGTTTATATTTTATATTGTATATTTGATTTATAATTGTTATTTTTTTAAATATAACTCAATTAACCCCTCTTTTGTGTTAGTCATCTGGGCAACAGAAGGTATTAACATCTCTCATGGTGGCCCAAAACTTTCACATCTCCTATTTGCTAATGATCTCATTCTCTTTGGCAAATCATATCCATCTACTACAGAAGCCTTCGCTTGCTGCATTGAAACTTACACCAATTGGTTTGGTCAGAAAATCAATAAATAAATAAAAAATCAACTATTCACTTCAGCAACAACACTCCTCTGTACACAAAAAGAGAAAATCAAAGACTCCCTTAACTTCAAAACTTGCCCTGCAAAGCTAAGATACCTAGGCCTACCTCTCTTTATCGTGCCTTAAAAAAAAACATATTCAAAGAGACTTTTGAGAAATTTGCAAATGAGCTTCAAGCTTAGAAATTAAGAATTCTCTCACAAGCAAGTAGAACCACTCTCATCAAAACTATGGCTACCTCTATCCCATCATTCATCATGACTACCTGCAAAATGCCAAAACCAGTTTCCTCAAACATTGATAGTCTTTTCAAAAAATTCTGGTGGGGAAAAGATGCTGAAAAGAAAAAGGAATTATACCCTAGATCCTGGGACTCCATTTGTATTCCAAAATCTCTCGACGGCCTTGGCCTAAAAAATTGCTTCCTCTTCAATAAGGCTTTAAATTTAAAATTTGCTTGGGCTATCATAAACTATTCAAATAGCCTCTGGAAGCATTTTCTCACCTAAAAAATATCTCAAGAACTCAAAACTTCTTTGATGCAAAAAAGAGACCCATTGATTCTTGGTTTTGGAAATGCCTCTTAAATCAAAGAGAATTCCTCAAATCCAACATTTGCTACCAAATTAATAATGGAATCTCAACAAAAGTCTAGAAAGACTCTTGGATACCAACTCTCCCTTCCCTCGTCCCTACGCCAAACCCAACTACAAATTTGAGCCAAATTTAAGAGTTGTTGAGCTAACTCTCGAAGAGCCTAGGAGATGGAACACAATCCTTGTTCAGACTATGTTCTCTCTGGAGTTTGCTTAGGAAATCTCCAAAATCCCTTTGTCAAACTACAATTTTTCTTCCATTAATGACAAAATCAAGTGGAAGCACCACTACTCTAGAAATTTCTCAATTAAATCAACCTATACAGCTTTGCTCTCACCCATGACAAATCAAACCTCAGATATCCCTTGGAAAAAGTTGTGGAAACTCCAAATCCAAGACAAACTAAAACTAGTTCTCTAGAAAGTCTCACAAAATATCCTTCCAACCAGATCTCTCTTAAAAAAAATTTACAATTTCCAGGAAGACCAAATACTCTACCCTCTATGCCTTGTTGAAGAAGAAACCATCACCCACCTCATCCTCAACTGTTGTTAATCAAAAACTCTCTGGAAACATTCCAAATGGCTCGTTAACATCACAAAATTCGTGCGATACCCAACATTGGAATGGATTAAAACCATCATTGATCCAACAATCTCCCTCAAAATCCCAGAAGATGAATCACAATCCTTCCAAATTTTTGCAACTTTGGCCATCAACAACATTTGGTTCCTTCATAATCTAGTCATCCATGACTCATTCAAACCTCCCCCAAATTGGCTAATCAACAAAGTCCAAAAGGCTCTCTCGGAACACCAAATAGCTTGGCAAGTAAAATCATAGGAACTGGAGGCAATGTGGTACTGTAGACCAGAAGACCACTTCATTATCCAGTTTGACATAGCAATCGGGAAAGATGGATCAACAACAACATGCATTTGCAGATCTGGATCAGGCACACCCATCTTCGCCATCACCAATTTCATTCATAGCAAAAACCCAAATGTGGGAGAAGCATCTGCAGCTCTGTCAGGAATCAAAGAAGCCATCAAGTTCAATCTCCAAACCATACACATTGAAGGAGACGCAAATCAAACCATAAGTGCAATACGAAAAGACTAGCAACTTTCAAATTGGGAAATGTAAGCAATAACAAACAACATCAACTTTTTGCTTCCTTCTTTGGAAGTGTGGTCAGCAAAGAAAAATCATTGGGGTCAAAACCGATGTGTGCACAACCTTGCACAATGGGCTGCCTCCACTCTCCAGTTTGGAAAGCATACCCCTCTCCACTATTCCCCCTACCATCTTACCCTTTTATAGTGGAAAAGACCCCCGTTTAATTTTATTGTAATACTCCATAAAATATTATGTACCTATTTTGCTTGTTACTTTAATGAAGCTTGCTTGCCGAGAAAATATATACATATATATATATATATATATATAATTTTCCAACCTGGTAGGACCTGGCTCCAAGACATCAAATACTATATGAAATAAAATCACTAACCATGAGACAAAAGTCTATAATCAATGCCACTGAGAAAATTGGTGAATTTTATAAATAAAATAAAATAATACCCCTTATATTTGTATTTTGTAAAATAATGTTAAAAACTAATTTTCTAATAATATTTTATTTAATTTTCATCTCAACTCACTATCCAAACAACATATATTCTTAAATTTTGAAAAAAAAAAAAAATAGATCGAACCGAAAAACGAGATATGTTACCTAAACAAGCTGCCAAGATCAGAAAATATTTGGAATTCAACCAAACTAATTGTCTAATTAGTTGCATTCTAATTGGTAGTTATTAATGACTCCCAAACAATTAAATATTGTTTTCGTGTTATTACAGTGTCATTATTTTAGCATAAGTACAAGATCATTCTTATTGTCGTCTAGGTAATATATAAAAGTAGATTGGGAGTAACAAGTTGTATTATAATATCTGATTGACTAATGCTACGTTCAAACATGAGGCATACAAGTTTCATGCCGATCATTTGTAAAAAAATTATACGCTTTAAAAAAAGTAATTTTTTTATACTTTCTCAAGCTTACTTTTTTAGAAAAAAATCTGCACAAAATTTATGAACTTAGAACTTGCACAAAACATTACTCGATATAATTCCGTTATAACAAAACGGTAAGTAAATAAGAAAAAGTATAGTTAGGTCCTAACGGAATTGGTTAGTGGGGGAAAATTAGGCCGGGATTCAAAAGAATTAGGAGAAGGTTTTCGATTTCTATATCTAAAATATACTTACGAAGTTGTTTCAACTTATTAATTAACACTAACCCTAGATCCATGCCCCTAAAAAATGAATCGATACTTTTTAATCGAGCTCCATCATGATCATTTACTATTAACACCACAACCTCAAAAATTTGAGGTTTTTCTAATAGAACAGAACAAACGATGTCAAGCTAGAAGCACCCTCATTCCTATATAATGAATATATAAAAATAAAAATTGCGGATGTAAGAATCCACAACCAACCATATCCTTTAAGTCGCATGTTACTTTCTAACACATCGTTTTTAAACGAAGATTTACCATAACATTTTTCTAGTAGGTTGCTACTTGCTATAGCAAATATGTAATTGATTCAATTATGGAATCATAAATAATCATTGGTTCTATTAGTACATAGTAATCTATACTTTTATGAATAGGTAATTTATGAAGCAATCTCAGCAAGAATTCAATTTAACTCCGTAGATTTTGATATAAGAATTTTATCAAAATTTGAAATAATAAATAAGACAAATAAATTCACTCTCTCTCTCTCTTTTTTTTTTTTTTTTGAATCTGCATCTTCAATCTTCAAGTGACTTCAAAAAATAGATTAAATCAATTTAACACTTCTTCAAGTATCAAGGACTCGACATTATCCAAAAGATTGATTGAAAGATTTCCTATTTCAATATCATTACATTATTTGAATAAAGTTTTACAGTAAAAGTAAAAGCCATATTCTCATAATAAGAGAGAGAAATTCATATTCTGATTAAAACATCATTTGTCCAAAATTGAAATAATTAAAGATTAGTATACTTAAAGAAAATTGAATTTTTTTTGGCGATTGTGACCCTAAATGGATCTTGAGTTCTGTACAAACAATTCATCCCAAAGTTGAAGAGAAAGCAAGAAAAGTGAGAAATTGAATCCTCCAGGAAAAACATTCTCAAGTTACTAAAGAACAGTATGGGTGCAGTTGCAGCCATGGTAATCTTTCTTTCAAGCTCCCTGTGCCTGTACCTCCTCATAGCTCTCTTCAATGGTCTTCACAAACTGTGGTGGATTCCAAATCGCATACAGACCCAGATGGGTTTACAGGGAATCAGAGGTCCTTCCTACAGATTCATCCATGGAAGCACCAAGGAAATTCTCAGCATAAAAAAGGAGGCCATGAACAGGCCCATGATCAATTTATCCCATGATATATTTTCTAGAGTTCAGCCTCATATTCAATCATGGATCAACATTTACGGTAACAAGTGCAACCATGTTTTTCTGAATCTAAGTTTGATCAATTTTTTTTTTATTGTTTATTTTTTCTCTGGTGCAGGGAAGAATTATCTTCAATGGTATGGCTGTAAAGCTCAATTGGTCATAACAGAACCGGAACTTATCAAAGAGATATTGAACAATAGAGACGGAGCCTATCAGAAGGGGAAGGCTGAAGGCTATGTAAAGAAGCTCTTAGGAGATGGGCTTGGCACTTCTCAAGGTGAAAAGTGGACAAAGATGCGGAAACTGGCCAATTATGCCTTCCATGCCGACAGGCTCAAAGTAAGCTCTTAGTGTAAAAAGTTCGAATTTTTTAGAAAAAGTTCCATACCAAAAGCATGGCTATAGATTAGCTCATATCATTAATCAGATGTACAGATCCCAACTATAATAACAGAAGAGACAGAATCTCCTAATTTTGTGAATTTTAAGATGGGTTTTATTTTTCTAGAGTATGATTCCAGCAATGATCAGCAGTGTCGAGGTGATGCTTGAAAGGTGGAAAAGTCATGAAGGCAAAGAGACTGATGTTTTTGAAGAATTCAGTCAAACGACATCAGAAGTGATTTCAAGGACAGCTTTTGGTAGCAGTTACTTAGATGGGATGAAAGTCTTTCAGATTTTGGTCAGAATGACCTTGATATCGTCCAGGAATGCTTATAAACTTAGGTTTCCTGGCATCAGGTAAGTCCATTAACTCTATAACAGGGGAGCACAGAGCTCCTCCCATTTTTAAAGATTCTTTGTGCATGATTTGCTTCTCTGGTACCCATTTCCATTAATCATTCGTCCATTTTGCAGTAAAGTTTATAAAACCGATGATGAAATCGAATCAGAAAAGCTTGAAAAGGATTTACGCAACTCTATATTAGAGATGGTCAAGAAAAGAGAAGAGAAGGTAATGACCGAGAAGATAGCCAGCTTTGGGGATGATTTTCTTGGATTGCTTGTAAAGGCTCATCACAATGCCGATGCTAACAAAAGAATTTCAGTAGAAGATCTGGTGGATGAGTGCAAGACATTTTACTTTGCTGGACAAGAAACCACAAACGGGTTGCTTGCGTGGACTGTCTTTCTTCTAGCAATCCACACAGAATGGCAAGAAGAAGCAAGAAAGGAGGTGCTCGAAATATTTGGCCACCAAAATCCAAACCCAGATGGCATCACGAAACTCAAGACCGTAAGAAGTCATGATATAAACTCGAATAGGTTTCTAGGGTAAATTGCAGAACACATATCCATTTCGGCTAGATATCCCAAACTCTTATTTTCTTTTGATGTATTTTGTCCAATGCAGATGAGCATGATCATCCACGGTTCTCTACGATTATATCCTCCTGTAGTTACAATCACAAGAAAAGTTGAAAGTAAAGTTAGACTGGGATTAAATCTCACACTTCCAGCTGATCTGAACTTGTTCATCCCAACTTTAGCAGTTCACCATAACCCTCAAATATGGGGAGAAGACGTGCATCTTTTCAAACCAGAGAGGTTCTCAGAAGGAGTTGCCGAAGCCACTAACAACAATACTGCCGCTTATATTCCCTTCAGCATGGGATCTCGAAATTGTGTTGACTTTAACTTTGCTACCACAGAAGCAAAGATTGCTCTTTCGATGATTCTTCAACGCTATGCCTTCACCCTATCGCCAGCCTATGTCCACTCACCTGTTCAGCATCTTACCCTTCGCCCACAACACGGAGTTCAGGTAATGCTGCACTCCTTGTGAAGACCAGAAACTGGCAGGGACAAAACAAATGGACAGAACACCAGACATCAACGCCTTGGAATGTGGTACCTGTTTTTCTCCTTTGTATTATAACATGATAGTTTGGAGGAGTATTTGGTGAAAATTGAGTACTGCGCAAAGGGCGAACAGAAGACCTTGGATTAATAAAACGAGCATGTATTGTGTTGTTTATCGGCTGCTCAAAGGTAAACTCAATTTGATAGGGACCATCGGTCATATTTCAATTGCTAAATTCTATGCAAATCGAGTGACTTTTGAAAGAAACTGGCAACATAAATCCAACGTCCTTAAATTCACTTACAAGTGCTTGCTGATCAGCAACTTGGAATGTTAGACTCCGAACTGCTTATGGTCATGATCCCCACTACAAATTACAATCTCTTAGGATTTTATCATTCTGTGCTGAACCCTTACCCCAAAATTGCATACTAAGTTTGGTTGAGGAAGCTCTGTTGTCTAACAACCACCGATATAGTTATATCAGCCTTGTGACTAACCATGCATAGGCAACAGTACTTAACGGGGAAAAGATGTTCCCCACAGGTAACAACTAAATATGCCAATGGTTTGTTTGAGGCTTGGTATTCTGAAAATTAGTAATCTTTTTATTTTTATTTGTGTCCAAAGCTAATTACGTAACTGAGGTTATTAGTTGCATAAAACTCTCCTGCATAGTTTAACTGTTCAATATACATACAATTTCAAATAGGTCACTTTCTCCTAGTAAAGTTGTTAAATCTAACTCAAGACTACATTTTACAATTTCTGTATAAATCTCAAACCGCAATTAGAAGGCTCCAACGAGGCATCGGAAGCTCGTGTGGAAAGAAAATGATAGAAGCTACTATGTGAGTTAAAAGTGTTTCTCTCAGGAGATCTGCACCCAAGACGAGAGAGAGAGAGAGTGCTTGTATTCGTAATCTCATCCTAAAAGATGACGTTATTGGTCGATTAAGGATCATTACGCCAGAAGGGTATTTGCATAATCAACCAACATGGATAAAGGACAAAATAGTTTGCATGTTAAACACGTAAACACATGGCAGTTCTTGCATTTCTTAGGCATATCGGGTTTCATCTTTTCCTTGGTTCCTCACAGTCTCACTTAGATTTCTTATTGTCAGTGTCAGAAGAAGCTGAAACTAACTCCATTTTGACAGTTCACCTCTTACTTTAACGTCACCCCAACTAATATTCAAGCCCAAAGGGCCAAAAGTGGGAGGCCATAAAAGTCAAAAGAAATAAAGAGGTATGATAAAGAAAAGAGAAACAAAGAGAAATGGAAGCTTAAAGGACTGGAAGGCCATGGCAATGATTGGACAACTAATGACGAAGACGAGCACCACAAGCAAAACCCTTGTTCCGAATCACCCCTTAGCGCAAATGTCGTTCCCAATTAGTTTCTCCGCTGGATAGGATGAGCTTAAGATGTGAGCGCATTCTTTGCTCTCCCTTGGGTCCAAGCACTCATTTCTCACTTAGAACAATTGGGAGGCCGTGACAGACACTTGGACGTAAGAGCATTCTTTGCTTTCCCCTAGATTCAAGCACTCTTTCCTTGCCTGCAGTGCAGACACACCCATACAAGCAAGGATCAAGTAGTTTTTTCACACCCTTAGGTCTAAGCACTCTTTCCTTGCCCTAGGTCCGAGCACTTGTCTCCCTTGACGTTTCGAAAACATCACTACTTGTTTTAGTGAGCTTCTTGAAAAAAGAAAGTGCTTGCCTTTGAGGAGCATTAACCTCACCAATTCAGTGAGCAACATGGAAAAACAGTCCCCACCATGGCGAGCACTAGCAAGAACGAAGGAGTTCAGCCCAAGGCCAGAACAACAAAATTAAGGGTACTTGCCCCCGAACAGTACTCACCTAATCGAGGGCAACAAGAACTAGGGAAAGCAAAATACTCGCATGCAAAGAGAGCACTGTGGAGCACAAAACTACTCGCCCCCCCTATCGAGCAAAAGTGACAATCTACAAATGACCACCACAAAAGCAAAGTGTTCACCCCTAGGCCATCAACGTAAACTACCATGAAGCTTGTGACTTTTGCGAGCATCCATCATGAAAATGCAAAGTGCTCATCTAGAGAGCAAAAGTACTACCCCAAAGCATGGGATGAGCACCAAGGAACTGCTATTGAATTTAAAGTCCCGTTTAATTACAAAGATGAGATGAGATGTTTTAAATAATAATGAATAAATTATTATTATAATATAATTTTTTAATATTAATTTTGTATTGAGAATTAAAAAGGTTCAATTATTTATTATATTTTATATGAAAATTTGAAAAAATTGTAATGATAAATTGAGATGAGATTTTTTATTTTGTGTAACCAATCTGGACCTAAATACTTGCAAAAGCATGTAAATCAACTTATTTCTCTTAACATTGTTGCTTGTGATTTGTTGGTTCAGATTGAGTTTTTATTTTTATTTTTTTAATAATATTTTATTTTTATTTTATAATAATTTGAAATGACTAATCTGCATGATAACAGGTGAATTGAAATATAGCTTCCCTAGATAAAAGATCATTTACCCTCAGTTTATTTTTCTTTTTTCTAGCAGGGAGGGAGGGGGGAGGAACCAATGCTGCAGTTCGCAGATGCCAAAATTAGGCTCTGTTCATGCTGTCACCTCCAACCTCAAAGCTGCCACAAGAAGAAACAACAGTTAAAGCAATTATTTCATTGAATTATATCCGAAAATTTGGAATTGCTTTCCAAATATAAGTTTCCAACCTGGTAGGACCTGGCTCCAAGACATCAAATACCATATGAAATAAAATCACTAAACATGAGAAAAGTCTATAATCAATGCAACCGAGAAAATTGGTGAATTTTATAAATAAAATAAAATAAAATAAATAATACCCCTTCTATTCGTATTTAGTAACACAAAGTCGCCACAAATTTCTCCTTCATGCGAGAAATAAGCTTAAATTTTTCTTCAGCTTCAACCTGCGCGCGTATGTCAGTTTTTGATGCTCGATCTGGGTGAAATTTTAACACGGCTCGTTTATAAGCAGCATGCACCTGAATCATCATTACTTCTCATCAAAATATGAATAATGAAACAGAGCAGGGAAAGGTTTTCATATATGGTGTATGTGTGGCCACTTTCATTGTCGCTTTGTTCTCTAAAATTGTAACCAAACTCAATTCAAACACAACCGATTTCAAAAAAAAAAAAAAAACCTCAAACACAACCGTATTTGGAGTACAGTAGTAAATTTTTGCTTCTGCTATTGGCACACAAAACTGTTGTCAATTGGCATTTTACATAGCCTGCGGTGAAAACTGAAAAGGGTTGTAGTTTCGGGTGCTAAACCTAATTCTCTCGTAATTATAATAAGGGAAAATTACAGTTTACACCTCCAAACTGCCATCTTTATTGTAATATGTACCCTAAAGTATGAAAAATTCAAATGTACACCTGTCAAAAATGTGTACCATTCATTAAGATCTAACTTTTAAATTATGGCATGCATTGCAACAATGGCAGCAATTCAGAAGTGTAAAGTGCACCCTTTATAATAAATGGCCAGTTTACCAACATTTCTCCATCTAGATCTAAAAGTAACGATGGAGATCTAAAAGTAACACATTTCTCTTGTAAATCTTGATCTAAAAAAAAATGACCGAAAGTTTCCGTGAAAAAAATGTAAATCTGTACGTGTGCGCGCGCACAGGGGCGGGCGGGCGTGCGTGCGTGCGTGCGCATTTGAGTGAGTGAGCATGTAACTAACCTCTTGTGACAAAGGACAAAAACCGCCTCCAACTTGGATTCCTAAGCCACGAAGCAATGAGGCCATATCAATGCACGACATTTCCAATCTATTAAGCTCCTTCCTTATTTCAACACGAATTTGCTCTTTCAGGTTCATATTTTCCTCATCCTGGTTTTGGCATCATTTAAGAGGTGGTGGGAAAAACATAATTAGAATAGGCATTGGAACCACTGAGTCATATCCTTAAGAGTTAGTTGAGAAGGAAATATATATTTTTTAAAGTAAAATATACAGTCAAATGTGGAACATATATGAAAGTGGAGGCAGGCAAGTGAAAAGGAAAATGAAAGATAACTGAGGAGTTGCTTTGCAAAGTAAAGATAAATGAATCTATAATGCTAAAGCCAAACCTTCTTTTGAGTCTCTCTCATTTCTTGAACACGTTGCTGTTGCCTTCTCTGCATATCCAATAATCGCCTTTCACCTCTTCTTTTCTTGCGTAACCTCTGTGCCTCTTCTGCCTGTAAATGACAAACATACATAGTTTCAGATAATATGTTTGCTCATTAAAAAGAATGAAAAATCAGTTCAAGACAGCCTACAAACCATCTTTATAACATCTTTATGACACACTGCATGATCACTACAACTATCTTTAAGTTGCCAAATACATTAAGATGCAGTAAAAGCACAAGAACATGGACATGGGTCTGGTGCAACAAGGATATAATAACACAAAAATGATAATAATAAATAAAAGGGAGAAGAAAAGGTGGGATTGACACTGCAAATGATGGATCTTTAAGGTTGGCTGAAGCTCGTTATGGTTCTCCTATTAACCAATTTCACAACTGTTTTTCTCTCTAAAATTTGAGCTCTTCAGCAATGAATTAAAAGAACATGTGCCAATGTGCTTATTGTACATCCAAGGATTGTAAGATAAGTGTCTAGGACTACCCATCCAAGTAGTGTCTAGGTCTAGGCATGTTAAACCACAAGCTGACTAGTTTCAAACTACAATAACACATTATCATTAACTTCTTCCCAAATTCTTTCGACGTAAAGGAATACTCCATACTATATTTATGCCTTATCTCAAACAGAAGAGAAAAACACAAACATAGAATATTCATAGATAATTACAATCCGGAATGTGAAAATTCCCACATATGACCTTGCTGGTTATATGCGCATTATACCATTATGGATGCTTGGTAATAATTCGTAACAGACAAGCCTTGCCATACAGAATGGTTTAAAACATTGTGAAGGCATAGAAGCATTAATTCATATGGCTGTGCATGAAATGTATAAGAAGAACAAAGTAGCTGGCCATCTGTTCCATAAGCAAGTGCTCTCTTTCACAATTCCAGGCTAATAATTATGCATTCATATACACATGCTAGATCCTCCTAGATGGACAGGATACAAAAAGTTCAAGTGAGAATCAATAACAAGATGCAATTCAACCATTCAAAATACATGGTACCGTATCCAATAGTGAAAGGTAAATACAGCATGTGAGAGAATATAATAGCATTGAGAACCAACTACTCCAGCTATAAATAAGCATGCCAAACCTGAATTTGCAACTGGCGCTGCCTGGAGGCCCATTCTGCTTCCATTGCTCGCTTGTATTCATCAGTCTCCTTGAGCTTTTCGCGTTCATTGATAATATCTTTCTGACCCTGGGGAGTAACATTGACATCTTGAGTAAGTAATTGACCCCTTACATCATAAGTCACCTTTGCTTCCACAAAATGGGTTTCCTTGCATCGAGTGTTGCTAAATAATAATTTTTCAGAATCTGTTTTCCACTTTACCTCAATGAAAGGTTTTCCATTACGCACTCCTGACTTGCCTTCCAAAGGGGTGTCACAAAAGAAAGATTCTCCATGAGCAGTACTATCTGCATACTCAGGATGAGCACCACCACAATCAACCCGCATTTCACCAGATAATCGAGAATTCACTACACCTTTGTCTTTGTGATCAATATTATTACAACTGGATCCCTGGTGAAACTCCTCATCTTTTTTCCTCAATAAACATTCATCAAGATTAGCATGTCTTTCACCATCGTCTTCATTGGAATTCTTATACTTGGTGTCTTTAGCACCTTGATCTTGATTGTAAAAATCATTGACAACACCGTTAACTAGTTCTTCGCTACCATCAGCTTCATTTGATGCAGCTCTATCAATATTTACATGTGTTTCATCAAAATTGTTGCAACTAGAAGGTGCCTGAGGAAACGTGCCATCTTTGTCCCTCGATACAGCTCCATCAAGATCAACACATATTTCACCTTCTTGAGTGGACCTTGTACGTTTAGATTGCTTATCACTGTGATTTTGATTGGTCCACAAAGGAGGCCTTTGAGGACTTCTTTCACCACTAAGAAAGCCATTGCCACACCCATTAACATGATTGCATCTTAGCCAGTCATAGCTAAGAGGAGGATCGTCAGTAGATGTCTGGTGAACTCTCTGACTAAATTTTACAGAAGGGCCTTCCATAGCAGGATTGAAAGAAGTACCCTCATTATATCCTCCAACACTCCCAAAGAAGGAAGAGAAATTTTCTTTTTCATAAAGCTCACTACTCGAACTTGAAGAAACAGGGACCTCCGGGTGCTTTTCTGACCTATTATCTACTTCAATATTGGTATGATTGCCGGTATGGGAACCAGAAATACTAGTCTGATCATCTAAACCCAATTGACCATTGCGAATATCATGCTTTCTCTTTAAGGAAGCTTTTTTCCATTGTTCGTGAATTTTACCAAAAGAACCTTCCATAAGCTCAGAATCAGAAGAATCGCTTTCAGATGAACCAGTCTCAGACTCGAAATTCAAACCATAGCAATTCCTGCAGGCAGCTTGATCTGAGTATGTTTTCTTTTTGCACTGTGACAACCTGAATGAGGATCCTTTTTCATCGAAAACCCAACATTCATCACCATCTAAATCTATAAAAGTCCGCATATTCTTAGAGGCAGGACCAGATCTTTTACTTGAGGTGGCATCACTATCCAATTCCCCACCACCTTTGTCACCAGATCCAGGATGATCCATCACGTCACTTTCATCATCATCAATGCTAATAACACCCTGATGCGGAAATTTTCTCTCTCTTCTCTGTACACTAGAGCCTCTTAACCCCCGTTGTATAGATGGCTCAGGAACATCAATAATAACAACATTACTAGATAGATCACTGTCAACGTCAATGAGAACAAAATCATCAATATTTCCTTTGGTGTTGCCACTTTTCATTCTCTTGTTGCCAGAAGTTCCAGGCTGAGAATGATCCATGGATACTCCTTTTCCTTTCATGTACTTCTACCTGTCAACAACACAAGTAAAGAATATGTGTATTCAAGACAACATGAAACCATAGCTAACAAACAGCATATCCATACACAGGAGAGATGTCCATGTTACCTTGAGCAGCATATGAAAAGTAAATGGAAGTATCCATTTCAAGAATTAATAATTCATTACTAAAAGTAAATAATTCTTTAACTTCAAGCAATACAATATTTAAAGCATTCCAGAAGATCTATTTTTCCATTCCGTGAGTTTCCTCTAAATCATGACTTTTAATTTTTTTTTTTTTTTTTTTTTTTATAGGTAATCAAGAAATTTTATTCATAGAAATAGGCAAAGCCCAAGTACACAGGAAGTATACATGAGAAGCATGACTTTTAATAAGTTATGATTAAGGCATGAAGCTGCCCCCCTCTGCTTTGATTCAAATCAACCAAGCTTTGGGTTAACGGGCAGGGATAAAACTTTTTAGAATGGGTCAAAAATCTTTCAAAGCGATTATGGAAGATGGTGGCCAGCTGTCCTTTTCAATGACCTTTTTTTTACAAGAAAGATAAGTTTTAGTATCCCGTGTACACAAAAAGTAGAAATCAGACACCTAGTCAAAGTGTTCATTTTATTGAAGTTGACTGACACAAACATTTCTTACATATATTTTTGAGTGAGGCAAAGGTTTTTATACATTGGTACCAACCAAGGGCACCCTTGCCGAGGCCACAAATAGCTTCAATGACCACTTCCAATTCTTCTTAACAATGGAGGTACAAGGAGGTGTAACAGTCCTTTAAGATTTGGAAATATGATGCTTAGGTCATGTTAAGGAACCAAAAGTTTCTCAAAATTTTCTTAATCTTAATCCAAACATATTTACACCAAGAAAATCTCAATCATCAAAGCATCTCACCTCAGTTTCCATAAAAAAATATTTTTGATCAACAGTTTCCATGACAAGATAAAATTAAAAACTTCCCAAAACTCAAAAACAGCCTCTCAAGAAAATTTTCTTCCTTTTCATATTTTTAATGAGCCCCACCGCAACTTCTAACTTCAATAAAAACATCTCCTAAAACTCTCAATCCAAACTTATTCTTAATGGGTCCCACCACTTTTACAAACCCAATAAAACCTACCTTAATAATTTTTAATAGGTTCCACTCGAACATTGACTTATTCTTTATACCTTAGAATCCTTAAGGGGATATTAGGATGTAAGGTTTTCTTGAAGATGGAAATGATGAAAAGCTGGAGGTACCTCCACCTACCCAAAGGAGGAAGACTGACTTTGTTTAAGAGTACATTATCTAGCTCGTCAAGTTATTTTCTCCCTCTTCCCTTTGCCAGTTGGAATGGCTAATAATGTGGAAAAATAAAAAGATTTTCTCGGAATGGTTTAGGATATGAATTTCAAACATCACCTTGTGTGATACCCCCATATGATAAGATTAAGAGTAGGTGGTGTATGGGATCCCACATTGCTTGGGAATGAGAAGTTATTGCTCTTTATAAGGTTCCAATGGGGCTCCAATTGTATCATTGATTAGTCCTTTTGGAGTATAGGCCATGTGGTTTGGGCCTTCCATTGGGGTGTTACAAATGGTATCAGAGCCTATCCCAACCAGAAATGTGGGACTTGAGCCGTGCAACCTACAACAGATAGGCCCACGAGGACGTCGGGAATTTAAGGGGGGTAGATTGTGATACCCCCATATGATAAGATTAAGAGTAGGTGGTGTATGGGATCCCACATTGCTTGGGAAGGAGAAGTTATTGCTCTTTATAAGGTTCCAATGGGGTTCCAATTGTATCATTGACTAGTCCTTTTGGAGTATAGGCCATGTGGTTTGGGCCTTCCATTGGGGTGTTACACCTTGTTAATTGGAAGACAGTGTAAGCTCCTATTAAGAATTGAGTGTGGAGTTTGGGTGTCAAAATTCCATTGACATTCAATCATGCTATCATGCTTTGCAAGAAAAATAGCTACTGTGTTGTGGAAGATGGATCATTTTTACAAGAGCGATAAATTGAAATTTAAAAATAAAGAACAGATAGCAAGAGGAAGGTGGCGCTCGGATGAAGTCTGGATTCCTACAAAGTTAGTTTATGCATATCAAAGGAGGTTTCAGGTGAAATTTCCAAATTGATTGGGATCGATGTAGTAGACAACACTTGAGGTTAGTTTGGGCATGAAAAAGTAGGATGTAGGAAAATTATAACCTATAAACTAATGGTTTCCATACCATAGAGGAACACGAGCAAAAAAAATATCAAAAGCAAGCAATGATCACAATTATCAAGAATACATACAGTTCATTAAGCAACTCATCACATAAAATTTCATCAAGCATAAGCAGCTTTACTTCTGAGCCATCTCAAGCCATAAGGATAACTCTTGGTTTTATCACTCCATTCTCACTGATTCCCATCAAATAATTAATTTTTTTCATAAAAGAACAGGGGTAGAGACCTTTATTCGGCAATAAAGTCATAAAAATTTACCATGCTTACGTACAGAAAACAGAAATAGTGAATTCAGGTAAGCATGATGGTGAAAGTGTACAGTTGTTCAATTAACGCTCAGTTTTACACATGATTCCAGATGCCCAAGGCTTCTTCTTCTTTTTTTCCCCCAGAAACTAGTTCATCGCCCTATAGTTTCTTTTCAAAATCTGGCCTCATAATACACCTTTTCTAATAAGTAAGAATAAATTTTTATTGAATTAAGAAAATAAGCGTAGCCTGAGAATGGATGCAAGAAACTTATGAAAGGTAACCCTCATAAAACACTTACAGGAAATATATTCGGTTGGAACCAAATAATTCAGATAGCTACACAAAAGGACAGCTTGATCAACACGAACCAAATCTTTTGGCCTCGAAAATATATCTCAACCATAAAACATAAAATCAACATTGGAATTCAAACACCCACACGAGAACTAAGGAAAAACTACAAAGCCTAACCGCAAGCTTGGAGTTAAATTCAAAGCGCGCATCTTCATAATCATCCAGATTTTTTTATAAAAATTATCCCACTTTTGAAAACCAAAAACAAAAAAAGCAAGTACATAAGTAGAAGTGAGAATTCGAACATCGGACATCGAATACAGATTTCTTGGATCAATCGCACAGTAACAACCAGAAACGAAGTTTACCTTTCTCAAGGAGAAGCCTGAGAAGCCTGAAACTCCTCGCATTCGAAAGAGACCATAATCAGAGAAGGAGAGCGGGGCGTGTGCGTAAATTGAGGGTTACAAAAATCGAAAATTTGGTAAGAAAAGAGAAACCCTAATTCGAACATAACTATGACCCCAATAAACACGAATGAATGATGTTATACGATTAGAAGATACTCGTGTGGTGTGGGCAGTCCGCTCTACATTTTGGGGAAGTCTCGCGTGACGCTGACTGTGATAACCAGCCTCACGGACGTATGAGACGGGGACTTGTTTGTTGACTAACGACATTTGGGCGCCGAAGGTTTATTATGTAAAATTTCTGGGTAAAAGGGTGAAATTGGGAGAATAAATTTTGAAAAATTCTATTTCCAAGTAAGTGTACAGAGCACAAGTAAATATTTGTATTTCGATTTATAAGATAAATTTTAAAATTTAGATCTCATAAATTGAATTTGTACTGAAATTTATTCTTTTTCTTTTATGCAATTTTCATAATTTTTTTCCTTTTTTTATTTTTTATTACACAATTCTTATTCATATGTTAAAAAAAAAAAAAGGCATTGGAAATGTATTAAGTCACTCTTGTCATCCTAAGTTGTGCTTTCTTAACTTATGGAAGATTTCATAAATGCTTGAGGCAAACAACCTGATTGATTTAGTATGGAAGGCCGAGAAGTTCACATGAAGATTGCAATAGGCATGAGGATGAAACATTTACTAAAAAGAGATTAGATAGGAGTGTGGTTAACTTAAAGTGGTTATAACTATTTGGAAATGGGGAGATAGAAGTCTTAATTTCCAGATGTGCTGATCATAACAAACTACTTTTAACACTGTATGAAGAAAGTGTGGCAAAGAGAAAAGATGAGTATTTCAAGTACTAAGCTAAATGGGCGTTGGAAGATGATAGAATGAAATCTAGGAAAGAAATATTGTTAGACATAATCCTTCCAAAATAGTGCAAAACAAACCTCAAGTTTGTAGGGGGCTTTATCCAATTGGAATCTACAAAAAGTAAGATCAAATGAGAGGGATGTCGGTGTGGTTACCAAAACATTCAAGCAAGAACAGTTGAATGAGGGCCCCCACAATGTTGTGCCACCATCAAAACCTTATAAGATCAAGCTGGTATTCTTCTTGAGCAAGAAAATATCAAGTGGAAACAAAGAGCTAAAATGAATTGGTATCAGTTGGGTGATAAAACTACAAAGTATTATCTTGCTTGTGCAAGTCAAAGAAGAAAAAAGAATTAGATATAGTAAGTTAACGATCTACAAGGAAGAACAATGACTGAGCAGGGAGGGATTGTAACAACTTTTAATCAGTACTTCCAGAACATAAATAAGATATAGCAAGTTAAAGATCTACAAGGAAGAACAATGACTGAGCAGGGAGGGATTGTAACAACTTTTAATCAGTACTTCCAGAACATATTCAGCTCATCAAACCCAAATTGAAGCAACTTTTAATCAATACTTCCATAACATAATTAACTCATCAAACCCATCTTAAAAGACCATAGCAGATTGCCTTGCCCCTGTAGAGCAGAAAATGATCAGTGAAATGAATATGGATCTGCAAAAGGAATTCACAGCTAAAGAGATGGAGGCAGCACTATAGTAGATGGTACAACTAAAGTCACTAGGTCCTGATGGATTTGGAATGTAACAACCAGGCCCATGACTTGGCCCGGCCCACGAAAATACCAACCTTTTGAAAAACAGCGTCGTTTGGTAAATTCAATTTTTTCCCCCTTTGACTTTCAGTTTCTCTCATCCCCGTCACTTTCTCTTTCCCACTTCTCACTACGCATGTTCCTTCCAATCACCTCCACCCCACAATGGTTTCCTTTTCCTTTTATTTTCCTCAACAATTTTCCTTTCCATCGCCCATGTCCTTATTTCTCTAAACAACTGCTCTTCCTAATCCTTTTGTCTCTTTCCCTCTCATGTGTTGAAGGCTACCATAGTTGTCGCACAGTGATCTCCACCACCAAGCCTTCCCCATTCAAGCAAGCCATCGTAGAAACACTACCCAAGCATCATGCCATTGTCCTGCACCCCACCACATCATGCCAAGCATGTTGCCAGCCACCGAATGCATCGAGATGCCACCATGATATAGCCCCATGCTGCCATCCCCACCAAAGCCCCTCCTGACCGTCACACTCCTCACACCAACAACCCTTAGTCTCCGTTGTACCAAGCCACAAGTCGTATTCCCCAACCCTTGTGAAGCTCACAGCGTTGCATGGTTCTCCAAGTCCAGCAACCAAACCAAGAACCATCACATAGTAAGCCAACCACATGTGCACCACAAGCCATTTGCTGCCAACGTGCAACCTGGCAGAGAGACCAAGAGCTCAACTGAGCATCGTTGCCCTGCCAACTATGAAACCCTACACCACGAACCACCAGTCATAGTGTCTCCTCACTGGAAGAACAAGGCCTTAGGCTCCTCCATGCTAAACCAAGCCAGGGCCACAGTGAACAAAACGAAAACACCCATGTTTTAGACAACCCAAAACAGAGCAACAAGCATGTACCACGGACAACCACCACCATCATGCACCTAGTTCAGCACGAGTCCAATGGCACCTCTACTCTCTTCCACTGTTTCTGTCACCCATGGTGTCTTCTCCATCTTGAAGCTTCAACCTCGACTCAGCCAACCACTACCATTTTTCTTTCTCCTCTCAATAAGCTCTACCACCCATCACTTATTTTCCCTTCCATGTTTTCCAGCCTTAGGTGCGAACCGTTACCCCTAGTGTTTAGAAAAAGGGTAGATTTTTTTAAGTTCAAATACCTTGTTGCCCTTGGTATGTAAATCATGAGAAAGGATTCTAGACTTGTGCTAGGCTTGGTTCCGTGTGAGTTGGTATAAACATGCATTTTTTTAAAAAAAGTTGGGCTAGGTTTTATTGTCATTAGGAAACTATTATAGTATTTTAAGTTGGGCTAGGTTGAAAAGAGATTTTAAGTGTGAATATCATAAATAGGCGATGTTCAAAAAATTAAAGTTGGACACATGAACACTAGATTTACAACTTTAATGTCAATATTATGGAGTTAATATGATTTTAAGAATTACTCATGAAATTATTTGGAGAAATTATATGAAAATCAAAGTATTTTTGGGAGGGACGATATTTTAGGATTCCGATGACTCTTTTTTACATTAAGGAAATATACATTTTTTTTATATCTCAAGTTTTAATTACGAAGTATGTGCTCTGTTGAAAATTTACACGAGTTATGTGATTATTTATAGATGACAATTGAAATCCATTGGCACTATGTGAGAAAATTCAAAAAAGTTAAAAGTTCAAGTAAGCAAGTTTCCTATACTAGACTTTATATAAAAAGAAAATGAAATGAGATTGATTTTATTAAAAAAAACGCATGTTATGTTTTGAAAAAAAAAATGTGAAAACAACCGCAGTTATGTGTTTTTCATTACTCATAAAATTGGTATAAAAGAAAAAGTATTTTCTAACATGACTACTATAGACATAAGTAATATTTTAGTATGCTATTTTTGAATTGTGCAAAAGAGGGAATATAAAATCTGGAATTTTTGTACAATTTATATGAAGATGCTCTAAATTGTTTTTGATTATGTGAAAATAATATCAATTTGTTTAGTACTCTGTTTTGATATGATGCGGCATCTAAAAAACATTTGGCTTGACATTCTAATACGATAATTCTGATTATGTTATATGGTTGGTACCAACATCTCTTATATGAGTACACACACTTTGAAAACAAAGTGATTTTCCTGCATGTTCTTTTTTGTGTGCACGCTCGGGACTCCGAGAATGAATAAGGGATAGATTTACATTTTGATACTGCCTAATTTTCCCACCAAGTATAGCAAAACCCTACCACGGGGGTTAAACATAGTATAGGATATGATATGGTGACATGATATGATACGATACGATATGAAATGATATGATAAAATGAAGATGTTCGATTATGTTATGCCAAAGGATTTTTAATATAAACAGTTTGAAATGTCGCTCTGATAATTTGATGAAACATTTTTGAGATCTACATATTGAAAAATGAAATAATTTGTTACTCCATTATGAAAAGGCTCATGTTTACATACTAGGATATGTGCTTTGCTTACTGAGTTGTTGATAACTCACCCCTTATCTCCACAATATTTTTAGATATTTTGGATGTTTTAGCTAATGCTCAAAAATATAAAGCATGAATAAGGCTATGTAAGCATAGGGGATTAAGCATAAAATGATGCCATGTTTATTGAGAATTTTATTCAATATATTTGTTCTGTTCTGAAGACATGTTATGTTGAGAGGTTAACATCTATATTAAGAATTTGTGGTATTCCTAGTTAATTATTTGAAGTAGTTGAGTTAAAATAGTGAGATCTATGTGTAATAGAGATATTGGAGATTTTATCTATACTATGAGATATGATTTTAGGTGACGGTTAGAGCTGTAAAACGAATAGGCTACTCGACAGGCAGCTCGAATTTGACTCGATTAAACTCAAAATCGGCTCGAATCAAATATTAAATGGGTCATTCGTAAACACAGAAATAGACTCGATTATTAAACGATATAAACTCGTATAAAACTCGACCGACTCAATTAATGTTCGTGAACATACTCGTATAAAGCTCAACTCGACTCGTATATATTTATACATATATAGTAAAATGTATAATATATATATAATAACCAATAATTATATATGTATTATTAATTATGTATATAGAATTATAGTGACTTATAGTTATAGACTTTCTTCTACATATACTATAAGTCTATATATTTAATTTATAATATTAATATATCATATTCTTATCAAATAGAGAATTGTCATATAAAAAGTTATGCTTATAGGCTAATAAGGCTCTAAGCTATAGGCTATAAGCTATAGTCATAACTTATTAATTTATAACTTGTCACTCATAATTATATCATTCTATGAAGTACCATTGAAGACTTTACAATATTTTTATTAATCTATCATAACATAATTATTAAATACTTATCACCTATGATTCTTAGATTATATCATTATATATTCTATGAAT
Source organism: Carya cathayensis (assembly GCA_011037825.1). Taxonomy (NCBI): domain Eukaryota; kingdom Viridiplantae; phylum Streptophyta; class Magnoliopsida; order Fagales; family Juglandaceae; genus Carya; species Carya cathayensis. The sequence continues at coordinate 1,328,996 of QGSO01000168.1, read as the reverse complement.
TTACATTATACTCATGATTCTATCATTCTATAAAGTATTATTAATAACTTATCACTAGTTATTAATTTTATTACTTTATATATGATTAATCAATAATCACTAACCTCATAATAATGTATTCAGTATTCATAAGATTATATAAACTATAGTAATATACATGTTTAGTGTTAAATATGTCTTTTTTACAACACTACTTGCTAGTTTTAAAAATTATTTTATATAAAAATTAACATGTATTATAATTTATAGAGTATAATATTTTCTAAAATAGATACTTGTTTTGGTTAATATACGGTATTAGTATATAGTATTATTATATTATACTAATTAATATAACTATAAATTTATATTATGAGTACCAATTTGGACAATGTTTGATAAAATATAATGTTAGACAATTTTATAGTATAATTAAATATTATAAATAAATATAGTTTTTTTTACAACACTACAGTCACTACTTGCTAGTTTTAAAAATTATAGTATATAAAAATTAACATGTATTATAATTTATAATGCATAGATTATAGTATTTTTTTAAATAAAATAATATTTAAATTAACATGATATGTTAGTATAAATTGTATAATAGTATTAAAGCAAGATTAATTTCAACCGTTGGATATTTTATTACTTTTTCGTGGGACTTGGGAGCCGTTGGATAATTTCTTCTCATTATTAACCCTAGGGTTACAAGTTACAACAAGTTACCGAGTCTTTAACTCCTGCGCCGTTTCACGAATCACAATCTCACTCGATTGGCAATTGCCCTTCAGGCTTGCCAGTTGCCGCTTCAATTTCTCTCAGTCTCTCAGTCTTAGACCCATCGAGAAACCCTAGCTTCTTATCCATTCTCTTATGCTTACACAGTTACACCGATTACTAGTTACCTCCTATAATCTATCATTCGATTTGATAGGAATCGACTTGTCTGGTGCACTGCCTTCATTTGTTCTCGAGGGGCCTCGAGTGAAAACAGCTGCTTCTGTAAGAAATCCTAGCAGATGTAGCCGACGGCCGTTTTAGAGGGGAGCCATCGTTGTAATCTCAGCCTCTGAGAAAGCAGTCGGTCCTCAACAAATGGGTCATTAAATGCATGCATTTATGACTCTCAACCACTGTTTCCCTGATTTTGTGGTTTGTGGTTCTCTGGTTCGTCGATTCTTCTTGCATCTACAAGTCGATTACCCAACTTATTTTCCTTTTTCTACACATTTGGTTGGGAATGTTGGCAGATTTGATTGATCTTATCTAGTTATAGTTTTATCTAACTATTTTCGATGCCCATTTCTGGTTCTATCCTAACTCTTTTTTATATTGTGATTTTTAGCATTTTTACATTGTAGATCTAAATGAAATCATCTAAGTACACTATCATTCATGAATCGTGACCACTCAGCAATCATATATGCTAATGCAGGCTTCTGTGAGACACTGAGAGTCTGAGACTGTGACTGTCCAATGTCTATCACTTTGATTGTTAAGTTTATGTTTTATTTAATTTTTTTTTATTTTGTAATAGTTGAATATGCCCTATTAGAACTTACATCTTAGGCCGTTAAGTGTTAATTTCATGTTTTGGTTATTTTGGTATTGCTTACAATTTTTCAAACTTGTATTCTAGCTTGAGCTTTTATATCTGAGTTTGCCTACTCATCTTGCGTATTAAGTTGTGCTCGAAGAAAAATTTATAGTCTGCTAAGAGTTCTCTCAGCCTCTCAGGTTAATTGATATTTAATGATGCTTTATGTTCTTGCTTGAACTATTTAATGATGCTTTATTGTTCATGTTTAGGTTGATTAATCTAATCCTATGGTGATTTTGGCCTTAAGTAGTGGTGCATGTTTTATTTAACATGTATTGATTGATTTATCTTTTACAATCTGTCTTCTAGTTGTGTAACTGTGTTTATGTTCAATTTCAAGACTTAAAGTATGCTTTCTTGAATATGTTTTGATTGATTATAAAGAATCATACATGGTAATTGCTTCAAGTATTTAATGTTGTCATCTTTAACATGTCTTACTTGATTAATCGTATCCAATCTGTTTTGTGTTTATGTTCTAATTTCAAGTATTTAAATATACTTTTTTGAATCTGTTTTTGTTGATTATAAATGTTTATACATGGTGATTGCTTCAAATATTTAATGTTGACATCTTTAACATGTCTTACTTGATTAATCTTATCCAATCTATTTTGTGTTTATGTTCTAATTTCAAGTATTTAAATATACTTTTTTGAATCTGTTTTGGTTGATTATAAATGTTTATAGATGGTGATTGCTTCAAGTATTTAATGTTGTCATCTTTAACATGTCTTACTTGATTAATCTTATCCAATTTGTTTTGTGTTTATGTTCTAATTTCAAGTATTTAAATATACTTTTTTGAATCTGTTTTGGTTGATTATAAATGTTTATACATGGTTCTTGCTTCAAGTATTTAATTATGCCATCTTTAATATGTCTTGCTTGATTAATATGTTCCAATCTATTTTGTGTTTATGTTCTAATTTCAAGTACTTAAATATGCTTTTTTGAATCTGTTTTGGTTTATTATAAATGTTTATACATAGTTCTTGCTTCAAGTATTTAATTATGCCATCTTTAACATGTCTTTCTTGATTAATCTGTTCCAATCTGTTTTGTATTTATGTTCTAATTTCCAGTACTTAAATATGCTTTCTTCAATCTGTTTTGGTTGATTATAAATGTTTATACATAGTTCTTGCTTCAAGTTTTTAATTATGCCATCTTTAACATGTCTTGCTCGATTAATATGTTACAATCTGTTTTATGTTTATGTTCTAATTTCAAGTATGAAATGGTATTGTGTTTAATATGTTTTTGTTGATAAGTTTTATCCAATTTGTTCTATGTTTATGTTGTTGAGGTGCCTTGCTTCTGGAGGCACATCGAGCCACTAAGGCAAGATTGTATACTAAAACTATTCAAGTCAAATTAGTTTGCCTTTAACATTTTTTTTAGTTGATATTAATCAACTATATCAGTCTTGCCTTTTGGAGGCACATTGAGCCATCAAGGTAGGACTGTATAACAAAACTGCTGGAGTGAAATTGTTTTGACTTTAACATCTTTTAGTATCCTCGCTTTCTGGAGGCCTTGGAGGCACCTTGAGCCACCAAGATAAGGTTGTTTTGATTTTTGGTTAGTGTTTATATGCTTATTGTATGTTTCTGGTTTTGTGTTTGCAAAATATTAGACCCCAGCAAATGGGTGATCTAGTGAATGAACTTGATCCGGTGGAGGAGTATGAAAATGAAAACTCTATTGGGATTAGCTTAGTAGAGGCTATATCTGATAATGATAAAGACACTGCTTTTACTCAGGCCCCTAATACTATGTCTACTGAGGGCCCTTCCATAGAAGTTCGAACAGTAGCCTATGAAAAAGAAAAAAAAAAAAAAAGACTTCTGATGTATGAAATGATTTTGTCAAAATTGATAAAGATGGAGTTAAACAGCCTCAATGTAAGTGGTGTAAAATGTTATTTAAAGCTTCTCGATCAAGTTCTACAACTACATTACGTAGGCACTTGCTGACCTGTTTGCCATACATGGGGTCTAAGAAAAAATAAAAAGTCTTAGCAGTTGAGTCTAAGGACGTAGATGGTGGCTTCACTGTCTCAAACTTTACCTATGATCGTAGTAGGGTCCGAGAGCTTGCCTCTCATATGATACTTTACCATGAATATCCATTCTCTTTAATGGAACATGTGGTATTTAATAAATTCATGAGTGCAAACACTCCATATTAGGAAAAAATGTCTCGGGCTGCTGCAAAGAAAGAATGCACGAGAACTTATGAGAATGAAAAGACAAAGTTAAGGGCTTTGCTTAAACATGTGGATAAAGTTCATATCACAACTGACATGTAGACTTCTTGTCAAAAACTTTCATATATAGTAGTTTTATAGACTCTGCTTGGCATCTTCAGAGACTAGGCTACATCGTAGTTTTATAAAATGACAAGTGACATGTCATTTTATAGACTCTGATTGGCATCTTCAGAGGCGTGTCTTGAACTTTTGTAATGTGCTACCTTCACATACTGGCCTTCTTATTGCTGATACTTTAGAAAAGTGTTTCCAAAATTGGGGGATTAAGAATAAAATTAGTTCAATTACTGTTGACAATGCTAGTTCTAAAGATGTTGCCATTTCGGATCTTGAAAGATGATTTGAGGTTGAAGAAAACATTGTCTATAAGTGGGCAACTATTTCATGTACGTTGCTGTGCACATATAATAAATTTACTTGTACAGTATGGACTTGGAGAGACTAAGGATATTGTTGATTATTTTAAAGATGGTATAAAATATCTGGTAACATCAGAGACTAGGCTAAAACAGTTTAGTGAAATTGCAAAACAGTTACAATTGCCCTCAAAGAAACTGATTTTAGATGTGCCTACAAGATGGAACAGCACTTATTTAATGTTGGATGCTGCAATTCAGTTCAAAGAAGTTTTCACTAGATATGGTGATAGAGATAGATGTTTTGAATGTGTTCCAACTGTTGAATGGTGGGGGTAAGTTGAAAATGTTTGTCAACTATTAGTTATTTTTAATAAAGTCAACAATATTGTATCTGAAAGTGATTACCTAACAGCAAACTTATTTCTTTCTGAAGTTTGGAGAATGAAGGACATCTTAGGTAAGAAGAGTAGAGATGAGAATGAGTACATGAAATCAATGGGAAGAAAAATGAGTGCTAAATTTGACAAATATTGGAAGGAGTGTAATCTATTGATGTCATTTGCTGCAGTGTTAGATCCTAGATTCAAAATGGTCTTGATCTAGTTTTGTTTTCCTTTAATTTATCACGGGCCGAATGCAAATAAGAATATTGAACATGTCTCTCAAGTGTTGTTTGAGTTATATAATGAGTATGTTCATGAATATAATTCAACTCTTGAGGTACAAAGAGAGCATGATAATGCTCGAATGAATGTATCTGGTTTTTCCTCAAGTGTTGCAACTGGGAGAAGCATGCAAAGTGGCCAGTCATTATTTAAATCTTTTGTTAGAAGTGTTGATACCATGCAGCCTAGTAAATCAGAACTGGACAATTGTTTAGAGGAGAGCATTTATATTTGTGAAGTGGGTTCAGATGCAAGTTTTGATGCCTTGGAATGGTGGAAAACAAATAGTCTCAAGTTTCAAACTTTGTCCAAACTGGCCCGAGATATTTTGGCTACAACAATTACCACAGTTAGCTTAGAATCAACATTTAGCGCAGGAGGCAGAGTCATTGATCCTCATCGAGTTTCATTGAAGACAGAAACTGTCCAAATGTTGTTATGTGGGTCTGATTGGGTTAGAACATTATATGGGTTTAAAAGATCATCAACAAATTCTATAAGTGTAATTTATTTATTTTAATTGCCTATTGCTATTTTACTATTTTATACTTATTATTATTAATTTATTTACAAAAATACTAACTACTGTTTTTTCTTGTCAATAGATGGATATTCCATCAGAAACTCATATTCTTTGCCATAGCAATAGGCCCATACAAACTTAGATTCTGTTTTTTGAGCATGTTGAAAAAATAGAGCATTTGGTCAATTTTCTAGTTTTATCTGGTTTGTTTTGGTTAATTTATATGATTTGCTATATGATATTTAGACAGTTTACTTTGTAATATTTGGACAGTTTGGTTGTTCTATCTGATTTTGTTTGAGATGATATGAGTCATTCAAGTTCAGGTAATTTCTAAGTGCTAACTCCTCACCATCCAGATTTCTTAAATTTCTTTAAATAGCAAATTAAATTTTGCATTGCAAACATCCCTTGACAATATTACTAAATTAAAAGTACTTGAATAATTTTGTAAGGGAATAAAAATTATATTAATGTTTTTTACTGTATCAGTGTGTGCATGTTGTCATGGTGATTTTGTTCAAGTTTGGGAACTTGTTATCTTCTGACATGGTGAACTCAGATTTTGTATAAGTTTAGTAAATTCCTATCATTGTGATTTTCCTTTATTTTGGTAACTGCAGTCTACAGTTACCAAAATGATTTTCTTGAACTTTGGTAACTTGTTGTGAACATCTATTTTGGTAATTACAGTTGGCCATCTTTAAAATGTCTGGTTAATTTTGTTGAACATTGGTAACTTATTTTGAACTTGTAACTTCTTTGGTAACTTATTTGGTAACTGCCTGTGGTATGATAGTATGCTGCCTATTGAGTATTGTGGGCCTGTGGCTGGTAACTGCCAACTGCATTTTGTATCTATTTTGTATTGATATTTTGTGGCCAGTATGAAAGTATTGAGTATTTTGTATGTCTGTGCCCATTGAAGTTGTCAACTTATCTACCTCACAGTTTGTTGTCTGGCTGATATGAGTCATGCCTATTGCCTATTGTTAGGTTGTTGTTTTGGATCTGTTCTGTGCTAACTGCATAATGCATTTGGTAATTTGCCTGAATCATTGATGCACATCTTTCTATCAGATTTTGGGAACTTGCTTACTTATGTGACTGTCACGGTGATATCAGATTTCAACACTTGTGTAAATCCCTAATGCATATATTTATTTATAATATTGCTTGTATAAGTGTATTGTGTAACTTGTTAGAGATATGATAGTGATTTTTTAGGCAAATTAAGTTTTGCATTTTCTGTGGGATATCTCTTGATAGTATTACTAAGTTAATAGTACTTGAGTAAGGGATTAAAAATAACACCAATTTTTTAGTGTATGCAGGGAAACAATGTCAAGATTTCTGGCTCCATTCATGATTCCATGAAAACTGAGGACTCAGTCATTTGACAACCCATCTTTTGTTTTGAAATATAATGTATATTATTTCATAATTTATTGTTGTAATTAATTTTTTTATTCACTTGTTCCATTAAGATGTAAAATTTCGTTTAATATTGTACCATAGGTCCATAGTCATAATACTCTTGATGTAAATTTGCATTTAATTTGTTATTTTACTAATGCATTTATTTTAATTTTATAATTTTATGTGTTTATATTTTTATTTTTAATTAGTGGGGTATTTAATAAGCGAGCTGAGCTCGAGTCGAGCTTGGGCTCGGCTCGTTAACATAACCGAGCTCAAACTCATTTCCCTTCTACACGAGCCGAGCTCGAACTGGCTCATAGGCTCGACTGACAAACGAGTCGAGCCCAAGCTCGACTCGAGTAGTGAACGAGTTGAGCTCGCACACCCCGGACTCGCTCGAACTCAGCTCGTTTACAACCCTAGTGACGGTTGGCAACTTTCCGACCCTATCCGAGACCGAGGCATTACATTTTGAGCCTGCTTTTATCAAACTTATTGGCACACAATGGGAGAAGAGGTATGCCAAGCTATCTTAAGCTTTCTAAATGGCGAGAACTTAGATCAATGTATTAATTTCACTTATATTGCTTTAATCTCAAAAGTGAATAATCCATTTGTTGTTAGTGATATTAGACCAATTAGTTTATGTAATATATGTTATAAGCTTGTATCAAAAGTGCTAGTAAACAGGTTGAAAAAAGTACTGCCCTCCATTATATCCAACAACCAAAGTGTATTTGTACCTGGGAAGCTCATCACTGACAATATAATGATTGCTTATGAATATTTGCACACCATGAAGACTAGAAAGAAAGGCAAAGAATGAAGCATTGAACTAAAATTGGATACGTCAAAGACTCAAAAGCATATGATAGAATTGAGTGGAGATTCTTGGAAGCAATTATGAAAAAGCTTGGATTTGGAAATAGGTGGATTTCACTTATCGTGGAGTGTGTTACCTCAGTGAAATACGCGATTCTCATTAATGGACAGCCTTGGGAAACCATTAAGCCTACAAAAGGTACAAGGCAAGGGGGTCCTATATGTCCATATTTATTTATTCTTTGTGCTGAAGGATTGAATTCTTTAATTAAATCTTCTAAAAAAAATGGAGAGAAAAGGGGGTTGCAATTACAAGAAGTGGAACTAGCATAAACCATCTACCGCTTACAGATGATTGTATTATATTTGGAAGGGCAACAACCAGCAAATGGTCAAAGATTCAAGGGGTCCTCAACAAGTATGAGATGGGATTAGGGTAACTTTTGAACAAGCAGAAAACCACAATACTTTTTAGCTCAAAATCTGCAATGAATGTTAGAGAACAAATTTTGCAAGTGATAGGAATATCAGTTTGTGGTAGTTATGAAAAATACTTAGATTTACCATCTATGGTAGGTAAATCAAAGTATTACACTTTTAGGTTATTAAAAGAGAAAGGATTAATTACACTTTGCCCTCTTGAACTTTCATTTAATACACAATATGCCCTGAAACTAATAATTGCATCAAAGTAGACCCGTTTACCTTCAAAACTTCACAATCCACCTCTTTCGTCTACTATTAGCATTAAATCAAATGGAAATTGAGCACGTGCTGCTCACGTGTAGATTCTTCACTTGCAAAGACAAAAATACCCTCAAGGAAAATTTTCGCTTTACCCCCTCAAACTTTCACACGAATCTCAATTTCCCCCGAACATCACATTAAATTAGATTTTTATAATAAATCTAAATTTACAAATCTAGGATAAAAAGACTAACAAAAAGATAAATATTTGAACTCAGTAAAACATTACGATATAATTTTCTGATTTTTTCTAATTTTTAAAAATATATTTGAATAAATCTATATAAATCACACTAGATATATAAAAGTATTAACTAAATATGAAATATTAATAAAAAAAACATAAAGCTTTATTCCACTACCTCATGAATAGTTATTATTCTCATTTTATTCTTGATTTTGATTAATCTCTTATATTCTTATTTATGGAACATGAGTTATTTTTCCTCTTCATAAAATTCCACAAAATTAAAAATATATATATTATAGATACTATTCCAAAATTTCAAGAGCTATTCCAAAATTAACGACAAATATATAAAATAAATATTGAAGAATTCAAGAATAAAATGAGAATAATAGCTATTCATGAGGTTGAGAAATAAACCTTTATTTTTATTAATATTATATATTTAGTTATATATATATATTTATATATTTAGTGTGTTTTATATAGAGTTATTCAAATACATTTTTTTTATAAAAAAAAAAAGAAAAGAAAATTATATTCTAATATTTTACTGAGTTCAAAGATTTATCTTTTTGCTAGTCTTTTATCTCAGATTTGTAAATTCAGATTTATTATAAAAATTTAATTTAATTTATTATAAAAATCTAATTTAATATGACATTCGAGGTAAATTAAGAATCACGTGAAAGTTCGAGGGGGTACAGTGAAATTTTTCCTTGGAGGTATTTTTGTCTTTGCACGTAAAGAAGCTGCACGTGAGTAGCATATGCTCAATTTCCATTCGATTTAACGCTGAGGGTAGATAGAAGAGAGAATTGTGAAGTTTTAAAAATAAACGGATCTACTTTGATGCAATTATTAGTTTTGAGAGCACATTGTGAATTGAGTGAAAATTCGAGAGGGCAAAATGTAATTAATCCAAAGAAAAAGTTTGGAAGAGAATCAATAAATGGAAAAACACATTCCTCTCTCAAGCAAAACTTCCCACTTATTCAATGAGTGTATTCAAGCTTCCTCGGAGATTGTATACTGAAATTTCTTCTATGAGATTGTGTACTCCTTGTGTACTATCTTTGTAGCATATGTTTTTTTAAATTAAGATTGTTTTATTAATCAGATCATTCTTAATAAGGATTTAATACAAGGAGGGCCAACCTCCATATCCATAATTACATTAGAAATATTCAAACCCTTTCTTGCCAAAACATAGGATATCTCATTAGCCTCTCTTTTTACATGATTGGCTGACCAGTGAGCAAAACTAAAAAGTTTACATTTGATGTCACTCACTAGGACTAGTCCAAGATTCTCCATCATCTGTTATGGCTTTACTAACTTGAAGAGAGTCTCCCTCAAGTATAATGTTTGTTAGCCTCAAATCTGCTCCAAAAATGGTTCCTTGAAAAGCACCAAAAGTTTATGCCAGTGAAGGATAAGGAAATAGACTCTTGTTCATTCTCATAGTAGCTATGATTCTTCCTTTCCAATCTTGAGCTATCACCTCAATCCCAACCTTACATAGAGTTTTGTCAATAGCAATATCCCAGTTAACCTTTATAGCATTCTTTGGTGGAGGTTTCCAACACTAAGTTAGATTGCTAGTTGCCTCTGGGGAGCTTTTCCTTTGTGTTTGATTCATTTTCAGCCCTTGCAAAGTTTGCTTAGAGTGCATCACCTCAAAGTTAAGATGGGTTAAACCATTATGAAACACAAGCCCATTTCATCTCTGCCAAATTCTTCTTGCTACTACTACAAACTCATCTAGTTGATCTTTCTTAAGAACATCACACATAGCCTTTATCAGCTCCATAAAACCCTTCTTGGGAAAATAGCTTTGTTGTATTTTCATAGAACAGTAACTCCAGGCATCTTGAACTGCAATGCATCCTCACAAGGCATGTGCCATTGATTCTTCTTCCTCAAGACATATCGGGCAATTGGAGCTCTCCACTATCTTTTTTAATAAATCTAAATTTGTTGGTAAAGCCTCTAGACATGCTCTCAACAAAAAGACCTTTTTTGCATTAGGAACATTTAGCTTCCACACAAATGGCCATATTTTCCTTTTTCTGTTATTGCTTGAAGCCTTCCTTACATATATGTCTTGTATTTCTTGTTACAGGTGATAAGCACTCTTTAGAGAATTAGCCATTTGTAGTACATCTCCATATTAAGTTGTCTTGACTATTAGAGAAGCTTAGAGGAATTTTCTTTATGGTTTCAGCTTCTATTTTTGAAAATATTTGATTAATTAAAGTTTGTTTCTAGTGATGAGTGTCTGGTTTAATCAGATGTTTCACTTTGTAATTTTCATCTATTATCCTGATAGCACTCTGGACTTTGAATGAAATTGGGTGGTGAATCCATCTATCCTTCCAAATATGATATTGTTCACCATTGCCAATTTTCCACATTATTCCTTCTCGTATCAGATTTCTTGCTGAAAGGATGCTTCTCCATAAGAAAGAAGGTCTGCTGCCAAGTTTGGCCTAGAAGAATGATTAATGCTCCACCCTTGCTTTGCAAGCATTGCGAGGTTAAAAATTTTCAAATCTCTAAATCCTAGTCCTCTTGCAAATTTTGTCTTTCCCATCCTATTTCAAGAGACCCAATGTATCTTCTTTTCATTCTCTTGTTGTCCCCACCAGTATTATTGCATAACTCTAGTTATACTGATGAGTAGGGATTTGGAAAGTTTAAAAACCCTCATACTATAGGTGGGCAGTATTTGAATCACTGACTTTAGAAAAACTTCTTTCCCTGCTTATGAAAGAAACTTCATTTTGTAATTGTTGATTTTTTGTCTAAACATGTCTTTAATGCATCTAAATGAATTGGATCGTGACTTCCAATGAGTGTTGGAAGCACCAGGTACTTTTCATATGACAAATTTGATCTAATGCCTGCTCTATTGAGAATTATATCTTGAGATTCTCAGGAAGTATTTTTTGCTAAAATAGATTGAGGTCTTATCTTAGTTTAACCTTTGGCCAGATGCCCTCTCATACGTCTCCAGTATGTGTATTAACCTACTCCACGCTAAAGAGTTAGCTTTGCAAAATGGTAGACTGACATATACAAAGAAAATGTGGTTGATGTGAATCCTCCCCCCTGGAGCTATGGGAATGCTTGAGATAGTAGCAAAGTTTTATGCACAACTTAGAAGGTTGCTAAAAGCTTCAGTACATAAAATGAATAGGTAAGGTGATAGTAGGTCACCTTGCCTAATTCCTCTTGCTAGTTTGAAAGAGTCTTGAGGAGTACTATTGATGAGTATTGAGTAGGAAACAGTTTCAATGCACCTCATCACCAGGTTAGTCCATCTTTGTGCAAATCCCAACTTCATCAATACTACTATCAGAAATGTCTATTCTATTCAATCATATGCTTTACTCACATCTAACTTCAAAGCCATATAGCCTAATTTTCTTGCTAGCATGTTGTTCATTGTGTGCATTGCCTTATATGCCACAATAATATTATTTGAAATTAACTTTCATGGCAAAAAGCAGACTGAGTGAGGGAGATAATATCAATCAAGATAGTTTTCAATCTATTAGCCGCAACCTTTGAAACAATTATATAAATTATATTGCAAATGGTAATTGGTCTAAAATCAGAGAATTTATTAGGAGACTTTAATTTTGGAATAAGAGCAATGTAAGTGTCATTTATTTCATCAACCAAACCATTCGAGTTAACCACATGAAGGACAACAGCACATATGTCTTTTCCAACTGTGGTCTAGTATTTTGGTGGGAGCATACTAGGAAGCCATCTAGACCTGGGGAGCTAAGAGCATTTATTAGAAAAATAACCTCCTCGACTTCCTGGACAGTAAACTCTTTAAGCAAGGAAGAATTATTTTTTTTGCATTTACTTTTGGAGCCAGGAACATTAAGCACTCTTCAATTTCTTCTGGATGGGAGCATGTGTAAAGCTCCTAAAAGAACTTTTGGAATTGGTGACTAATCTCCTTGAGTGTTGTAACCATTCTTCCGTTCTCATATGAGATTCTAAATAGAATTGATTTTCCTTATATGATTTGCACACATGTGATAGAACATAGTGTTTCTATCTCCTTCATTCAACTATCTATGTTTAGTTCTTTGCTTCCATTTGAGATTGTCTTCTTCCAGAAGTAAGTCTACTTCCTTCTATAACTATTTGATACTACTTGTTAAATCACCTTGGTTTGATTGCTGAAGCTTCTGTATCTGATTGAGGTTGGAAGAGATGATGCCCTTTGGATTCCCAAATGTCTTTTTAGTCCAGCTAATTAGCTTATATTTGCATCTTTGCAACCCAACAATAGTGGCCCTTAGCTTATTAGTGGACATTGTTGGTTTATTCCACTCTTCCTATATTAACAAATGACAATCCTCCCTCTATGTCCAACTTGTTTCATAGCGGAAAATATTTTTATCTATATTGCCTGCATTCCAACTATTATGTAAAGTGATCAGTAAAGGACAATGATCAGAACTTTGTGCAATCAGGGCTCTCATTGATGTTTCTTTGAACATTTCATGCCAAGTGGTGTTTCCAAAAGCTTTGCCAAGTCTTTCTTTGGTAAAAGAATTGGTCTTCTCTATTATTGCTCCAAGTGTACCTATCACCAATGTAGCCTAGGTCACTTAGACCTCAATCATCAACTGCTTCTTTGAATGCTTCTACTTGTTTGTAAGATCTAACAGCTGCTCCATATTTTTTAGTGCGGTGAAGAATCTCATTAAAATTACACATACAAAGCCATGCCACAATTGCCAAGCTTTAATGCTCGAATTAGATTCCAACTATTTATCCTTTTAGCAGTCAAAGGATTTCCATAAAATTCTGTTAAGAATTGCTTCCCACTTCCTGGTCTTGTAACTCTTAGGGAGATATGGCTAAGTATTAGAGTCTAGAGTAACATTCATTTGCCCTTTCCACAAGAAAGCCATGCCTCCACTTAGACCCTTCTTGTCAACTACAAAGCTGTGCTCAAAACCTAATCCATTCCTCACTTTCTCCACCTTCATTCTATTTCATTTTGTTTCAATAAAAGGCAAATTTTGGAAACTTATTCTTCTCCATTTGATGAAGGTCTTTAACTTCAGGGGTTCCCAAGCCTCTGACAGTTCCAAATTAAGTAAATCATGGTTGTTGGTGAGGATGTTTAACAACTTGCACCATTTCTTCATAGTTTAAGCTCATTTCAAGAAAGAAAAAGTGGATGTTGTTGGTGGAGTTGTTTACACCTTTTAATAGACATACTACCCAATTCATCTTCAACATTATTATCACTATCCCTTTTCTTAAAACCATCCTTTCCATATTGATTAATAATATCTTGGGAAGCAATTTGAGTAATAAAAAATTTATCTCTTGCTCTTATTTTCTATCTGACTTGTTTTTTTTTGTTTGGGCTAGAATTTGAATTTGATTACAAATCAATTGATCTAGAGAACTTAGCTGATTAGACAGTGATTCCTCTGATTGTGGGACTTGATCAATTTGCTCAGCTTTCTTTACTCCCGCAACCTCCATATCTTCCATTAATGCATCTTGCATTGGATTCCTAGCTATGAGTATGGGAGGAGATTCCTTTTCTGCCCCATTTCCATGTTTAGAGGATCCTGCAGGAATTTTCAAAGGTGGAGACAAATGTTCTTTCCTGCCACTCCTTTGATTTGAATGATTCTCCAAAATCACCGGGTCAGTTGATAGAGGAAACTACTCTTGCCTTTTATGATCTCATCAATGGTTCCATATTGTTGTCCTGGAGATCTAATCTTACCATTTTCAGTGTCCTCGTTGAGCCCTTCGCCGAAAATCCTTCGTTCATGGTCATGTTACGCATGCGTTGGCACTCACCACCATTTATTTTGGATTCACTACTATGAGTTTTTGCACGTGTTACCCTTAACCATGAGCACATTGAACTTCATCAGCCGTGTACTCTATTTGATTGGCCTTAGGACTATTCTTCTTCATATGTTTAATCACACCACATTGAAAGCAGAAAATTGGAAGTCATTCATACTTGAAGGAAATCTATATTTGTCTTCCATCAATTTTCAAAAATCTTCCTCTAACTAAAGGCTCTGTGATATCAATATCCACTCTAAGAACAGATCCAAAAGCCTTTTCCATCTGCTTCAACTCTCATCTCTTTCCCAAGAACAGATCCAATTTGAGAGCCAATCTCCTCTGTCCTACTTGCCAAAAGCATATTATGTAGTTGAACTCAGAAAGATTCTTTGGAAAAATAGATGTCTTTTGAAGGGGTGTTACCTTTAAACTCTTTGAGGCAAACCAGCAGCCTATCAAAAGACCATGGCCTCCCCCACATTACCTTCTCTTTATAACGTTCTTATTGCAACTCCAGTAGAAATTTATTTTCTCCTACTTCTATAAATTGTATCCCTCCATCTGGTCTCCATACCTTGATCATGGTTGTTCGGAATGCTTCTTTCTTAATTCTTTTGTTAGTCACAATCAATGCAAGAAGACAAAATTTCCCTTTTGACAATGACTCGTTCAGTGCTAAATTTGGTAGTATCAATTCTTGTCTCTCTTGATCAATAAGACTGAAACATTTCTATAGTTCTTTTAACTCTTCCTCCATACTAAGACTATTTAGACTTGATTCTAAGAGACAGACATTTCCCTAGGCGAAGAGAGAAATCTCACCCTTCAAGGAGAGGATTGTCTGTGGCATATGTTGTTATTGCGTGAAATTGGCTAGAATTGTATTCACTTTGTTTGGCGATATCCTCCAAAATTGGGGAAAGATAAAAATTATTATTTTGTCTATTATCAACAACATTGTTAATCAATTAATATAATGCTAGGTATAGCCTCATCTCACTAATAGAGGTGGCATTGCCCATCAATTTTTATATTTCTTCTTTTTAAAAAATAAAAAAATTATTCAAGGATAATATAATGCCTCGTATTCGAAGGCTCATAGAGTTACTCCTTGTTATTTAAAATCATCTCCCAACAACATAATATATATAATCCAAATTCTCTATAAAACATAAAACGCATTGTTTTAAATCAACTACTCCAATATAATTAATCAAAGACACCACAAAATCTCAAAATAAACATCAACCTTCCAAAATGCCAAGTCAACAGAACAAAACAAATCTACTGAATAAAATTCTCCAATAATCAAAGTACCCTATGTGTACTTAATCCACTATGCTTACATCACCTTACCTATGCTTCCTATTTCTTATTCTTAGCTAAAACATCCAAAACATCTGAAAATATTGTGGAGATAAGGAGTGGGTTATCAATAACTCAGTAAGTTAAAAACATATACTAGTGTGTAAATATGAGCCAGTAACAGAATACAAAATAAAACATGTTATCAAAAATATTAAAGCAACAGTTCAAAATTATTCACATTCAAAAGTATTTTGGCAGCATCACCGAAAATCATCATATCAAGACAGAATTTCACATTTAGCCCCCGTGGTAGGGTTGTGCAAATCCCAACAGAGTGCAAATCCCAACAGACAACCAAACAAAAAAGTAAAATATTTCCTTTATTATTCTCGAAGCTCCGAGTGTACACACAAAAAAGATCACACAGAAAACTACTTTTTTTTTTCTAAGTCTGTGCACTAAAAACAGAGAAGTTGGTACCAACTCAGATAGAGGCCACAGTTTAACACCCGTGGCAAGGTTAAAACATAACAAAAATAGAATGTCATGCTAGAGTTTTTCAGATATCACATCA
The DNA here is from genome assembly GCA_011037825.1 of Carya cathayensis. Classification (NCBI taxonomy): domain Eukaryota; kingdom Viridiplantae; phylum Streptophyta; class Magnoliopsida; order Fagales; family Juglandaceae; genus Carya; species Carya cathayensis. Next base: position 1,312,673 of record QGSO01000168.1, on the reverse strand, counting down.
TATCATAACAGAGTACTGAATAGATTCAGAACACAATAGATTCAGATCATCTTCATATAATCATGCACAAATTTTCATATTCGCTCTCTTTTTATACAACTGATAACAAAATATCAAAAATAGCTCATGTATACTCCAGTCATGAAAAAAATATTTTTCTCTTCTTATACAGATTTCAAGATTAATATTAATAAAAAGACCAAGGTTGTTTTCAAATTTCTGTTCATAACAAATATGCATGGTTTTTAAAAAAAATTAATCTCAGTCCATTTTTTATGAAAATTCTAGCATATGAGCCTCGCTTACAATGATTTTTTAACTTCTCTGAAGTTTCTTACAACAGTACCAATGAAATATCAATCGTCATTTATAAAATAGTCACATAACTTGTGTAAATTTTTCATTTGAACACGTATTTCATAATACAACTTGAAATGCTTAAATAACCTATTTTAATTCTTCAAAACCTAAAACCCTTTAACCCTAAAAATATCGTTTCTCCAAATATTCTAATTTTCACATCATCTCTTCAAATAATCATATGATTAACCTTCAAAATATTATCAAGGGCCAAGATAAAAGCAAGTTCATTGTAAAAACACGTCCAATTTAATACAGTACTCACCTTCTGTCACGACATACCATTTAGGGGGAAAACAGGTAATTGAGTGCTCAATTCTACGAGTTGGGGTTTCACAAAGAGGTTAACATGCATTTTCAATTTGTGAAGGGAACACAAAGACTAACCGAGAGACTAAAAAGAGAGTGGACAACTCACGTGAGAGAGAAAAATGAGAGCTGCCATGAGATATAAACCAAGAGAAAAGATTTCATGGACGGAGAAGGTGGAACCGAGAGAGAGGGTCATAGCGACATGTTGCAACCAAGGGGTGGAAGTTGTTCACGGCGGTGTAACCATGGGCGGAAGAGCTAAGCATGGCGTTGGTGGTGGTCAAGTGGTCAAACTGTGCAAGGTGTGGCTCTCGATTTGGCCTCAGTGTGCTATGGTAGTGCGCGGTTAGAGGTTCTGTCGTGGAGAAGGATCCATGCAGCTTTCGGTGGCTCCACTATGAGTTCACGGCTGAGCTACGGTGGTTGTGCTTAACGGAAGAGTTGTGCTCTATTTGCGCTACAGTGGTTGTGCTTAATGAAAGAGTCGTGCTCTGTTTTTGTTGTATAAAAATAGAGGCTTGCCGTGTGGGTTTGAAGCGTGAATGAACTAGACTGCAATGGTGCAACTGGGTGGCTCGTGGTGCTTGTGAGTAGGAGGAAAGAAGCAATGATGGTGGCCTTGTCATGGCTAAGGGAAATCTTCTGTGGTGGTTTTGTGCTAGCCGTCGGGCTGTGTGGAAGAAACTGAGAGGTAGAGGAAGCTCATGGAGATGCTTGGGCTGCATATGGCAGTTCCTGGTGGCTATCGTGCATGGGGCCAATCGCTTTGTGTGGTTTTCCTATGGCTTGGGGTTGCCGGGAAGTGGAGGAGTTTTGGCAGTTGGTTGATATGAATTGGCATGGAAGGATGCTACGGCTTGAGGTATCTCAGCACACAAGGCTTATGGTTCATTGTAATGGAAACTTGATTGTAGAAGGCTTGAGGAGAGACTGTCGTGACTTGTAACAAAGGAAAACCAAGAGGCAATATGGGAGAGGTGCAAAGCGGCAACCCTACATTTGATGAGGAAAGTAATTACATGCATGGGTTTAAATATATAGAACGTAGTGGGTTTAAGAAATTTTAGTGCGAAGAGGACTCTAGAATTGTAAGCCTGGTGGGATGGAGACGTGCATGGCATAGAGTTTGGACCTTGATTCTCACGAGCTTGGGTTTGGGCGGTGGAAACTTACAAAGAAATAGAGAGAGAATTTGTGAGGGAGTGGGGCACAGCAAAGACACAGGCAGATGTGGAGAGGAGAAACTGATCAAGTGGAGTGGCGTGAATGGGGATGAAACGGGCAGAGTTAAAATATGGAGAAGGGAAAAGGGAAAATGAGAAGAATATCTTACCGAATGACGTCGTTGGGCTGGCTTTTACGTGGGCTTGGGCCAAGATTGGGCCTGGGTGTTACAGATAATTAAAGTATCACATTATACATAATAGGATGAGAGTGCAGTATATAACATTACTCTTTTAAAATAAGTGAAATTTACCATTAAAAAAATTCATGTAGATTCCAGATTTACACACCTTTTTAAAGAAAGTGCACAAAACTTATAAACCCTAAAATTATAAATATAATTTCTCTATGTAAAGAGTATAGATAGTTATAATCACTCAGCTGCATTGTCAATAAGTTAACTAAGATGTAATTCTAAATTTCATCTTATTTTGGCTTATTGGGATAATTAGTTTGAAGCCGAATAATTGTTTGGTATTCCATTTGTACATTGGAAAAATCTAGTTGCAAGCACAACTATGCACTAATATGTGCACCAATCTAATTTGATTAGTCAAAAAATAAATTTTATTGAAAACAGTGTTAATTTAAATTTTAAATATAAAAAAATCGACATTAGTACGCAGATTAGTACACAAATTTACTTGTATGTAGCAAAACTCTTGTACATTTGTGTTAAAAAAAAAATAGGAACTTATGTTATGATTCGAGTTTTTAAGGTTTAACAACATTAGTACTCAGTAGTCTAAAGGGTAGTTGGGACACTAAGGTTTTATCAAGTGTTTTTAGATATTTTTATATTAAGCGTTATCTAAATATAAAATAATTTTTAATTAAAAATTTTTAATTTTTTTACCTAATCATTACTAATCATTATCTAAATACAAAATTCAATATAAAATATAACTTTTTTAAATTCAAAACATATATTATAATTTTTAAATTATATTCAAATATCTTTCTAATTTTATAATTTTTTTATTTTTCAAAATTTAATCAAATATTTAATTTAAATTATTTTATTACTGTCCTATGCATCCAGACGGTAAGGTGTTTATTTATTTTCGGTTGCTTCGTTAGGGCCCAGCCCAAGAACCAATCATAAGGGCTGGACCACCATCTGAAAACAGGCATTATTGCAATGATAATCATTGCAAACAGAAAGCAGCAGCTAAGAAAAAGCTCCTTCTGATTCCCAAAAGAGATGGCTTGCCATGGTATTGTACTGAACCTGACAACCACAAACAGAAAGTTTATCCAGGCTACTCTGAAATTGGAAGTTGCAGTACCCCATGTGAATATCCATATATATCCTGGAGTCTGGACCTGTCTCCAAAGAAAATGGTGTCAGTAGCTTAAATCCTAACCTAGGTTTTGATATTGAAGAAAACCTGGGAACAGGCTCTATTTTCTGAAGACAGGTTCCTTTTTTCCCTGGAAGAAAAGAACCAAGAGACAATGAAACGGCTATAGATTTAATTTTTTTAAATTGAGATGTGTGAATTGAGTCCAGATTGATTTTACTTTTTTAAATTAAAATGTTTGAAGAAAGTTAAGATGGGTTTAAATTTCTTATAAAAAAATTAAAAAAAATAGTAAATTTTATCAATGATTTGTTTGAGATAAGTTGATTGTGGTTCAACAAGGATGTCGCAGGCCTTATAGATTAGTGATAATCAAACAGCTTATAGTTGCTATCTTACAAAATCAAGCAGCAGAAAAGGTAAAGAAAAAGGACTGCTTGAAGAAAAGAGGACAAATTGGTTCCAAAAGTCGAATCTATAATCTGTATATTTGTAAGACATACTGTAAATCTGCTAATTATACATGAACCATGTCCAAGTTTTCCAGAATGTAAGAGCATATTCATGCCATATATTACAGTTTATACACCTCGTGAATATTCAATAGAATTGACTTCTATTTCCCCCTTGAACATAGGCAGATTCAAGCAGACACGAAGGGCCAAAGCAGAGGTATCTGATCGGGATCTATACTGTAATAGAATCGATTCAATGAAGAGGAATTTGAGCTACCCACAAAATGATTTTTCAGCACTAATGCATGATGTGGGGGGGGGGGGGGGGGGGGGCTGTTAGTTTTAGCTGAAAAGGAGAGGGAGCTCACCTTTGCAAACGGCTTCAAGACCTTCCAAATATAAAGTCATCCTTATGAACACAAGTTAGAAAGCCAAGAAACTAGGCACTAGAGTCCACAATTGGTAGGAGTATAATCGGTTCGGTTAAGTCCAGTTTTAGATATATTTTAGAACTAAACTAGTATACACTGATTTTAAGATTTGAAAAATTGATTCTGCACAGATTATGTCTGTAAATCGATATTTCCAGTTTTACTGGTTTCGGTCCAGTTTTTCTGGTATATTATATATAATATGCTATATATATTATAGTATATTATAATTGTATTATAAATTATAATGATATATTATAATATATAATATAGTGATATTGTATAAGTATAACTACTAATATATAGACTATAGTGATAATATATAATTATTTATACAGGATTTTAAATTTTAATGTTATTTTAATTAGTAATTTAGCATATACTATAATGTTAGTTTATATATAATTATATATGTGAGAGATAGAAATTATATATAATATCAAAAGTCATATAAAATATATTTTATATAATATAAAAAAGTAAATATATATATATATGAACCGATCAAGTTTGGTGTTAGAAAAAGAAAAATCAGAACTGAATCGATTTCAACTGATGTTGAAAAAAATGAAAATGATATCGGAACAAACCGATTTACCGGTTCACCAGTTTTTTTTTTTTTCATCCCTAGCCATTGGGTTACCTCTTCTTAATGTTCTTGAACCTGCTTATCTATTCTCATAGTTGTAGCATAGAGAGTGGGAGAGGGAGATAGACCTGGGGCATGAAACAGAGAGACAATTATTGAAGGTTTTTAACGCATTTGACTAGCTTCTTTCAGTATGTTTCCATTTGATTTGTTGCCAGTCATATGCAGATAAAGATTGAACCCTTTCACTTTTACCAACAAGCCCACTAAATAAAATGATGAGGGATTGAACCTTGCAAAGCCATTCCTTTGAGTACGGGGGGTTCTCATAACTTTGCAGTTGCCTTCAGAAACTCTCACTTTCCAACCCCACTTGCACTTCCATGTGAAAGAAGAATAAATGCACAGTGCACACATTAAAAGCAAGAACTCCAGCGACAGCAAACTCCATAGTCCAGAAGCACGATACTTTAGTTAGATTTTTCTCATGAACTTTGATTATTTAATTATATAATATTTTAGAATCCTGGACATGATTTATAAATTACCATCCAATGCTTGACATTTTAGCAGGCATTGACTGCTGACTACTAGTCCTGGCCGAACACAATACAATATTGATGTGTCAGCTCTGACCAAGTCTGTCTATTTTTCTGTTTATTTTGCCTTACACGATGCAAGCATGCTGATCAAAATATGAAAACAACTTTTATTTTTCAGTGAAACCAATTAGTGAGGATCCACTCCAGTTGGAAAAAGCTTTCAAGTTTCGAGGGATTCTGATAGACTCAGAAGAACAGACGTACGCAACACATAACATAAATGTATGCATATAGCAGCATTCCCGAGGAGGGTGCACATGCTCATATCTTTAAAGCCCAAGAGAAGCCTGGCAAAAACAAAAAGAAAACATAAAAAGGGGTCTTGAGTCTCTTGACTCTTTTAAGGGAAGCTTTCTGCACTAACTTTAGTCAGATGTGCTTTTTCATCTTTCTTTTCCTAATCAGTAAAATGTTGAATTCTTTAGTCCACTTTATCTTTAGAATCTAATTGCTAAGACTCTTTGATATGATGCATCTTAGATAGCAGAAGGGGAGTAATCCAATTATGTTTAGTCCCAATGAAAATGCTTGGGATTTGAAATACTGGCTCTAAAGATAACACTCAAAAAGACATTTGGATCTTAAACTACTCCTCTGCATAATAATGAGACAATGATGGAAACAGAACCATATTATTCACGGTGCACAAAGTTTTGTAATCTATTTTATTTATTTACTCGTCCATCTCGATTTCCTCTCTAGAGGTGGCAGCTCCTGGATGAGCAAGAGAAGCCACGTGGAGGCACACCACATAGCACAGCAACCAATAATGATAGCACCAATCATGCACAGGGGAGGGTGGTGCAGAATTATGTGTTGTTTGGGGGCAATAAGTTCAGAAAAGAAAACAGCATCTTCCCACACTCCTTTCATATTTGGTTGGTCCTTTTTGCTTTTGTGCTTTCCAACCCAACCGCGTCCTCCTCTCACCGCTCGGTCAAAAAGAACGTTCAAATTGCTTTAGATTGCACTAGAATGACTACTGTGGTTGGGCAAACATCAAGATTCAAGGATATTAAAGAATTTATCATCCTTAATTATATTGGTGGATATGTCACTGTCCAAACTCCTTTATATTTGAGTGATTGACTTGTAATCAATATTACATCAGTTTGCGTATATGAAATGAGGGAGTGGTAATATTTTTAGAATAATGATTTTGGAACTTTTATACAAGGTTTCGTGAATCATTAGGATGCTATGTGGAGCAAAAGAAATGGCCGAAAAGTACAATTTTTCCGCAAGAAAAAAGCATGTGAAATGGACTAGTCAAGTGTGAAACAAAAATGTAATAGAATTCAGAAGTTGACACCGCTTTCAACAACTGACCAAGTTATATGCTTAAAAAAAGATCTAGAAAGTGGCTGTCTTTTTCAGAGAGCACTATTGAAGATCCCGCATCCAGATTTTAGGTAGAATTTTGAATATCAAACCCATGACTACGGAAAGTTGAGCCGCCACCCAAACAACCCGTCCAAAGGGGGAACAGATGGTCAAGGTTGGTAACTCAATACACAAAATTCATATTCCTCTTGGTAAGAATTTGTTTAGTTGTGGATACAACCTTGAACCTTCTTCAGATTGGTGGACAACAATTCAAAATTAGAGTCAAAACATTACATGTTATGTTAGATCTGAGAGTTCCATGGCATTACACAATTTAGTTGGACTTCCTTTCTTTGAATTCAAGAATCAAACGTCACTTTGGATTCGTGACAACAAATACAAAGCTAAAAGCAGGATACATGGGTGGAATTTACAAGGAATTTGACCCTCAGTATGGCTTTCCTTGACTCTTTTGAGAATATATAAACATGTTCCTAAATTCAGTTAAACCTCTAAAATGGTTTTAGATTTGTATGCAGCCGAGGGTTTTTAATGTACACGGGGAGGGGAGTGAGTTTCTCAGGAATCGGACCTAACCAAAGTTAGCAAAGGATCTAGACTTGAAGAGACCACCAAAGAGGAACTTAGTTGCAGACCCCTGAGGAACAGGTTTTAAGTCTTCAGGGTTGCCTTTCACTTTAAGTATTGCCTTGCCGATTGCTTGCCGAATGGAATCTATAGTCTTAGAATCAATAGGATACCCAGATGCATCACGAACATAAAACGTATTAACAGCTTGACCCGCTTTAGTTGTAACTTCGGCTCTGGTGACAGTGAGGCTATTTTCACGAAAGATGCGAGTGACATCAGATAGCAGCCCAACCCTGTCGGTAGTGCAAAGTTCTAGCTTCAAGCCCTGAATGAGGAAGAAACAAAGTTAAGCGTATACATGACGAAGAGATCCTATAAAAGTTAATGGCAGAGAGTGCTTTTAATATGAAAATCAATCATTCATAAGGTTACTACTTCCTGTTAGTTATAGGCCCCTTAAATATCAAAACACTCAAACTTGTAAATAACTAGCAAATAGTAATCTAAGTAAAAACAGTGGCAAAAGACCAACACTATGACCTCATATAACTTCTCCAAGATATTAGAGACATAGACTGCCTTCGTCTAATGTCATATAGACGCCACAAAAGCTAAGTAAAAATCAGGGGCTCGGGGGTTCTGGAGAAAAACCCAAGGTTAAAAACATGAATATGCTCTACAGCAGAATGATCCTAAGTTATAATTATCCATGCGTTCAACTGCATAATTATTGGCAAACTATGGGCAAGTTCCTCAACAAAAATCAAGATGAAAGTTACAGCTTCCCAGTCATATTGTAGATAACTCACCTCAGACACTCTCCTCTCTATAGCTGCTTCAAGACATTGTATCACTCTTTCTCTCTCCGCATCTGATTTCACAGGGCAACCATCTACATGCCTAATATAGTATTCCTGCAAATACATTCACAAAACAAATTAGTCAGAATGCTACAACCAAAGCAAAAGCAATAAAAGTACCCCACCAACAACGTGGCAAGGGCACATAAGCAGACGAGAGAAATGGCATGCCTGATAAGCTTCTGGACCCTCAGCGTCAATATTTGCATGAAAAACCACATATTGCATGTCTGTCAATGTGCAGACTGTATCAAAGAGAAGCTTCGGCCGATCTTTACTCCGGATTGTAACCATAGAGTAGCCTTTATCATACCAATTGACAACATTCACATTAGGTCTTTGCTTCTCATCTGAGACATCATCATCAGCTCGTTCATAATCCCTATCAGCAAACATCATCTGGTGAAGCCTTCTCCCGGTGTGTGTAATCCCATGAGAGACCACAGTCTTAGCTGCACTGGATTTGTTGCTGCCCTTAAGTAAATTACAGAGAAGTTCCTTAATCCTAGATAGCCTCTCTGGATCAGTAACTGCACACCCTGTTTCCTCATCAGTCACATGCATCACAGCTGCAGCCCGGGCGTTGTGTGTCCAGACCTCTGCGCTCACTACATTGCATTTAAGATTCGTGAGGACAGCACACACTTCAGAAAGAAGTCCTGGTCGGTCACTTCCAGTTAGCTCAATTGCAGTGTGGTCCAATGATGGTATGACCCCAACAGATCTCATACGGGATGAGAAGCATGCGTCTGGTCCAAGAGACTGAAGATGATCGATCATAGGTAATCAGATGGATGTACAGAAAATCAGAGAAACATAGATAAATACCAGCAGGACGCACCTTTTGAATATAGTCCAAAATTCCTTCATCTGTAACCTTATTTCCATCTTGATCGGTGACATAAAAAACTGATGGAAGGAGAAAAAAAAGTTCCCACAATCAGATTTGAATTCCAAAGATGTACAGGACATACTATAGAAAAAGTTCCAAAAATCCTTAAAAAACCTTACCATCCATAAACCATCCACCATCAGAAGATATGTAAGCTTTAGTTATGGTAAGGTTAAGGTCGGTTAGGACTTGTACTACTTCGAGAAGTATTCCGTGCTTGTTTGCACTGTCAGCCTGCATCATCCAACGGAATAAGTACCAAAAGAGAAAAAAAGAATCCAATAAAGTCCAACAAAAAAATATGGAAATCAACATACCCGTATCACTGTTGCATTCTTGCAGGCCTCATTATCAATCACAACCCTGGAAAAAAAAAAAAAAAATGGAAGTGGGCACGAAGGTGTAAATCTCAGCCTGCTCTGGGTCAAATATAAAGGCCACTTTCAGAGACATTGAAGAAGATAGAAATTTCGAGACCTGGGTGGATTCAATCTCCGAAAAAGTTTCCCATATTCGTCATCCACGTCATGTGAAAAGTTTGTGTTGACCTCCGAAATGTAAGCTGTGGAAACAAGAATTAACCAGTCAGAGAAGAAAGGACATGAATAGAGAACCACATAAAATCAAAACAAGACACCGCCATTCATAAAGAGTAAATTTTCCGAAAGAAAAATCCATCTACCGATCCTTTCAAGGAGTACTTAAGAACCTCATTTAACAAAAGGGGAGAGAGGAGAGAAAGTGGTCGGATTTTAAGACCAAACTGACTAATCACGAAGAGTTAAAAAAATGATAGAATTACCCAGAATACAGAGAAAGCCTACTAAACCAAGGCACCGCCACCTAAATTTTTGTCCGGGCGTCTGTTAGTAAGCTCGGAGACTAATGTGTGGGGAAAAAATCCGTAACCCACCAAGCCAATGAATCACAAAAGCTTAATCAACGAGAGAGAGAGAGAGAGAGAGAGATTCCGCCCGCCTGGAGCTCAATTAAGGTTGAAGAGAACACATAACTAAGAAAATCCAGCCCCGCCCGGGGTAAAGAAGCAAAACACAAATTATGAGAGAGAGAAGCAAAAAGAAAAATGAAGCAGAGAAGCAAAACAAATCTCCCAAAACAACAGATTAACTTCAGTGAACACCCAAGTGTTAACGAATATTTTCTGAAACCAAAACGTAAGGACAAACACAAACTCATTAATCTCCACGAAACCTCCCGAAACGATAAAACAAAACCCACACAAAACGTACTCATGCTTGTGTTTCCTACTTGGGAACAAGTACAAATCCAAAAGCAAATCAGAATTAACAACCACAGAGAAACACAAGATGATGAGAACACTCATAAAAGAAGAGGACACGAGAAACAGAGGAAGCAAGGGGATGGGAGCACCTACCCATTACAAATCGTGAGTATTGGTGATCCGCTACACCGTACTTTTCTTGGTTCTGTGAGCAAGGAGGCTTGTGTGTCTGCGTACAACGAAGCACAGAACGTACATATATATATATATATAATATACGCACTCGGAGATCTTAACCTATCTCTGCACCTTCTTATCTCTCGCCAAAGAAACGAACTAAGCCTCTACCTTTAGAGAAAAGAAAAATCCTCTAAAAATATCAGCCCTCTCCCCGACACGATTCTCCAAAACCCTCAAGACCCAAAAAGTAAGGCATAACACACGCCAATAAATACACCCTTTCGCAGTCCTTTCCTCTCCCTCCCTGACTCTCTCTCTCTCTCTCTCTCTCTCTCTCCGTGGCATGCTCTGTCTCCAATTTCAGGTTCCTTCTCAGTACTTAACTAAGAAAGTTCCCAAAAATAAACACAGCATAGAATTTGAAAGGATACCCCTAGTGCATTTTAGAAGCAAGACGAGATTTGCACTATATTGCGCTGGAAGATTTTTTTTTCCCTATAAATATTTAGAAAAAAATTAAAATAAAAAAAACACGTGCTAACAGATAATGCGAATGAATAATGGCTCCAAGGTTCGTGGACCAACGCTTAAATGACTTGTCTTCTTGAATAGAAAATCTGTGAATTAAAAAATTCATCTCATCTCATCTCAACTCATCATTACACCTTTTTCAAATCTCATACAACTTTTTCAAATTTCATAAAAATATAATAAATAATTTTATTTTTCAAATCCCAATACAAAATTAATATTACAAAATTATATTATAACAATATTTTATTTATTACTATTTAAAACATCTCATCTCATCTCACCTGTGTAACCAAAAGGGGCTTTAATGTGAAGCGTTGCTTTCAATCGCTATACCATATATGTAAAAGAAATTCAAAAGAAAAATACTTTAATTATAAGAAATATTTATAAAAATAAATTTATAGTTCATATAATTTAAATGAAGTATATCATATTACAAAATTATTTTTATTATAAAATAAATCTAATATATTACATTAAATCATATTAATTTCTAAATTTATTTTTATATAATTTCTTTACTATTGTAGCATTATTTCAAGAATAAAAAAGAATATTGGAATATATAATATGACGCTACAACGACAACATTGACAAATTCAAAAAAGGGAAAGAAAAGGATATTTTAATTTTATTTCCGAATCCACACGTGATGTATACAGGATTTGGAGCAGTTGATATACGACCATCACTGTCTAAGTGGGAACTAGGGGTGTCAAATCGTGTTAACGGGTCGTGTTCGTGTCGTGTCAAATCGTGTTAACGGGTCATATAGGTCAACCCTAACCCGACCCGTTAAGCTTATCGTGTCAAAATCTCAAACCCTAACACGACCCACTAACATAACGGGTCGTGTCGTGTCAACCCGTTTTAACCCATTAAGGAATATTACGAAATATGTTTTTTTTAATAAGTAAATAAAGAAATTAAGAAAATATTACGAAATAGGTTAATACGACACAATACAACTCATTTTAAACTATTTATGTAAATGTGTTGAATATGCCTGAAATTAACCTTTTTCACCTGATTAAATTTAGCATAATTTTATATAAATGTTAAAATCACAATATCTATAAAAATTATAAAACTAATTATAAGTCCAAAACTACAATCCAAATAATAAAAATATCAAAATTGAAATTCTAACAATTTTATTTTTAGGTATAAGGGTATAATTGTAACTTTAATTTTCTTAACGTGTCATAACGGGTTATAACGGGTCAAAACGGGTTGACCCGTTATCAACCCGTTAAGCAATCGTGTCTTAACGGGTCAACCCGTTTTGACCCGAACCCGTTAAGGCTAAACCCTAACCCGCTATTATCGTGTCGTGTTCGTGTTGGGTTAACGGGTCGTGTGACATATTGCCACCCCTAGTGGGAACACATGGTTCCTCTTCTCCCTAATATTCCTTACAAGTTTTAGTTTTATAAGGAAAATCTTCCCTCATGTTTGGACTACAGATTTTAACCAAAATTCTTCTAAAAGTTAAGTGGGTTTATAATATTCATAAGTTTCTCCCTACCTACCTTCCATTTGTGATCCTTTAATTTAATTTAGGTAAGAATTTGAGAAAATCTTAATCCAGTTTAAAAAGTTATTTTATAAACTTATAAACAGACGTAGTTTCATCTGATCCCCTATATTTATTTTATAATAAAAATAATTTTACAACCTGACGTATTATATCAAACCACATCAATTTGTAAATTACTTTTATCATTTACTCCGAAGTTTCCAAGCCACTTGTTTTGAAAATCTTGAAACTTTTTTTCTGGCTTGTGTACACCGATTCTTAACCGGTTCACCATCTTGTGCATGATTAATTTCTTCTTATACTAAAAAAAAAATACAGTAAAATAAAATTATAAATGAATGATGCCATGGTCATGTCGTAATGGCTTACCTGTAATCAAGCCCAAAAAAACCAAAACTTCGGGCTTTGCCTATTGACTTTTATCTGTCTAGTGGTCAATTGGTCGCAGTTTCACATTATAATTATACGGAAAATTCCCCAAGATTCAGTAGAATTTGAATTGGTAATTACAATGACAAGTACTTGCCCAGGAATTTAATTCCATAGTTTATTTAATTTTTTTTTTAAAAGAAGTGTTACGATCATAAAAATATTCTATAAAAGTAAATTCATAAATTAACATAATTTTATATGATACGTTAGATCTACTTTACAATATAAGTAACTTTATAATTTAACGTACTTCATCAACTCACGTCAGTTTGTGAGTTTTCTTATATGAATTTTTTTATGATTAAAATATTTCCTTTTTACAAATATTTCCCTTTGATTTCATTAATCTTGTTTTTCTATTATGTTAATTCCTTGTTTAAGTTGTTTAAGAAAAGGCCGGAAATTGAGTGCAGCTTTCCTCCATGGTTTTTTATCAAAACAGATAGCAAAAATCTTCAGGCAAAAGACAAGGTTAATTTCGCAGGATTTGGGCATATCAGAAATGAATTTTCATGCATGTCGATCGATTGCTTTTCGTTTGCTTTTCGTTTGAGAGTAAACATTATTCAAAAAGGCATATATAGATGCTGACTTTTATGGTGAGGTGATTCCTGGTCAGATTTAGGACTCCAGCTATCCCCACCAACTCCAACATCTAGATATATAGACAAATAATAATCAAAGAAAGGTATCTATCACATCCCAATAATATTTTTTTTATTCACAAAAATCTCAAACTCCGATAATTTCTCAGATTTATAAAAAATAAAATAAGGTAAGATTTTAAATAAAAATTAAAAATAAAATAAAATATTATTTTTTAATATTATTATTATTATAAGATTTAAAAAAATTAAATAAAATATTATTTATTATATTTTATATAAAAATTTGATAAAATTGTAACGATGAAATAAAACTATTTTTGTATCCATCTTTAATTCGCTGATGAGACGCAGCTTTCAAAGATTAATTATATACTCAACAATTTATAATTAAGTTCTAAATTGATAAGTTTTGAGCAAAGCTGCGTTGGTAAAAAAGTTGACCCACCTTAAAAATGTGTAAAAAAACTATTATTTATTAGTATGACCCATTTTTTTAACAAATGAAATATCTGGTGATAAGCGATTATAAGCACTAATACGTGCATTCATCCAACGTAATTGGTCAGAAAATCAGATTTTAATGAAAATGATAGCAATTTGAATTTTGAATATGAATGTAGCAATATTGGTACACAGATCAGTACGCGAATTCGCTTGTACGTACCAAAACTCTTTTACAAAATGCTTGCATGAAATTTATCTATCTAAAACTTTTGAGTGTCATTACTCATTAACTATTAAACCCTTGACATGAGCAAGTTGCCAAGATTATTGAGAGGCTTCGTAGAGTAAAACCTGGTGTTGATACCCTCATTTGACTTCCAAACAGTAATGGTAAATTTTCAACTAGTAGTGCACTGGAGTGTATTCATACTTGGGTTCCAGTGTTTGCATGGGCAAAGTGGATTTGAAATTCGGCATTACCAAAGAAAATTTCAGTTATAATGTGGAGAGCTTGGCACAACTGCTTACCAGTTGATGAGGAGGTTCGCAGGTTGAATATTCCCATGGTATTGAAATGTAATTTCTGCTTAAGTGGTCAGGAAGAAAATCTTGATCATATATTAGCCAAAAGAGAGCTGGCTGAACTAGTTTGGGCGAGATTTGTATCAGTGGTAGGACTTCCTTCTTTGCAAGGAAGGTCATGGAGGGAGAGAGTTGAGTCCTTTCGTAGAAGGGCTAAGCTGTCTGTTAAGGGGGGGTCAACTGGTTGGTATTTTGCCTACCATAATTTCTTGGAGATTGTGGTGGAGAAGATGTCAAGAGAGAATGGATGATAGAAGAATTCCTCTTGATTCGGTATGTGCTTCGATTAAATTTTGGTTGGTTTGGGTGGCTTTGAAAATGAAGGAGTCCAAGATAATGAGTACTTGGGATGAAACTTTGTTGAGGAATTTGCAAATTCCATTTAAATATCCTCCTAATAACATGGTATAATTTGTTAAATGGAGGAGACCGGCGGCAGATTTTGTGAAATTAAATATAGATGGATGTTCAATGGGGAATCTGGGTGGTGCTGGTGCAGGTGGGGTGATCCGGAGTTCTAATGGTCAATTAATTTGTTGTTTTGCTAATTTTTTGGGTGAATAGACTAATAACATTGCAGAAGTGCCAAGTATCTTGCATGGTTTTCTGGGTAAACAAACTAATAATGCTGCAGAACTGCTAAGTATCTTGCATGGCCTTTGTACTGTGGATCTGATGGGGTTTAGAAAGGTGGAAATAGAAATGGATTCAAAATTGGTGGTGGAATGGCTGAAAAAGAAACATTGTGGTTTATGTTATTTGGAGGATTTTTTGGAAAAGATTCTGCAGAGATTGGAGGGGATTCAGTTCTCTATTAATCATATTTTTAGAGAATCTAATGCCGTTGCGGATGATTTAGCAAAAATGGGTGCTAAAGGTTTGAACAAGTTATGGGTCAGGTGACCTCGGCTCTTTAAAAAAAAAAAAGTTATGGGTCAGAAATGATAGAATTCTGGCTTCAATCAGAGGATTAATTAGACTTGACATAGGAAGTGTTCCTTATATTCGTTTTTGTTCGTAATGATTCTTGTAATTTTTTCAGTGGTTGGTTGTCTTTGCTTATTTTAGGGGAAATAAGTGTACAGCTGGGATGAATTTATTATTTATTTTTAAGTCCCTAGTGTTGATGAATTGTGTATATGGTATTCCTCAGTTATAAGTAAGGATTCATTAATAAACTTGGGTGGGGATTATTCATGGACATGTGATCACTCTCTCTTTCAAAAAAAGAACTATTAAACCCTTGACATGAGAGAGTATATTCCCAAGACCACAACGCAAATAGCTAACAAAATTAAAAGGGATTTTATTGTGATGAAAACCACCTAAGTGTGAAACCAAGAAGTCCATGGGTACTCTGCACCGTCCTAATAACTGCTCTACACCATCTTATATTGTTGCAAACTGAACATAGCTGCTGCAGCTCGCCTTTTGTCATCAATATTGGTTGATATTTAGTATAACTTCTCCTATAAAATGAGAGTTATGATGTATAAATTTTGTGTGCGCAAAAACAAAGGAGAGAAGAGAATTTATACTGAATTTTTATAAATTTATATAAACATAGTGAATTTTGCTCCAGTGAATATAGATAAATTATCAAATTACTTAAATATTATCTCTATATTTTATGAGTGTGTTCTGGACGGTTTTGAGTTCAACAATTTGTTATATTTATTTCCAATCTAATAGGCTAAAATTAATAATATTGGTGGATTCATGAGCCCACATGATGGCTAGATAGGGAAGCAAATATATAAAAATATATAGCCGGTGTCTGGGTCAAATATTTTGGTGCGCGCACACACGCATGTCTTACGGTCGCATGCCGGCCGAATGTTGCTCTAGCGTGGCCCCCCGTCTGCTGCCTATTTCTGCACTACAATACCTCTCTTTCTACGCATTTTAATTTAACTGCAACTCCATGGTCCCTAGTACTACTGCATGCGGTACTCTCTACTGCAAGTTGCAGCACGTATTTGCATAAAAAAAATAATATTAATAAAAAAATAAAAAATAAAAAAATCGGCATTAGTATTGAGTTTTGCTACATATAAGTAAAGTTGTGTACTAATCTGTATATCAATACTAATTCTTTCATACTTAAAATTTAAATTAATACTGTTTTTAATAAAATTTACTTTTTGACCAATTACATTAAATTAATATGCAGATTAGTGCACAATTATACTTACAATTAAATTTTTCCTTAATATTAGTAGTCAGCAGACTCAGCACGGCCTCTTCCATGCAGTACTGCCCTATAATATTAATGCACTAGTACTCTTTGCTTGCCGGGTCATGCAAGAAACTGTATGTAACCCAAGTAGTATTTTTTCTCCAATATATATATCGTCTTTTTTTTCATGGTTTTATATATATATATATATATATATATTGCATTGTTGCTTAATTAGAAAGTATAAGTTTCTCGAAGAAAATGCCAATATCTGCTTTCCAAATCACCGCAAGTTGTTGGGGGAGTGTAGGGACGAAATGGGGCTAACTGAAAGCTGATGTTTTTCCATTACAGAGAGAATGTGGCTGATCTGGGTCATTCATGTAGTGATCAATCTGATTAAAAAAAACTCTGTGCTAGCTAGCTTCCAAATTTTCCACTACTGACAACAGAAATGGGTGTGAAGTTGATGTTTTCCACAAGAGGAGTGGTCATTAAAAGTGGCTAAATTTGAGTGTCAACATGCAATTGTGGACTGAGTGTGCTGCATTAGTGGTGGTGGTGGCGGTGGTGCTACATCTAGGCGACGGCCACTCGAACTTTTTGATCACACCATGAGGTCCTAAAGGGGAGCTAGCTAGTACTGTTTGTTGACATGCCATATTATAATATATATATATATATATATCCAGTATTAATATTTCCCATATTCATGGAATTGACCCTTGCAACTGCCGTAAACGTCCTAATTATGTATGCAGACGCCATGCGCGCATTTCTAGGAGAAAGATCAAGGCCGGCTACCCACCAATCTCGGAAACAACTTGCGGTTCTAATAATCCAAAGTGTCCCAAAAGTAGTACTACTTCAGTAGTCCCGTTGAAATTTGCTAGCTAGCTATATCTAGGATCTTAATCATCTCCGCCAGATTGCAACCACCAGCTTATGGTCTCTCTTCTACAAGTAATTGGTAGTGCAAGTGTATGAATGCTGCTTGCACATTTTTCTGCACCAAGTTGGTAATTTTGGCACCGATCGGTCAAACAGTGCCTTTTTAGTTTTCGTCTCTCTTTGGTCTCAACTCTATATATATCTTCAACAAATGAGGTCGATCGTAGAGTACTACTTGGGTAGTGCTTTCCTTAATCGTCAGTGCTCCTAGCCTCCTTGAGTTGAAAAACGGCATGATCATTATTAACTTGTACCGATGAATGGTTCAGGTTCAGGACCATGAATTAGTTGGCGGCCGTACCGTACCGTACAGTAGAAGAATCAACTACATTAACGTACGGTGGTGCATGCATGCATTGGCGATACCTCTGCGGCGGCGAAGGCAATCAAATCACATCCAACGGCCGAATCACACCCAAAGGCTACCTAGGCATCTATGGCAACTACACACCGAACAACGGCTCCTTTACATTTTTACTTGTATTGAATCCCAAATCACATCCCATATATTTCTCACCTTTGTAACGGTATACAACGCTGTAAATATAATTATACTGTAAACCATAATTACATGTAAGTATAATAGACTCTTGGCAAGCTCTCACGGTGAGTGAGGCTTTTCACAAACACCTTGTGTGCATTTGTCGATCAACAATTCAACAAAAAAAAATTTTCCAATCAGATGATGGCGGTGAATTTGCCAACACCCAACTCAAAAATCATTTTTAATAGTAAGGTATCCTCCATCAATTTTCTTGTTCCCACACATCTGAACATAATGGTTTTGTAGAATAACAGTATCGCACCATTCATAAATTAGAAATGACTATGCTTTTTCATATGTGTGTAAAAAAAAAAAACAGTAAACCGGACCGGACCGGACCAAACCAGTGGGATCGGTCTGGTCCCGAGTTTGGTTCGGTACGGTACCGGTTTTATTTTTTTTAAAACCGGTCAAAATCGATCCGGTTTTGATTTTTCTCTTTCCGAAAACCGGACCGGTTTATATATATATTTTTTTTACTTTTTTTATTATATATAATATTTATATATAAAATAGTTTTGTATTATATGATAAATTACTAATTAATATAATATTAAATTTTAAAATCTTATATCATTTTGTTTATTGTATTAATAGTAATACTAATATTATATAGTCCATATTAATAATTATACTAATACTATATCATTATATATTATAATATACTATAATATATCATTATATTATATATTATATTATATCATTATAGTCTATAATATAATTACAATATATATTATAATATATTACAATATATTCTTACTATAGTATTATATACTATAATATACTATATTATATAATATATAATATTGTATATTAAAATCGAAAAACCGGACCGGAAACCGGTAAAACTGGAGTACCGGTTTAGGAGGGTAACCAGTACGTAATCGTTTTGAAAAATGCAAAACCGGTGGATACCGGTTCAGTACTAAGTTTTGTCCAAAACCGAACCGAACCGAACCGAACCGAACCGGCTACACCCCTACTTTTTCATAGTAGTGTCCCAAATGCTTCTGGATTGAAGCTTTTTCCACAACGGCCTTTTTAATAAATCGCCTCCCTCCCACATCCCTAGATCTTAACTCTCATTTTTCACTACTTTATGATCACTATCCTGACTATGCCTCCTTTTGGGTTTTTGGCTCTAAATGTTTCCCTTACATCTAGGATATAAAGTGTAATAAATTTGCAAAAATGCATTTTTATGGGCTATAGTGATCGACATCAAGGGTACAAATGCTATCACCCTCTCTCTTGTCGAACCTTTATTTCTCGTCATACTGTATTTGATGAATCTACATTTCCCTAAAAACAACCTAGGAACCTTCATCTTCACTCATCCACTGACCAAATTTTACCAACATTCACGAAATGGTGTTCCCCCATTTCCCCTTCAACTAACTCCACAAGTGGCTTTAGTGTTTCTCCTTTGCAAGTCTCATCGTCTCCTGACATTAGTGCCATACCAATTTTGGCTTCCCTGCCTACAAATGTGCCACCTACAACCTCATCCATTGACGATAATACTCATACATCACATGATGATAACCCACAGTCTCCCACATCCTCCTCCCAATCCATTACTTCATCCCCCTCGGGTCCCCCCTCTCCAACACAACCCCTATTTGCCACTCTATGGTCACTCATTCTTAAGCTAAGGTTTGCAAACCTAACCCTAAATATGCAAATCTTCATATTCTCACCAATCTTCTCAAAGAGCCCAAAATAATTCGAACTGCCCTCAACTATGCAGGTTGGACCCAAGCTATGCGAGATGAACTCCAAGCTCTAAAGGAAAATAATACCTAGACACTCGTTCTGTGGACTCCGAACATAGACTTCATTGGATGCAAATGGGACTCTTGATCGTCTCAAGGCTCACCTGGTTGCCAAGGGCTTTCATCCAATCATCAAACCTGGTGCCATTCACATTGTCCTCAATCTTGCCCTCACAATCATTGGGACATTCGGCAACTCATGTCACAAATGCATGTATTCATGGTAATCTACAATAATTGGTATTCATGGAACAACTTCCAAGTTTTATCGACTCCTCTATCTCCTCCAAAGTTTGTAAATTAAATAAAGCGTTAAATGGTTTAAAACAAGCTCCTTGTGCATGATTTGATAAATTTAGCAACTTTCTCATCGCTTGTGGTTTTATTTGCAGTGCTGCTGATCCATCTCTATTTTTAACTCTTCTTGGGGCATGCTTGTTTTATTGTTATATGTTGATGATATCCTTTTAACTGATTCCACTACCTCTCACCTTAATGGGTTCATTCATACCCTTGGAACACAATTTGCCATGAAAGATTTTGGTTCCATTCATTATTTCCTAGAGATACAAGTTCACCACACTACTAATGGTCTTATTTTATCCCAATCCAAATATGCAGTTGACATCTTAGACCATGCCCAAATGCAATACTCTAAGCCTATGGGTACCCCCATGATGTTCAAAACAAAAGGCCTTACCAATGATGTTTCTTTTCCCAACCATGCACATTACGGTAGTATTGTTGATGCACTTCAGTATCTTACCCTCACTTATCCTGATCTAACCTATAGCGTCAATTTTGCCTCTCAATCTATGCATTTCCCAACCATGGATCATTACAAAATGGTAAAATGTATTATTTACTATTTACATGGTACTATTGATCTTGGCATTCATTTTAGCTCTCGATCTGAACTTGATCTTTATACATTTTCAGATGTTGATTGGGCTAGATGTCCTCAAACAAGGCGCTCCACCACTAGATTTTTTTGGGAAGCAACTATATTTCTTGGTCGGCTAAGAAACAATACACTGCCTCTCTCTCTAGCTCTAAAGCTAAGTATCGTGTCGTGGCTCAAATTGCTGCTAAACTAACTTGGATTTCCTTTCTCTTACATGATCTTAGTGTTCATCTCCCATTTCCACCAATTCTTTTCTACAACAACCTTAGCACACTATATATGATTGTGTACCCAGTTTTCTATGCTCGTAGCAAGCAAATTGATATCGATTATCACTATGTTCATGAATGCATCGCTCTTGGCTTACTTCATACTCAACACGTCCCTACTACTACAAGAAAAATTACTTTTTGTATCACCTAAATTGAATGCAAAAAATACAAAATGGTTACTAAAAATTTTTTCACAACCATTTTGTATTTTTTACATCCAATTTAAATGACACAAAAAATTATTTTTCTTGTAGTGTGGCTCTTTACAACTTGTGGACATCGTCACCAAATCTCTTGGCCGCCTCACGCTTCACTCCTTGCAATCCAAATTTGACCTATTACCTCAGCTCAATTTGTCTGTGGGGGGGGGGGGGGGAGTATTAACGATACCTCCACGTCAGAAAAGGCAACCAAATCATATCCAACGACCAAAACACACCAAACTTTACCTGAGTATCTAAGGAAACTACCGACCTAGCCTCGGCTCCTTTCCATTTTTATTTGTTTTGAATCCCAAATCACATCCCATATATTTCTCTCCTATGTAACGCGCGGTACATAACGCAGTAAATATCAATCATACTGTAAACCAACCACACAAGTATATATATATATATATATATAAACACAAATGTATAATAGACCTTTTTCACAAACACCCCATGTGCGTTTGTCTTTAGCATGGCGATAACGAATTAATTGTAATGGGAATATTGATGCTGTAAAACATTTACCATTGGATTTATTATGACATATTAATTTCTTCCAATATTAAGTGTGAAGGTACTTTTTCAACAGGATTTTTAACTTTTTCAACAGGAGCTAGCATAGTGGGATACGACGCTAATGGCTTATGAAGTAGCTAGCTTTAGACATATGCTTATGTCATGCACATCATCTCAATTCCCAAGCAAAATAATCCCCAAAAAAACATTAAATTATTTTATATAATATATTAAATTTAATTTATAATAATAATAATTTTATAACCGAGCATATAATATTAAATTATATATTTCAATTTATAAATTTATTTTTGTATAATTTCTTTGTAACTAATGCATGCGTAATCTCATAAGAGTAGTACATTGTATAATCTTTTTCATTTTTAAATTAATTAAATTCAGAAAAATTAAAATGACTCTCAATATATACATCATTAGAAACATCACCGCATGCTTCATGAATCAATATTTTAATAATAATAATAATAATAACTTCCAACTACCAGTCTAACTGCCTCTCAAAGTGCTACTAATAATAGTAGTCAACTGTCGATCATGGTCAAATGGTCCACTTTTTATTGTCTTAGAAGTGCTAGAGTTGTAGACTCCATCGTAATTAATTAATTAATCAATGCCCTTTTAATGAAATACAAAATGCCTTTTCGAGTATCAAAGGGACGTCCTAATGATAGGTTGCCAAAATGGTTTTCAGATGATCGTGAAGCAAACTCTATGAACCCTTAATATTTTATCTTAATGAAAGGAGATAAGACATGATGCCTATGTATAGCTGTATATTACTAAAGAAAGAGAATGAGATCAAACATAATATATGAATCATGTATGGTGGTGCGTGGCGGCCGCGAGATGATTAGGTGATGGCCGGTTTGGTGGTGAAATGGACGGGAAAAGAACTTGTGATGAACACACTAATTAATGGGTGAAGGAGTCAAATCTTGATCAATTCCCACTGTCTAATTCTACTCTTTACCCATTTAATTATTTTTTTCAAGTTTATTTGGGATAATAAATTTAAATACAAGCAATCAAAACAAGCTTGTTTTGTGATAATTTCTATAAAAGATCCATCTCCATCTTTCTTTTACAATCAAAACTTGATAACTTCGCAATTAATTAAAGATCACACTTACATTTTACTCAATTTTCATATGAATCACGTGTAAGTTCTATGAATGAGTGGGAATAATTTATCACAATAAGCATGCACCAACATTAATAAAATACATGAAGAGGAGAATATGATTAGATCCGTTCACAATGGCCTATCAACCAACCCATCTCATGTGGAATATTGGTCCATGCATTTGGTGTCACCTAACTAATTAAGTAACTAACTAACAGCTAACTAACAACTTGTATAAACTGTTTGCTTGGAACTCACGGCGGGAGCCATTGCCGACATGAAAATCGTGCTTAAAAAGTTTAAATAATAAAACCATGCAACCCCCATTTTCAAGTTGAGAGAGTTTTCGATCTATACTTGTAATTATTGTTCTTCAAAAGCAAAAAAAACTTAAGAATCAGACCAACAACTGTAGCATCCATCAACACCAACATGCATGTGACATGTCGATCGATCCTTTTGTATATATATCTTTTTGAAGCAGCATTTTTTCACCCATCTGTGCCAGTATATTTCTTTCTTTCATGCAGCATGTGATCAGCCAATTGGATGTCATTGATTAGGATTTCGTACCACAGTGCTGCGCATTAATCTAAAGCAACTTAGACTGGACCCAGAAATAGTTGCTCTGCTTCTTAATAACATCAAAAACCGCTGTCATTTTCTGTCAATTTTAATGTAAGCTGCTAGCCCCTATAAAGGGGTTGACGCGGACCTCAGGGCACCAAAGTAATTTAAAGGTCGGTCGACGGACGGACATGGTTTACACGTTTGCATGCATATCCTCAATATCTTCCCCCATCCATTTCGGTCTGGTTTGATTGTCGTGACAGATTGCCAAATTAATTCTCGTGATCCTGTGCCAGTACTAGACATTAGTACTCTCTTAAAGAAACAACAATGCTTCTGTCATGCATGGCAGATCGAAAGAAAGACTCTATATTAAGGCTCTTATCGTATTGAATGAAAGAATTCACTTTTGTACGTAAGTGTCTTTACTTCGCATTGGCTTTATTGATTGATTGTATTAAAGTACTCATTTTTATTGGATGTGTTGAGAAACACGGAAAGTGAAGATTCATGATATATAGAAATCAATCAAGAAAAGCACTACGTACAGACAACGGCTAAAGCAAGGAGAGAAATATGAGGTAATGGTTGCGTTGATCAATCATGAGAGAAACTACTCAAGACTCACAAAATTCTTTCCTTGGAAAAAGGAGAAAAAAAAAAAGTGCATGTATTGTGGCCCTGTAGATAGGTTGACTAAGGTTCTTATACTTGAGAAACTGAAGTTGTACGCATCTTCCGTTGATCTTCTAGCATGAGGACATGTGCTATGAGTTGCAAGGATAGAAATTTCAGTTTTGGAGGTAGGTGGTTGATACTTGTGACGGGTTGTACCAGTCTCCAAGTGAGAGAATGTCTATGCGTAGAGCCTTGTTATGTTTGTGACAGTCTGGTTTGATGACTCAACCCAACAAGGATCCATTGCAATTTTTTTTGTGAATTTTCAATGAGGCTTTTGACCCATTTGGGCTCTTAAACCTATCTGCAATCGTCACACTGTAATACACACCTAAGGATTGAATGAACAATCTAACTTTGAGGGTAAGAACCTCTAGAATAAGAGAGAGGGAGAAGAAGAATAAACTAGGAAAATAAGAATTCTATTAGTTTTGGACAAAAACCAACAGTACGCTCCCCACATCTATACGTAGGAATTTCCTAATGGAAGGCTTCACATCTACTGGGCCTCGTGGGCCCTGGCTTGAACAACTAACATAAGCCTAATAAGAAAATTAAAGGTCCATTACATCATTGATCTACTTGGACCTAAGCCCATGCCACTAACTAAAATAAACTCGGTTCGTACTGATCCAATGCAGCAGTCTCTCAAGCTGGCCCCTACCGTTCGTGACAGTATGAAGCCCCCGAACCCAAGGCCACTTGGACCATTACACTCACTGCACCTTTGATTATCATCTGAATAAAATCATTTACAGCTTTGTAGATATAAGTACGTTGCGGAACCATGTCAATGTTGTGTGATTGATGCCACTTTTTGCTTTACCTTTTTCTTTTATCGTTCCTAACATAAAGTTATGTCTCTCAAGCTCTGTTGAAGATAACAAGTTCTATGTCGTGGGAGGTGGACTCAAATTCTTATACACCATTCAAATAGATTCCCTGGTAATCAAAGGTCCTTCCCACGTATTCATCTATGGACTTACAAAGGAAATTTGCAACTGTGACATGTGATAATATTTTTCAAAGTCGAGCCTTCACTCATGGTTCTACATATTTGGTAGCAAATCGAGATTTCTTTTTTCTGGATTCTGATGGCAAGAAACAGTTTGGATAAATTAGGCCACCTTCTATTTTCTTGGTTTTTCCTTTGATTGTATGGCTTCCGAGCAGAGTTTGGTCATTACAGAAGTAGATGTTATCATGAAGAGACCGCGCAATAGAGACAGAGCTTATCCAAAGAATGAGGCCCCAGCCTATGTCGACCATGCAGATGAGCTTGGTGATCAGCGAGTCTCTATAATTAAATCGTCCCGTAATAGGATTAGGCATTGTTCATTAGTAGTGCATAAGCACTTCTAGTATAACATTGTAAACTGGACAGACTCTTAAGGCATCAAGACCTCAGAATAAAAACTCAAGACAACACTATGAATTGGCAAAATCCGCAATCACTAGAAAGGAGGATATCAACATTTCTCGTCTGGATTTCATGTCAAGAAGTTTCAAGAACTCGTTTGGAGGCGTTAGTCATATGAGCTGAACAAGTACTTTGGATCGCAGTTCACATTAATAGCACAACAGATGCTCACCAAAGAAACCGCACATAAACCTTTTCCACCCCAAAATATTGCCTAGTCTTTGCAAGGTTGTGTAAACATTTGAGCAGCTTTGCCAAAAATAAACCAAAAGAAGATGAAGTATCGACCTTCAAACCTTTCAGCAGGCAGATGCACATGTAGTCATAGATTCCATGAAGCGTTCCAAAACAATTTCTGGTTGGAAAAATAATTGAATTTTCCTATGAGACAGGAAAGAAGTACAGTAGAAAGAAATATTAAGTGAAAATATCATATACCAAAAAAGTGGTACGTGAAGAGACTAGGAGTAGCAGAAATTACTTCACAGTTCATTATCAGGCATGTCCAACAAGAATGAACTTGAGTCAATGGATCCAGTGAGTGGAATGTACTCCGATCCTCTCACATGAACACTAAAGCAAGCTACAAAAACAATGCAGATTAAATCAGAAAATCAGGAAAGTGTGAGTTTTATTTATTTGAGAAACTGTGATCAATTAATTACACATGCAAAACTTTAAAGCTGACATGATAACTTTTCTGAACAAAATAGTGCATCAAAACTCCTGAAATGTTGTTAACCATTCACCAAATTCCCATAATGCAAATTCATAGATAGACTATTAAAATTAATGAGGAAAAAAAAGGAATTGAGACAAAGGAACATAATTGACTTCAGTCATTTCTTGTCAACGGTCTAAAGTCTTAGGTTCAGTCCTCTTGTTCACCCATAAAAAAGAATCATGCTAATCTTTTCTAATTTAGATGAGAGAAAGACAACTGCTAGTCTGCCTTAACACCCAAAATACAAGATTCCCAAAGCTTTCATTTAACCCTCTAATGTGGAACATAAGTTGCAATTTTCCCTGTAGTTAACAGTTAACCATTAAGATGGATGAAAAATAGGTTATGCAGCCAGATCTTAAAGGATGAGACAAATTGTAAAATGAGTAGAGGTTTGACGAGTAAAGTGACAACTTTTTTTTTTATATAGGTAAAAGTAAGTAAAGTGAAAACTTTGATAGTTTTATGATCATGTTACAAAATAATTGGCAGCTAGAGTAGCTAAAGTGCAAGTTTTCCAAATTTTTTTAAGAGTAGAAAGATCAATATGGTCAGTTTCCCAAAACTACACGGGAGTATATGCATGTCTTAAAGATTTAATTAAATATTTATTATTATCATCTAGGTCTGGCTCACTAGAACTACTCTAGAGGATGAACTAACATGATTTCGTTCATATGAAATAAAGTTGGTCATGCTTTTAACTTTGAACAGGAAATTTGTCAGCCAATACCATTCTCTATTTTGATTACGCTTTGGAGCATCGTATCCATCTTTGTCTTCATATCAGAACTATCATCCATATGTGGAACAAGAAGAGTAAGCTCCCTGTAGATATCACGTGCAAACCTGCATATCTTCTCAGCAAACTCAAGTTCACCTTCTGATATTCTACCAATAGCCAACCGCATCAGCTCTCCAGTCAAGTCTGCAAGCTGTACAAGAACATTGAGCACCACTTTTGCAGAAAGAAAAAGAAAAAGGACGAATATAGAAAAAAATATATATATCTATATATATAAGTGCAATCTTTTGATTGTTAACCGTGTTAGTTTACTTATTCAGAAATCAAATAAATAAATCAACTTGACCCCATAATTTATCTCAAGAGACTGATTACATCTACAAAGAACACATAATACTGGATCTCTACATATGTCCCATTGTGGCAGAGATGTCTCGTTCAGAGACAGAATCTTTCTTTTTTATTAATACTGCAATAGGCATAGCCCAAGTACACAGGAAGTATACAAGAGAATTTTGGCTGCCAGCAGTTAAAGATTAAATTCAAACAAGAACTATCCTCCGATTTACTAAACAAAATATAGTTAAAATAGCATAACATAAATGGCATTACCCCCAAGATATAGTCGAGAACATTAATCTGCAATGGCTCAAAAGATGGATCACTAAGTGGCAATAACGTTGCATTTATCTCATCAAGATTCAAAAGAGTCCCAGTTTTGCAGAATTTACAAAATGTTGCAGCTTCAACATATTCTTGTACCTGCAACCAGCAATGCATAAAGGAGTCAAATGGCTGTATAATTCAGGCCTTTAAAGGTTAGGAGATGAAAGGCTACCCCAGGTGAGTACGCTCGTCTTAGCTTCCAAAAATCAGTCCCTTGTAGTTCTCTCACTAGTCGAGACATATATTGCCCTGTTACAGATGCCAAATCCTTTTCTGCCTTCTCCAAAACTTCTTCTCTGTTGTGCTTACCAACCCTGTTCAATATAAAAGCTGGTGTGAGCATTCAACCAAGCATAGAGATTGTTCAACACAACGGCTTTTAATTCTATCCCCGCCCTTGACACGATTGTCAAAGGATTCGGACTTACATTCTTGCAAAATATATCACATCAAACTTAAAGGGACCATCCTCGACAGCTCACCATGACCAACATTAGGTGGTTGCCAGCATGCCAACAACACCACCACTTGTTGGGGGGCATAACCCATTCAAACCCAAAAGAGTTAGATGTTGCCGTCCATAAGCTCCTAGCCAACTCGATATGCAGCATGAGATTATATGAGTTTTCCCTATTTTGCATTTTTCTTGCACATAAAACACTACTCTAACACTAAAAGATGCCTCTTTCTCAAGTAATCTATCGTTCAAATCTTTCCTGATGAAGCACTCCAAAATAATCTACCCCTGATGAAGTAGTCCAAAAAACCTACCCCTGAGGAGCCAGCTGGAGGGATCAGCACATTGAATAGGATTTGACCTTGACAATCTGCCTCTTGGATGGTATCCAACATTTTTGTTCATCGGTAAATGAATACAGTTTCATGGATGGCGTCCAACATTTTTATTATTTTCTGTCACTTCTCCATCCAACTGTTTGAATGTTATCATGTAAGAGTTATTTCTTGTGCTCGTAGAACTCTCATTGTTATATTCTATGTTCTGCTTCTTCACTGAGTAAATACATACTCTAAGAAACTAACTGTAAGTACAAGCCACACCCATAACAAGTAAGAAGTAAAGCAACAGATCCCTTTATTTCCCAGGCTAAACAATACAATCAATATGTAGTGTCAATTCCAAAGAATAGCAAGCATACAAGTAATCAATCAGAATAGGTATCGCAAAGAAATTAGGATTTAAAAACATGTAACATGAGGGAAAAGTAATTAGCATTAAAACAACCCCCTCCCAAACACAAAAAACAATAAATAAAAAATGTAAGTAGAATTGAGGGAAGAAAGGCATTAACTCATTACCTGTGCACTTGAAATATGACCTTTTTGCTGTTAATGGTGACATCACGACTTGCTTTCACCACTCTTTCACGTTTGTCATTCTACAAACAGAATTTGGTTTCATTGGATAACACAGGCGGGCAGTACCAATAAATGAATGGAAATATTTAGCAAACCACATGATCCTAATAATTTCTATCACGCAGGACTCTACAATGTATAAACATTTTGCAAAATGTATCCATGATGACATGTTGTATAAAAAGTTTTCATCAAGCACCACATTAAAGCAAAAACTTAATCCTTTTTTCAAATTATAGAAAGTACATCTACTGGAAACCAAAATCTGCCATGATAAGACAACAGGTGAACTGACAGACTTTTTTGTTCAAAGCACTAAACCAAGATCTTTGAAAAATCTCGGCAACCAAGGATGAAAGAAAAAACTCAATCATTGTAAGGATAAATGGGGAAATAGAAAAGACTGGCAAGAAGGCAATGCAATATAAAACGGCCTGCTAACTCGTAGCATGTTATGGAAGCTATTTATAACCAAGCGGTAACCCAACATACCCCTCCCTTCCTCAATCAAAGACAGTGCCCCTGGCCCTTTGGCAACTTGAACAACAATAATGAGATACAAGTTCAACCACAGCCACCACTACACTTTGCAATCAAACCTAACAGCATAAAAGCCTTAGCCTAAATAGACCACTTCAGGCAGAACAATTGAACCCGTATTTCGGTAACCGAAAAATTGTTCCTTCCAAGCAACAACCCTGCATTTCAATTGAGCATGCTAAACTAACAACGACAGTGAGGGCTTCCAACTCCTAACGTCCGACTACTTTTAACGGGAAAAATTCTTCCGCAAAGAATTTAAAAAAATAATGGGGATCACTTTCGCTAGGTCAAGTTTGATGTTTAATGCATTCATGAGCAACATCAGCAACCGGAAAAGAGCTATGAGACTGTAAGTAAAAGTAGCGATTGAAAGATTCTAGAATACTGAAATCGAGGTAGGAAAAGGAGGGGAACGAGATAAAAAGCGGAACTACCAGGTCATTGAGGTATTCAGCGTATCTGCCGAAAGCATCTTTCATGGAGGATTCAGAGGTCATTGTCCTCGCTCTTTTCGCCGAGCTCTGCAATGAACAAGTCCCTGAAACTGTAGCCGAGTAAGTGAAGAGTATCGATATTGCGCTGTCAATTAAAATACGGAACAGAGGATATCTGCGAAGGGTTTCCGCAAGCCGAGTTTCAAAAGGCAGAATATAGGGGAGAGAGAGAGATACATGAAGGGACGCGGTGGGGTTTGGCGGCCATGAGAGAAATCCGGTGGAGTACGGAGGAGTGGAACATATGTCGCTCCGGGACACGGCTGAACTGAACTGAGCGCCTTCTCGACCCTCGGGTAGTATTTACGTTTGGGTATCGAGCGTACATGAGGTGATGATATTTGGTAATTATTCGTTAGTATTTATTAGTTTATTATTATTTCTTAATTACTTTTTAATACTATTTACTATTTTTCACCTATATTTTATTATTTTTTATTATTTTATTATTATTTTTTTACATATTTTTCTCAACATTTCTCAACATTCTTACTACTCAAACTTATTGAAATTTTGAGGAATGCTATACCTCACACTCCCATCCTATTTTCATCCTATTAAATAAGATGTGACTCATTTATTACTATTAAATAATAAAAAAATATGTAATAAATGATCATCAATGGTGATAAATGTACCATATTATACTTAGTGAAATGGTAGTATGGTGTATAGAATTTTTCATATACTATATATCAGTTTATCTATTTTTTCTTTATATTATTTAAATATTATATTTTTTAATACTTTTCTTCTAATAGAAAATTAACAATAAGAGAGAGAAACTAATTTAAAATATTTACAATAATGAATAGTTCTCTCTACATCTAATGAGTTCCTGTAGAAAAATATAAAAGTAAGAATGGAATACAAAATTCATTGGAATACACTTTTGAGAGAATGTCTTTATATTTTAAAGAAAATTATATTATAGAGCATCTATTAGGAGTGCTTTTAACACGTTACCACTACTGGCCACCTGTCCTTAAAGGGTAAATTATTGCTTTCTTTTTAACAAAAATTTTATGTGAGTCATCAATATAAAATATAATTGGTTTCATCATTTTTTAATATAAAATAGCTTATTTAACTAATTACATCAATAAAATGCGTAAGGAGTACACAAACGTGATTATATGTAACACAACTCTTTTTTTAATAATGCTAAGTTAATCTTAACACCAGTCGAACTGTTTTTTCCCATCAACAGCCATCCAATGGGTGACTTCTACATAGACAACTCACCAACACTACCATGTGCCCCCACCCCCACGGTATTACACACTATTTCCTTCTCTTCATTCTCTCCCCACGAACTTAGCCCAAAATCACTTCCATTCTCTCCCATGGAACCCTCTCGCCACGACGACCACCCTCATCGCTACAATGAAGGCCCCTCTCTCCATCGTCACACGAGAGAACTCTAGCCCCCCTTTCCGCCACAATCTTCTCTCTCTTTGTTGATTCTTGCACGGAAGCCACCCTCTCTGCCACTTTTCTCACTGCCAACTCCTAATTGTGACCCTCTCAATGCCACCGACGAGATTCTCTACCCAGTGCTGTCGTCGACGTCTTTCTGGCATCAACCCAGTGCCACTGAGATTGCAGATTTGAGATGGGTTTCACTATAATTTTAAATGGATTGTGGGTTGATTTTGGTTTGATTGGGTTCTTTTTTTTATGGAGAGGGGATGGAAATGATCGACAGAGATGGGGGAGATCGGCAACAAAGATGGGCAACAGTGGAGATGCTTGGCGACAGCGACAAGAGAAGATGAAAGGACTGACAACTCACGGAACGTTAGGGGTTTGGGGTCATATAGATGAATAATCTAGTGCGATGCATTCCATTAGCTTAATGTGAAATAAGTGATGTGTCAAAATTTAATTAAGGGATGTTTATGGGTCAAAAGCAGACTGACAGCTCCAAAGAATCGAAATATAATTATGTGTTGTGTAAATGTGATGCATTTCTGAAAAATAGTAGAATTTAATATTAAAAAATTAAATTTTTTAAGTAAATTCTATATTTATTCCTTCTTTTTAAAAAGAGTACTCGACACTTAGAGTATTCTGTGACCGTAAATATCATTTTTTTTCTTATAAAACTATGAGTAATATTACATATAGTCGTGGAATGTGCAAGCGACATGCAGTCGCTTTGAAGAAAAGTGAAGTTCTCTATTAAAAAATTAATTTCTTTTTATGTGGATCCCGTATTTATTCACTTTTTAAAAATAATTACACGATACTTACGCATTCACGATTACAACTATCATTTTATATATATATATATAATTGTTAAGTATGCTTTAAAAAAATGTAAATATGGTGTGTTAATTTTGGTGTGAAAATAGTCAATCCATTACGACTATTCCTTTTACTAGTAGAAAGAGTTTTTTATTTTTTGAGAAAATGATAGAAAGAGTTGATGTGGCATATAATTTTTGAATTTTGCTACATACAAGCAAAGTCGCGTACTAATCTTCGTATCAATATTGATTGGTGTTTAAAATTTAAATTATCATTGTTTTCAATCAAATCAACTTTTTGACTAATCACATTTAATTGGTGTACATATTAGTACACAATTATACTTGCAACTAGATTTTTCCATAATTTTTACGCCTTAACCAATTATGAGCTATCACGTGTCAAAACATCCATAGTCAGCCTGTCATGCAAATTATGCAATAAATTAGTGTGCAAGCCTTTTAAAAAAACAATTTTGCTACGTACGACAAGTAGTGGAGACCGGCTGGAAAAACGGCTGACGTGGCCAATTGATTAAAAACAAAATTAAATGGACATGAGCACGTGTAGAGACCTACTTGGTTTGCTCTTTGTTTTTGTTCACAAAGTGGGTGCTTAGTGACAAATTTCCTCCCATTTTATGTAATCTTTTCCTCATTATACTGTGTTATCTCCTTCCTATTTCTCCATCACTTCTGCTACCCATAATTTTCTTATGCTGCTTCTTCTCAATCTCTTATTTTGATTTTTCTTTCATTTTCATTTGTAACTTATTTTCTAGGCAATTTGTCCGTTTTCTACTCTATTCTATTACTCATTCCTCTGGAAATAAGAAAGAAAACAAAGGGTTATTCAACATGTTCTGTGGGTAATCATTCTCAAGATTATTTGAAAGGTCCAAAATCTTAATTTTTGGCCTCAAACTCTATGCTGTGCTCAGGATTCTCCTACTATGTTCGGTTGTAGTTTGCCTTACGATCTTTCTCTTCATCTGTTTGAACAAAAAATCTTGGAAGCACAAAATTCGTGTGAAGCATAGCTCGCGGCTAATACCGCTTGTCTCCAAGGAGATAGTGGAGATCAGGATCGTGACACCCATGTTGGGAAAGGGGAGGTCAAAATTGGGAATGCAGATTTGAAAGAGCCGAAGGTTGAGGTTCTGATTGAATGAGAGAAAAGGAATGGAGAGAGTGACGTCTCCAGTGGAAGCCAAAGTGACGTGTTGATGGAGCCTGAGAACATCGGATGGGGCCGCCGGTACAGCTTGAACAAGTTGGAGATAGCAACACGGGGATTTGTGGTGGAGAACGTGATCGAAGAGGGAGGTTTTGGTATTGTTTACATAGGAGTCTTGCAAGACGGATCAGTGGTGGCCGTGAAGAACCTTCCCAAGCTTGCAAATTCAAGGTGCAATAAGAGGAAGAACAGAGTAGCATAAGAAAGTTTCGATTTTGCATAATAGAAGGAGGAAAGGGATAAATCTCGGCCAAAACATGGATTTTTTTTTCTTTTTTCAATACGTTGTGGTAAGTTGTTCTAGGAGAGATCATTTGAAAACGATTCTTGTGTTGAATTGTTATGTAATAATAGATATTTCAAACATGTAGAATGAAAAAATAATAGCAAAATTAATGAAACAATAGAGATTTTTTCCTCAAAGATTTGGGTGAGGAGAGTGAGAGAAAATGAGCTTTCATATGTGAAGAGGAAATGGGAGATAAGAGTTTTGGGTGAGGAGAGAGGAGATATGGGCAAAGAGAGATCCTAGTTGTGATAGGCAACGGAGTTTCATGGGGATGACAATGTTTTCTAGTTGTGGTGGCAATGGATATGATTTGGTGAGGCAATAGACTGGGTTGTAGAAGATGAAGTTTGTTTGTTCTCTTCTCAGATGAGACTCGTGAGCTTAGAGTATCCACATCCGGCTCCTCATAAAATTTTCTATAATTTAACTCAAAATCACATTCTTTCAAATTTATTCCAAAATTTTATTCATCTTCTAAAAACCCCCTACATCACATTCATCATCCCTATCTCTACTCTATTAAATAATATTTCTCTATTATTTTTTTATTACTTTTTTATCTCACTTTCATTTACAATCTTGACTACTAATTTTTTTATCTTATTATCTTCTTTTCAAATATTATTTTCTACTAAATATTTATATGATTTTAACTACTCATTACAATAATATTTTTTAAATCGAAACTCATATTATAAAAATAATAATTTTTTTAATATGTGTATTTTCTAACGTAATGAACAATTTTTTTGTCTTATTCTCTTTCTTTTCAAATATCACATTCTATTCCCAAAATTTAAAAAAAAAAAAAATTGTGTCAAGATCCTTATGCTTATCCTCCCATTCCTCGTTCACTTTCTCTTCTTTCCATCCGAAATCCTGTTTCCATTCTCCCCAGACTTTGCTTCACTTCCTCACCAAAGAAATGTTCACTTCCTTTTTTTTTTTTTTTTCTCTCAATGCAACTCTCTCTTCCGCTTAACTCTCTCTTTTCTCCATCAATCCAACCTTCGAATTTTGCAATTCAGAGAGAAAATGCTCTAACTCAAGTCCATTGGCCACGATTTTCTCTCCCTCATCAATCATCCATTACCCACTGAAAATTGAAGCTGCTGATGGCGGAACTGGACTGACTCAAGGCTGGCGACGACGAATCTGAGTTGACCCATGGTGGCAACTTCAATTCATGGTGGATCTGGTGGTTTGTTGAGTTTCATACGGTGGCATGATCTGTTTTTGAATGGTTGGAACAGAGGAAAATTTGTCCATCTGGTTTGCTGAGTTTCATACGATGGAGAAGGGAGGATGTGACGATGGCATGGTGTCACGTTCAAGCTTAAAGAAAGTGTTGGATTAATTCGAGGAAATCCACAGCCTCCAATACTCACTGATTGTAACTGTTTTGATACATTTCTCATTAACATGAAGACTTAAATACAACTGGAAATAACAACTGACCAAATTATACGGACTCAACCCACGATGCTGATATTCAGCTAACAACCCAACCTGAAGACCTATTCTTAAGCCAAAATACTTGGATGTGAATCAACGGATTAAGAACAAGTCTTAACCTGATGCCCACGTACAATTATTGGACCCAAATAATTAAACTAATCAAACTCAACATGACACTGACTCAATCAAATTAAATAATAAGCAACCAACAAATTAAATAATAAAGATTAGACAACAGGGCCCCATGTGCACATGACATTGCCCCCCTCATTAAATGACCTTGTCCACAAGGTTTGGAAATTCGTTGACTAAGGTAGAATATTCCACCCAAGATGCTTCATCTTCACCGAGCCCCTTCCATTTCACCAGTACTTCGGTCACCGCATGATTTTTTTTCTTCTTCAACCTCCTGTGCAATATTTCTTCTGGTTCTGGTCGAATAACTCCATCCTTGTCTACTGGTGGAAGAGTAACAACCAGCTGATGCCTTTCCCCCAATTTCTCCTTTAAGCAAGATACGTGAAACACCGGATGTATTTTTGCCTCAGGAGGAAGCTCAAGCCGATAAGCAACAGTACCAATCTTCCCAGCACTCTATATGGACCATAGAATCTTGGAGATAATTTCAATTCCTTCTTTGCACCACCGATTGCTGCTTGTACGGTTGTAAGCGAAGGTAAACCAAATCTCCAATATTGAAGCTTCTCTCAGTCCTCTTAATATCTGCAAATTTTTTCATTCTATCTTGTGCCAACTGCAGATTTGCACGAAGGATGCAGATGATTTCATCTCTGGTCTTCAAGGTATTTTCTACTTCTTGGAGTTGTGTGGTTCCTGGCGTATAAAGAATTAATTTTAGGGGTGGGTAGCCATAGACAGATTCAAAAGGGGATAATTTGGTAGATGCATGAATGTTAGTGTTGTACCACCACTCAGCCAACGGAAGCCTTTTAACCCATCCCTTTGGCTTGTCCCCCGAGAAACACCTAAGATATTACTCAACCATCTTATTGACAATCTCTGTCTGGCCATCCGTTTGAGGATGGTAAGCTGATGAAAATTTCAAAGTGGTTCCCTGTAGCTTAAAGAGCTCCTTCCAAAATGTACTCGTAAAAGTAGGATCTCTATCAGTAACAATGGAATTAGGCAGCCCATGTAATTTAAAAATATTGGCTAGGAACACCTGAGCAATCTTTGAGGCAGTGTACGGATGAGAAATAGGAATAAAGTGAGCATACTTAGACAGCCGATCCACGACCACCATAATAACACTGTAGCTTTCAGAGTTCGGTAATCCTTCAATAAAATCAAGGGAAATATCAGTCCATACCTTAG
The DNA here is from genome assembly GCA_011037825.1 of Carya cathayensis. Classification (NCBI taxonomy): domain Eukaryota; kingdom Viridiplantae; phylum Streptophyta; class Magnoliopsida; order Fagales; family Juglandaceae; genus Carya; species Carya cathayensis. Next base: position 1,275,882 of record QGSO01000168.1, on the reverse strand, counting down.
TAGGAATTGGCAATGGTTGCAACAATCCAGCCGGGTGGATATTCTCAGACTTGTTTTGCTGACATATATCACATTCCTTGATAAACCTTCTGACCTCCTTCCTCATTCCTTCCCAATAAAATTCAGACTTAGCTCTATGGAGAGTCTTGTGAAATCTTGAGTGTCCTCCTTGTGGGCTACTATGCAGCAAATAAAGAATTTGTTCTCTCAACTCCTTTGAGGCTGGAATATACAATCTTCCTTTGTAAAATAATAATCCATCCCTTTGTTTATAATTTTGGGATACAAGACCTCCTTGTTCCAAATTTTTAATAATCTGCTGCAATTTAGGATCTATAGCATAACTGGTTCTGAGTTGTTCTAGCCAAGTGTTAGCTGGTGCAGTAATAGCATATAGCTTCCCTTCCTTCTGATCTTCCATTTTTCTAGATAAGGCATCAGCAACCTTATTTTCCTTTCCTTGTTTGTATTCTACCACAAACTCATATCCCAAAAGTTTGGTAATCCATTTTTGCTGAAGAGGAGTACCCATCTTTTGTTCCAGCAAGTACTTGAGACTCTGCTGGTCCGTTTGTATCTTAAAGTTGTGTCCTAAAAGATAAGACCTCCATTTCTTCACTGCTAAGACCAATGCCATCAACTCCTTCTCGTAGGTAAATAGTTGCAAGGCTTTTCCATGAATTGCTTGACTCATGTATGCTAATGGCCTGCCCTGTTGCATTAATACAACTCCAACACCAATACCAGAAGCATCACATTGAATAGTAAAAGGAATAGAAAAATATGGTAAAGCTAGGACAGGAGGGCTAGTTATAGCATGTTTAAGATCTTGAAAAGCCCTTTTTGCGAATTCGGTCCATTGGAAGGAATTCTTTTTTAAAAGGGCTGTTAAGGGGGCTGCTATAAGTCCATATCCTTTGATAAATTTTCTGTAATATCCAGTTAAACCTAGGAAGCCTCTAAGGGATTTAAGGCTAGTAGGAAAGGGCTAGTTAAGCATTGCTTCAATTTTGGTAGGATCAGCTTGTACCCCATCTTTTGAGATTAGATGACCAAGGTACTCAATTTCAGAACATCCAAAACAACACTTAGATTTTTTTGCAAAAAGCTGGTGCTGTTTTAAAATGTCTAAAACGGTTTGTAAATGATGGACATGGTCAGAAAGGTTTTTACTATAGACAAGAATGTCATAAAAAAAAAACCAATATAAATTTTCGTAAATAAGGTTTAAAGATGTCATTCATAAGACTTTGGAAGGTTGCCGGGGCATTGGTAAGCCCGAAGGGCATTACCAAGAATTCATAATGGCCTTCATGGGTACGGAAGGCTGTTTTAGGTATATCCTCTGGGTGGACCCTAATTTGGTGATATCCTGACCTTAAATCTAGCTTACTAAAGATGGTTGATCCATGAAGTTCATCAAGAAGTTCGTCAACTATAGGTATAGGAAATTTAACCTTAATGGTTTCTTTGTTAAGGGCTCTATAGTCAACACAAAGCCTCCAACTTCCATCATGTTTTCTTACTAATAAGACCGGGGATGAGAATGGACTTTGGCTAGGTCGAACAATACCAGATTGTAACATTTCATAAACTATTTTTTCAATTTTAGATTTTTGAAAGTAAGGGTATCTTTAAGGCCCTACACAAACTGGTTTTGCACCTGACTGTAATACAATATGGTGGTCATGATTTCGAGTAGGGGGCAATCCTTTGGGTTTTGAAAACACTTCTGGATATAGGTTAAGAAGGTCATATATTAGGGGCTCAGCAAAAGTTTCAATGGACAGCAAACTGGAATTTTCAAAATCAATATGCTGAATAACTAGTCCTCTTTTATTTTGCCTAGAAACTTTACCAAATTTTTCTCCTTCTACTAATGAGATACCAGTTGGTGACATACCTTGTAGTTTTCGAGGTTTGTCCCAAACTGAGAACTCCATTTGAAGTCTTGAGAAATCCCAAATGATAGGTCCCAAGGTTCGAAGCCATTGAACACCCAAAACAATATCACATCCTCCTAGGGTCAAAATGTAAAAATCAATAGTATAGAGATTACCCTGCATATGTAGAGGTACTGCTGCACAACTCCCCTCACTACGAACTGCTTGCCCATTAGCCACTTTGACAGAGAGCCCTTCTGTTGGATTAGATGGTAGGTGAGCCCTTTGAATAACAGATGGGTCCATGAAATTGTGTGTACTTCCCGTATCAACCAAGATTACTACTGCCCTTCCACAAATGTGCCCCAAGAATCTCATTGTTTTTGGGTTTGGTGACCCAAATAATGCATGGATGGATATTCCGGGTTCTATCTCCACTATAGACGTTTCCTCCTTAGACTTGCTCGAACGCCCTTCTGCAACTTTAGATTTGGGCACCTCATCATCACTTGATTCATCACACTCCATGATAAACAGTCGGGCTGATTTGCACTTATGCCCCGGGGCCCATTTGTCATCACAATTATAACAAAGTCCCTTATCCCGTCGCTCCTTCATTTGGCTAGGTGATAATCTTTGGACCGGAACAATGGCCCTTTTTTCAGGTGGGCTCGGAGGCCCAATAGCCAAACGTGTAGGAATTGATCCTAGCTTTGCAGTTCTTCTAAGAGCAGCCACATTCTCTTCTTGCATTTTTGCTAAACCAAAAGCAATATGTAAATTTGAAGGATTAAGCATACGTACCATAAATCGAATATCTTCCCGCAACCCACTTAGGAAACAACTGAGTTTGTAAGACTCAGCCAGTCCTCTAAGTTGGTTTGAAATAGCCTCAAATTGGCTCTTATAATCTTCCACTGTTGAAGTTTGCTTTAGCCGAATAAGAGCTTCCATGGGGTCTTCATAAGGTGATGATCCAAACCTTGTCTGAAGTGCACGTACAAATCCCTCCCAACTACTAATTCCCCATGCAGCTTCAATGTCCTGGAACCAAACCAAGGCCTTCCCTTCCATATGGAAGGATGCCAATAGGACTCTGTGATGTGGATTGGTTTGATGGTAATTGAAAAATTGATCAGCTCGATAGACCCACCCACTGGGGTCTTCTCCATTAAATTTAGGAAAATCCAACCGTACTGCACGAGTCTGAATTCCCCCATTATCTTCAAAAAGAGGGTTAGTCATCTGTCGTTTAGACCCTTCTGGATCACCAGAATTATGCTTAGTCTTCATTTGCACTAATGTCTCCACATTGGAGGCAACCACTTCTAATTGATGGGCCAGCCCTTCAACCACTTGTTGCAAAGAATTATGATTTTGCTGATATTGCTCTTGATTTTGTTTGACAGCTGCCAAAGATTCAGCAAGCTGGGAATATCTGGTACCTGTACCCTCAGCCATTGGAAGGACCTGTCTCTGGATACCAATGTCACATTCAAGCTTAAAGAAAGTGTTGGATTAATTCGAGGAAATCCACAGCCTCCAATACTCACTGATTGCAACTGTTTTGATACCTTTCTCATTAACATGAAGACTTAAATACAACTGGAAATAACAACTGACCAAATTATACGGACTCAACCCACGATGCTGATATTCAGCTAACAACCCAACCTGAAGACCTATTCTTAAGCCAAAATACTTGGCTGTGAATCAACAGATTAAGAACAAGTCTTAACCTGATGCCCACGTACAATTATTGGACCCAAATAATTAAACTAATCAAACTCAACATGACACTGACTCAATCAAATTAAATAATAAGCAACCAACAAATTAAATAATAAGCATTAGACAACTGGGCCCCATGTGCACATGACACATGGCTAAGGTCTGTGTAGTGTAGATGGCTGCTTTACAAGGAAGGGACAATCGGACAAGGGCACCCAACCATTGGGAAAGGAGAAACGCGGGATAAGAACCAAAAATAAGATTTGGGGATGTACAGTGATTACCCAAATATGGGGAACTTCTGTAGCACCCATAAATGTCATCCCCATTTTAAGGATTGGGATGGAAGGTGTTTTTCGTTCAAAACCGTAAAACTTTCCTTAAATTATAAGGATAAAGGGAATATGCAGATTTGAATACGAATGCTCTAAATTCAAAAATGGAGAGCGGAAAACGAAATGGAGAAAAGTAGAAAAACTAAATTTTTTTTTATCAAAAGGCGTGCTCGGTTGCACCGGTTGCACGGAGTTTTCCCAAGTCAATTGCAAAAAGAGTTTTCTTTAAAAAAAAGTATGATCATTTAAAAAAAATCAAATTCTTATAATAGGTCATACTTCGGATGTATACCTTAATATTACTCAATTTAAAATTTTGAAAAAAAAAACTAAAAAAAGTTATAATATTATTTTTAAAAAATGATGAAAGTGGTTAAAATTAGTAGAAAAAATACCAAAACTCAAGCTAAAATAAAATGGAACATTAAAAAAAGACTTTACGATACAAGTTTTTTTTTTAAAAAAAAAGTTATAAACTTACACTATAAAAAATAAAAATGCTTAAATCACCCTTTTTGGGGTGGTTGGTGACCACCTTTCTAGCTTTTTTTATTTAATTATTATTTTTAAATAAATTGCTTAGAGTGGTTTAGTTATATAAAATTAAACTATTTCATCTCATCTCATATAATTATTACAGTTTTTCTAAATTTTTGCATAAAATATAATAAATAATTCAAATTTTTTAAATTTTAAAATAAAATTAATATTAAAAAATTATATTATAATAATATTTTATTTAACCGTTAACACAATATTTTATTTTATCTCATTTATACAGTATAAACAAATGAGCCCTTGGTAGGAAATCTCAATTCCTGAAATTATATTGGTTGAATAAAACACTCATGGCCTGGGAGCACCGATGGGCTCTTAGATGGGGAAAGGCCACCGCTCTCCATGATGAACTGTAGGCCTTAGCGATGGGGCTCTTAGAAGCGTAGAAGTCAGACTCACAAGTTCTTCACTCTCCTTGCCGGTGCCTGAAGCCTCTTTCATGTTCGCTACAAGAAGAGTCAAGACTCTTTTCTGCACACTCTTTTTTTTTAAAAAAAAAAAAAATTGAATAAATATAAAATTTATATAAAAAATTTAATTTTTTAATAATAGATTTCATTATTTTTTAAAAGTTGCGCCGCACTTATACAACCTATGACTAGGCCTGTGCATAAAAGGGCCTGGCCCGATTAATCCGAAAGGCCCGACATGGGCCTACCCGACTAAAGTCGGGTTCAGCTGATCAATTCCTTCAACGGGTCTACTACACGGTGAAACCGATCAACCCATCGAAACCGTCTTCATCTCTCTCATCCTCAAACCCTAACATCTGTAGCTCTCAAACCCTAACATCTATTAGCTACAAATTGGAAATCCTAACAACACTCAGAATCAATCACAGATTTTAGAACCTAGGGTTGATTTTGGAAACGGCGTAGTAGGAGAAGAGAAAAAACACGTTATCAGATCTCTCTCGCTCTCTCCATGATCGCTGCTCCAAGATTGTCTTCCTTCTCCTCGCCCATTCTCCTCTCATGATTTTCTCTGGATTATAAAACAATATCGACTCGATTTGAGCTTCATAAAAAGACTTTTGATGGTCCTCTTTGGTTGCAAGAATGACGAAAATGGGATCTGAGGTTGGGCGCTCTCAACTTCTGTAAATTTTTTCTTTTTTCTCTTGTAAGAAAAAAGTAGTCTTAAATTTTGTCTCTCCTTTTCCATGGCGAAATCGGTTCATTTTCCGATTAGGTTTCACCGGCTCATGAAATTCGAGTGGCAGCTCACTAAAACCCAAAGATCCACCAGAATGACGCCGCAAAAGAGTGACCAGTTAGAGATGGAGAGAAGCAACAACAATGATAGTAGCAACCTGGTTGACGATGGTGAAGCTTCTGGGTTTGTTGGTGTTAGTGGTGGTGGGGTGTCGATGTTGAGAAAGGAAGGAAGAAAGGAAAAGGAAAGGGGCGAAATACGGTGTGCGGGTTGAAAGTTTTTGGTCCGATCCGACTGTTGAGGGTCGATTCGGGTCAATTTCGTTTTGTGTTGTTAACGGGTCGGGTCGGGTCGGGTCCAAATTTGCCTTCGGTGGACCGGGTTGCAGGCCTACCTATGACTATATCTAACATTACTCAAAGGATTAAGTTTTAACAACAAACACATCATATAAGTCATCAACATTCCACGATTTCTGTACCAGATTTTTGAGTAGTATGAAATGTGATCCCGATGTGAGCATTTGAGATTATGCTAGTCTCTTTTGATATTGGACTATCCAATTCAATCAAACAATTAAAAAGGATCTAAATGCTATGCTCACCGATAAATGGGTTCTGATTAAATTTTTTTTTCAACTTAGCGATTAAGAAAATATTTTTTAGTGATGTTGTGATTTTTAAAAAATAAAATAACATTAAGAATATAAAAAAAAAAAAATTTTGTTCTTTCTCGGGACCGAGTTCGTGTTAACTGGCTAACTGCTCTTATTATAAACCCAATTAAAGCTCATTTTGTTGCACAATCTCCCAACTTTCCTAGAGTTAATTAAGATGTCAACACCAATGTGGTGGGGAGGAGGCTGATATCTATCATATTCATTGAAAATGTCTCTTGAATATGCATATGTGATATGGCCAAAGGTTGCTGATAACTTTAATTAATGCTGCATGTTGGACTTTGACGTACAGCAACCTTGTTATGGGATGGGCATCGAGGAGGGCAAAAAGAACTAAAAATTAAACGATCCCACATCTGGCATTGGCCGACCACATTCAAGAATTTGAGAGAGACCCTAAGAAATAAAATAATGGCTAGGAGTCAGGAGTGGAGCATGCAAGGGGAGGCAAAGCTTGTCACCAAGCTGGAAACGTGTGTTTGGCTGCTTCTCATGATGCTCTGTTGACATCATAGTAGTAGTTGGATCATTAAAACTAGTAATTTTGTGCAATGAATTGTCTAACTTTTATTCATTTCTTTAGTTTTGTTGGTCGGTATATCATGATGCCAAATGCTTTTCTTGTCTGGGTGACACTATTAAAATAATCGAACAGAGAGTCACTCTCAATCCAAACCGAACCGAGTTAGTCTTATAAACAAAGCAATTCATTGATATTTTGTTTGTTGGTTTTTGGTCAAATTGTGTGTATTTTATAACATAAAAATGTGTAAAGAAATTAAACAAAGTCATAAAATACTCGACCTTGTTTCTCCTCACCCATAGATTATTATTTAATTAAGAAGGATAATCCCCATGCAGATTAATTTACCTTTGTCCCGGCCCTGGAGAATCCAATTAAACGAACTGCACTAAAGTTCATCGACCCATCAGTTTCAGTTCAATGATGATTCATTTATTTCAATACCAACCAATCCAAGTGTTGGTATAACTGTTTATACATTCTCATAATAAATAATGCTAAATGTCGCATATAATTTGCAAATGTTGTATAAATTATGAGAATATCCACTCATAGCCACAAAAATATCATAATGCATATATTTTGCAGATGTTATATATTATGAGAATAACGATACAATGCATGTATATCTTGAAGAGAAATGTTTTAGCAACAAAAAAATCACATATAAAAGGAAACTTATAAATTATATGATTTGATGTGGTACGTTAGATTATAAAATTAATTTTATTGTAAAGTGGATTTAACATAATATATGAAGTCACGTCAATTTATGAGTTTACTTTTATGAGATTTCTTTAATATAATTATAGAGCACTTCTCTATTTTAAATAATTTTATAAATCAATCATTTAAATACTTTCATTTTTAACTTGTTATTGCTTTATTTGCTTGTTGCCAATTTTTGAAATCAAGTGCAAATCTGTTTGGAACTTGGACTTGGTCTAATTTTAAACTAAGTCTAACATTCAAACACTCAACTCTCAAATCATTAAACTCATCTCAACTCAAAACCTCTTTACACATGAGACCCATAACTTTTTCCAACTAAATACCTCTTTACACGAGAGACCTAAAACCTTTTTCAATTTCCTATTAATACATGATTTAAACTCATCTTAATATCCGAACATATATTAACTCATCTTAGGTGAGCCTCACAAAACTCACTCAATCATCTCAATTCAATATTATTAATAAAAAACTCAACTTATCTCAATTCAGCTCAACATTTAAAGTCATAATTTGGAAAATCAATATCACTTCCTTTTTGCCAACATCATTATTCATTTGTAGTCTTGTCAATTCATGTCATCTCCATGTGCATGAGAAATACTACCTCCACCCCCTTCTAAGTTTGGGTTGTTGGAGGCATTAGGAGAGCCTTGTTGCTTAGGAGAACCGATAACAAAAATAAATGCAGAGAATATAAGAGTGGTAACAAGGAGTAATTGATATCTAACAAAAGCCACGTTATTTTCTCAACTCACAAGAACCTTAAAACCGAACTAGTTTCATGTGGAACAAAGCTGGCAGTTTGAGCACTGACGTTCCATTCAGTTTTCAACAAATGAATGATATTCGTTTCCCTGTTTTTTTTTTTTATTCTTTTTAAATGTAAATTGATGATGTTTGTACTCTATAAAAGATGATCATGTGAACAACAACATCATCATGAGTGTGTCGATCATTAATTTTGTCTTTTTCTTTCTTTTGGTAGTTGAACAATTTTGTGGGGTTGTTTGGTTCGGAACACTAATAAAATTCATCCCATCTTAAATAATTATTATAAATTTTTATATAAAATATAATAAATAATTTTAAATTTTAAATTATATTATACAACTCAAGCATAAGCTAACACTGAAATGGATCATTTTTTTTATTTTTTATTTTTATATTTTTATATTTTACGTGTCAATTCTTTTCTTGCCTGTGTTCTTGATAAATATTTACTTTTTCAAATATACGTACTGGTTTATCATTTGTGGTTTTTATTTATTTATTTCGTGACTTGCTGCTTCTTGTTAGGAATCACGTTCAAATTATCTTTACTAATTGCAATATAAATATTTTAATTAAAATAATTATATAAAAATAAATTTAAAAACGGATATGATTTAACGTAATATATTATATTATAAAATTATTTTTATTTTAAAATAAATTTAATATATAGTATGAAATCATATTTATTTTTGTAAAAAAATTTGTGTACTTTAGCAATGGTGTTGAAACATGAAAGTTGGAAAAAAGTATTCCGTGACTTGCACCTCACTTCTGCGGTGGCATGCGCGTTGACATTGGTTCGTGTAAGCCTCTGCCTGCCGCTGCATGCCTATGAACAGAACAAGAAAGGAAAACAAGCTAATTCACGCTCTTTTTTATTTTTTTTTATAAATCATATCTTCTCGTCTTATTATTATAATTTTTTTAAATTTTCATATAAAATATAATAAAAAATTTAACTTTTTCAAATTTTAAAACAAAAATCATATTAAAAAATTATATTATAATAATATTTTATTCAATTTTTAACTTTTATCTCATCTCATCTATATAATCAAATGAGACCTTAGAAAGTATCTAGATGAAGATTTATAGATATTTTATATGTTTAACTCAATATCTGTAAGGGCTCAAGAAATGCAAGATATATACACAAGAGTAATATTATATACAATCTTAGAATGTGAAAGTTTCACGTATTTCATTTGGAAAAAAGTTGAATCCACAGTTAAAAAAATGATTTTTGTATATGGATTCCAGATTTATTCATTTTTATCAAAAGAATGCGCAAGACTTATCCACCACATAATTGGAAATATTGTCTCTCTATAGACAAAGTCTCCTAAATTGAGATTAGTACATACTTGGGTGATAGGTCAAGATCATGGGATAGGAATAATTTTTTTGTGACTTTTACACGTTGAAACACACAAGTCCAATTTTGTCTCCTTACAATTTAAGCTTTCAAAAGGTGCCCCATTTTGATTCGAATCCATTTTGCACGGAAAGGTAACAAAGTTGGCTTTCTGAAAAGAGACATCTTAGTACTTATTTCCTTTGTGCAAACCTTCTAACTCCCATTTGAATCTAAATACTTTTTGTTATATTAATTAAGTAAAATATTTTAAAAACAAATAGATTATATAAAAATAATTACATAAATTGATATGTTATGATATAGTTTGTCAAATTATAAAATTATTTTTATCGTAAAAAAAATTTAACAAATTATATGAATCTACGTCAGTTTGTGATACATTAATTAATATGACTGATATACGATGTAATAATGTATTTGGAATGTTAATAAATAAACATTGACGTCACTCGGGAAAAAAGTGGTACGAGAATCGAAAGCAAGAACTCGTTATTAAATTGTACGTCCTATGACATTATTATTGGTTCCATTAAATGGATTATTTAATTTTCAAACTCATTAAAAATAGATATACGTGCGGTTCATATATAATCCATATATAAAGGCAAACCAACATTATTAGAGTAAAGGTAGCATCAACTGTATATTATGACCTTCGTTTAATTGGTGAGCAGTGATATTTGAAAGTCTTTATATCATATATTATCTATATAGTATAATTTGATTTATAAAATTTAAATTTTAAATTTTTATCTTTTAAATTAAATTATGTCACGTGATTAGTATATTATATAAAAATTTTCAAATATAATTTTATCTAGTTCATACAGGAGGGGACAAAATATCTTTGTCCCAAAGTGGCTTTCTAGGCTTAGTCCAAAGTTAGGGGCCTTATTAGGAGGAAAGAAAGGGATAGAGAATGAGGGGACAAAAGGCTAATGAAATAAAAGCGTGTTAAGAGGAAAAGAGGATAAGGGACATAAACAAGAGGTAATGCGACACAAATGAAGAATGAGCAGAGGATAAAAGAAAAGGACTAGACTACTTCACGGAAAATTCCAATTTTGAAACTTCTTCCAAATTGTGACTTGTCGATTTCGACTTCTTTTTTAGCTTATTCAACCTCACGACCAAAGCACTAACGATAGGGCCTCCTTTAGAAAGTAGATCTTTGATCCCTATTGTACAGCGATGATGAGAGACTATGAGAGGCTATAAAATAATAATAGTATAGTGGATTCTCTCATTCCTAAAGCCCAGTAGATGTAAGCATTATGCCAAATTACGTAAATCTGAATGTCTCAATTTCTTTTATTTTTCTTGTATTTATTTTCTAATTCATTGCCATGAATGTAGGCACTGACACTGAACAGCTGCACTGGATTAATGTCCGGAGCTCCATACTATATCAATCTAGGCCCCAATCATCATAGCGGGTTGGGAATGACTATTTCTTCAATTTTGACATGTGCGCTTTTTGGGCATTAACACGTACATAGCTCAAGTTGGAAATAAAAATATCCAAATTAAATCCATCAAAGTCGATCAAGGTCCAATGTCCATGCCATGAGCAATTCCATTTCCACTTCGAAAAAATTATTATATATTCTAAAAGAAACGATGTGATTTATCTTTCTATCGTTAACTTATCAGTAAAAATTAATGTGACTATAGTTCTAAAATAAAAAAATATTCATAATTTATTTAAAAGAAAAATGATATTTACGATCATAGAGTGTGCTAGTCCCACATATTCATACTGAAAAAAAAAAGGTAAATATAAAACTTAAATATTTTGTTTTAATGATAGACCCAACTTTTTTTCAAATGAACCTACATGACTTGTATAACTTAAGATTTTATCTAACATTATTTTTATAAACATATATTAGAGGTGAGGCCCTTTTAAAAATGAAATAGAATTGAAAATAATAATATTTTTCATTAAATAATAATATTTTTCATTTGAGATTTTGTCATTTCATTCGTATCTTTTAGTAAAATATATTTCGAATAGCTTTATATGCTTACCATTTAAGAAAAAAATGTGACAAAATTTAAGATGAATCGAAATATATTTTAAAATAAATTAATTAATTAAGTTTTTTTATAACTAGTTGCTATTAAACCCAAGGTATAAAGTTTATTGACTAATCATTAGTTAATATTTAAATCCGTGATATTTCATATTTATATTACTTATTTTGTCATTTTTAATTTGATGAAAGAGTAAATTATATAGAATTTTATTACATATAATCATTTTTACATACTCCTTGCACAATCACACTCCATTGATATGATTGCTAAAATAGTTATTTTATATTAAAAAAATGACATAACCAATCACATTAATATAGTGTGTAAGGAAAACGTAAAAGTAACTGTATATAAAAATTTTGAATTATATAAGATGTAGAGTTAATGATATATATAAAAGTATAAAACATGTATTACAATATTTTTATAGCATTTGGATAATTATAAATAAGTAATTCTACATATAATTGTAAATAATGTAAACGTCGCACAATCGTTTTGAAAAATAGTGAGATTTATTATTAATTTTTTTTAATGTGAGTCTTATATTTTATTCATTTTTTCAAAATGATTATACGACGATTGTATAATTTATGGTTGTAAATATATTTTCTCATTATTAAATATTCAATAAATACTATCAAATTTGATTTATATATTTTATATTTTTAGAAAAATGATATAATAGTTATGAAATGCGTAAATATTATACAGTCATTTTAAATAAATAGAGTTTATTAATAAGTAATTAATTTTTTATTATGTAAATTATATATTTTCTATTTTTTTAAAATTAATTATACCGTATTTATGCTCTCAAAATAACTATTATTTTTTATTATTTTAATCACATTTATCCGTTACTTGTAGGCAGTAGGCAGGTCAAAAGTCAGATATCGTTAATGAGCAGCTCTGGGATTCTCAGAATCTGACACAGCAGCCTTATAAAACCAGGAGGCTCCACATTTATCTCCCACTGTCTGTTTTGGCCGTCCTGTTTGTTTTCCCGGCCAACCGTGTCACAAGAAACAAACGAACATGCAGGCAGTCTCTCCCTCCGACGATTACACTTGAGGTTTGACTTCTGGGAGACAGAGATCAGGTTCTCCGACATCAATGTCAGACTCACTTCGGAAAATATTTTAAGGGTCAAAGCCTCTCCTCAGAAGGGATTTTTACAGCGCGGAAGTCGAGTCTAGTCTGGGAGATCCTGTACGGATTATATAAGTTGAAGATACTATTGGGGTGGGGGAGAGAGAATGATTCTTTTTTCTTTCTTACGGGGGTAGAATGATTTTCCGGGAATCAAGATGGAAAAGGAGAAGTGGGTGCGCAGTGGTGAATGATAAATTATGTAAAGGGCGGTGGAAGAGGTAGCGAGTAATATGTGTGCGAAATTAAATGCGATAGCTAACAATATTAATTAGGGGGCGTTGTTGCACATCTCTCTGTTCTATCAGATAGTATTAATTGCACAGAGGTGCGTCTCCCCTCCCCTCCCCTCTGTTCTCCTCTCCTCCTCTCCCAGTTGTGAGTTGACCATTTATCAGGCTTTCCTACATAAAAATAAATAAATATAAGCTTCCTTATAACTAAAATCTCTCTCTTTCGAAGCTGGCTACATGCGTGTATACTCTTCTTCTCCTTCCTCTCGCAGGCTTGGGCTTTGATTGATTTCCAGTTCAATTAAAAGGATGGGATGTCTTTCTCTCGGCTTCTCATCCACCTCAGGTTCTCTCTCTCTCTCTCTCTCTCTCTCTATGCCTGTTTACGATCTGAGAGAATGACTATTTGATCAGTTGTTCCTTATACCGCTGATCACAGAACGTTTTCATTTTCTTTTTAATTTGTTGCTATTTTTTTTTTATCATTTTGTTTTTCATTCTCGTGGGTCTGTGAGTAGGGTGGCACCGATTCAGATCTTTGATATTCTGCCAATTTGATTTTTATCGATCTTTGGCATAAGAAGAAGTGAAACCCATCTGGGATTTTCTCTGTTAGTTTTTGGATTTCGCGTTTGTTTTTTTTCTTATTATGGCTTGTGTCCAATCAGCGATTCAGAGGTATCAGACAAAACGAAGGTTGGAATTTGAACTTTGAAGTTCATACTAATATTTAATTTTTTTCAAGGGTTATGATATCGCTGTTGAAAAATCACGAAAGCTTTCGAGTTCAACTTTTTCCCTGTCTGTAAGTACATTGAGAACCGGCTCTAGATTCCACATGATCAACCTAGAGTTCCCTCTCCGTCTACCATGGAGTCATTTCCTTGGATCTATTGCTGTATGACACTGTGCCTGTTGCATTAAACCGAGACATGTTTTTAAAAAAAACTAAAATCAGAAGTTTCGTTGAGGCTTGGTTTGCTTTTAAATTCAGTATTGTTTAATGTTATTTCTGCTGAAAACTCAGAAAGATGCATACGTCTTCTTGTCTTTACTTACAATCATGACTGTTTAACTGAAAATTGAATATTCTAGATAAACGCTTTTAAATTTAGCAACAACCAGTGATAGAAAGCTATGATTTCTCCTTTTCTTTAAGTTAAAGAGTTAATTGGTGGCATTTTGTTATATATAATGGATTTGGGTTGGTGGTTACATCCAGGTTCGTGTAATTTTTTAATGATAATGTGAGCGTAGCCTTAATCCATCTTTTCCGTCGAAAGATGTTCTAAAAGAGTCATCTTTCCAGTGCTGTGCGTTCCCGACCCGTGTTTTATATTCTTGGTTTTACCTGTTCTGTTGCATCGCTAGATTCACGCAGTTTTTCCAGTTTCTGAGACTTTTGATGAGACCTTTTTCATCAGTTGATGTAGAATATATGAAACCTGGATGTGGTTATGGTTTGTTATAGTGCAGTGAACCATTGAGATCTTGTTGTTCTTTCTTTGAACTTGAACATCAATATGTCAATTATTTCTTTCTTTATGGGTTTTTAATTGAAGAAGGTTATCTTACTTAATTTGGCTTGCATTTTGATGGGCAGGGTCGCTTAGTTGATTACACTTACCAGAGCTATTGTAAGCTTGAAGTCTCACACACAGTTGCTTCAGGAATTTATTCCATCTTTCCCTTCCCTATAGGCATGAAACTTGGTAATAACATAGTTTTCCCTCTCATTGGAGTTTATTTTTATTTTTTGTAAGTCCTGCATCTGGCACATACTTTCTCTTTCTCCACATTACAATTAGCCAGCCCTATGTTGTACAAGAGTGGGGAGAGTATGTTGTCTCAGCGCTGGTAGTGTAAGCAAGTTTGATATAGGCCATTTATATACTTGAATTCTCTCCCTTGATGAATGGAGTATTCACTTGAGAATCCTACTTCTTTGAGGTGGGTTTATTTCGTGCACTGTTAGATGAATTTGGTGAACTAATGATGCCAACATGGCTGTAAAACTAATTCTGTTAAACCATGCACTGTGTATGCCCCTGTTCGTTTTCCTTTGCTATTACTAAGCGTCTCAGAATGAGCTGGTATAACTTTCTGTTTGGCCAAGGCACTTTTGGTCTTACATTTTTATGAAGTACATTTTCAAACTCCAAAAGTCACTGGATTCATTTTTGTGAGTCCTTAATATCTTCCTGGTTTCATTTTCACTGGCATTCCAACACTTAATTTATTTGCAGATAGTGAACCAGTGCTTTCCCAGTCAACTCTTGGCCATAAGACTGATTCAAAACCTTTTGAATACAATAACAATGTCCTGACTTCTGCTATGAAGTCTCAAAATCTGATCATAACAGAAAATCAGGAGAGGCTTTCAAAGGGCACTGAGAGAGATGCAGTGAAATTACCACATGCCATAAATGACAGAGATGGTTGGACAGCCATAAAATTTGATTGTTCCTTGAGCATGGATGATTTGAAAAATGAAAGTGAAGATGAGGTCAGAGATTTTGTTGCATCACATACCCATTCTTCCAGAAAAACAGGATTTTTTGACAAGGACTCGGATATCATCATGGACAAAGGTGTTATGGAATGTGAATTGCCAGAGTTGACAGTTTGCTTCAAAGAGAATGGTTACCAGGTTGTCAAAGACATCTGCATTGACGAGGGAGTGCCGTCCCAGGAGAAGATCCTGTTTGGGAGTGGCAGAGATACGAAAACTGTGCTCATTGTTCATCCTCCCGAGAAGGATCAAAGCAAAGGATTGTTGAAAGAAAAACAAGACACTGAGATTTACAGTCCAGATGAATTAATGTTTTCGTCAGAAAATGATTCGAAGAAGAATTCAGCTAATCAATTCGATTCCAAGGATTTGATACAGACAGAGGAAGATGCCACTGAGAGTGTTCTGAATGATGCCACTGAAGAAAGGCTTTTACCTGGAAATAAGCTTCCAATGCTGGAGAGGGACAAGTGTGCTTCCCACTTAAGTTGTTTGAACATTGACAGCAAAGACGTGGAACAACATCCCTTTCAGGTATGCATCTCAGAGTCAAAACTATTGTGTGATATACCATAACAAATAATGATAAATTCATTTCCACCTTTGTATGAAATCAACTATTTTGGCACCGTTTTTCATGTTAGTAAATAAGTCCCCTTTCATTGGAGGCTTTTTTCTTCCCCAATTGGGAACCTTACCACTTGCACGAAACTAATTACTGGGGGATATGAGGTTCCCCTAATTGCCGTACATCTGAGAGGTGAAAAAACTAGTTTAAAAAAAAAACCTTAATTTCAATGATCAGAAGTTGATTAGTTGGAGATGTGATCATCGAGTCTCCAAACAATAACAATACAAATTGTTCATGGTAATGGTCACATTGAGGGAGGGACGGGTAACATTGATGTTGGGTGAAATCCTGCTTATGCTTGGGAGAGTTGTGTTTGAGGATGCATTGTAGATTCTAATGGTTTAAATGCAGGTCTCTGGTGAAAATGTAATCTTGGCTAGCCCTGCTTTGGTGTCTGGAGTGGAAGAATCAAACAATAGTGGCAGGATTTCAAAGTTGGGAAGCTCAACTTCGGTTTATGCAGCGAAAGAATCTAACAATAGTGCTGTGGATTCTATGTTGGCAGGCCCTGCTCTGGTTTCTTCAGCCGAAGAAACAAACCACAGTACTGGGGCTCAAATCTTGGCAACCCCTAATCTGGTTTCTGCAGCTGAAGAATCAAACAATAGCAGTCCTGTCAATGAGTTCTTTTACAATAGAAAGGAGGAAAGAGGAAGCATCACTTTCGCTTTGGACTCTTTAGCACCTGCAGCTAGTGCCAGACAGGAGGAGGGTCCTGAAACTCAAAATACGTCCAAGTTTGAAAATTTTATTTCTGATGCTCATACAGATTCGAGCCAACTTCATCATTTTCAGGGAGAGACAAGTTTTTCTGCAGCAGGTCAGGGAGAGGAAAATTTTCCCGTGGTGGGTACCTTGTCAAGTCTTATAAATTACTCTGGTCCAACAGCTTACTCTGGCAGTGTCTCTCTTCGCTCAGAAAGCAGCGCCACCAGCACGCGTTCCTTTGCCTTTCCCATGTAATTTACTGTACACTTGTTGTTATTTCTCATTGTGTATGCTTCCCATATAATCAGATTTACTAACACATTGAAATTGGTTGATCATGTCTACAGATTACAGTCTGAATGGAATAGCAGTCCAGTGAGAATGGCAAAATCTGACCGGAGACATTTGCTGAAGCATAAGTGTTGGAGGAAGGGCTTTCTTTGCTGTAGATTCTGAATGAATGCTTCTTTTCCATCCATAGGTTTAGAATCTGATTTTATATGTGCAGCCTTGGTGTCTATTTGTGCAGTAGGGATTTAGTATCATGCATGAAAGTTGAGATGTAATTAGCAATTTCTTATAATTTTCTGATTATCTGCATCTTTATTTTCCCTCAACAATTAGTCAACATAAATTATTTTTTGGTTTTTGTTTCCTTGTAGAATTTTATACTCACAGCTAGTAATTCGTTCAAAAACATTAATCGTTTGTTTTCCCAACCATTCTGATCTCATTTCATCTAATCATTACAACTTTCTTAAATTTTCACACAAAATAAAATAAACAATTCAACCTTTTCAAATCTCAAAACAAAAATAATATTAAAAAAAATATATTCTAATAATCTTTTATTCAACTTTTATCTCAACTCATCTGTAAAGTTTGTTGGACTGAATGGGGTCCTTTGCAGACTGAAAGCATCATTAGTCTGTTCATCAATGACCAACATGCATCTACTAATTCCTATCTCTGGAATTGCATGAATTCCCCTCATTTTTTTATATTGACTTGAAAAATTAAAGATCTCTTTGAAGATTGAAGACTATATATGTTTTCAGTTCCCTTTCATCAAGTGAAAAGGGGGAAAAAAGTGGATAAGTTACACATTTAAAACCTTATTCCTCTAATAAATTAGCACACTTTTTTGCAATCTTTTCACTATACCCTCAAAATCTTCATTTTACCTGTACCTCAAATTATTAATATTTTTTAATTCGTTCTTTTCTTTGAGATCTATATATCCATTAAGATCATGTTGCAATATTGCTTATTTTTTGTACACATTGATGATCATGGAGTGAATGGAAACTTGTAATTTCAAATTGGGGGTAAGTGATAATTTTGTTAGTTTATAATAAACAATTCAATTTTTGTAAATCTTAAAACAAGAATAATATTAAAAAATAATATTTTATTAAACTTTTAATTTTCATCTAAAACTATTTCATTTCATCTTACTATTCAAACCGCACCTAAGTATTAGAAAAAAGTAGTAGTTGAAGAGGTGGAGTACTGGAGTTTCCCATTAAAACACCAAAAGAAAAACAAAAAACAATTAAAACTTGTTGCCGAGCACAAATCATGGCGTTGTGTCATTGCCCCTTGGAAGCGTGAAGGAGACTTTAAACACTTCAACACCCTAGCAAAATGTATCAATATGGTACGTGAACTGGACTGCATCCCTTGAGTTGTGGAAAAGTAGAGGGGTCATGATAATTTTGAAGCACATCACACATGAAATATTCTCTTTCACCGTTGATCAGTCCCTCGTCCTTATCATAAATTAGGATGAGGGAAACTGAGGCTGGTCCCACTGTATTAGGTGATAAAACCAACGACCCCTGCAAGGGCGTGAAGCTCCTTAAAAGGGACGAGATTTCCACGGACTTGTACTTGTTTTGGAACTCTGTATTTTGTGCTTTGTGTACTCTGTGCTTGCTCTCTCTCTCTCTCTCTCTCTCTCTCGTGGAAGGTTTCCTCCCTTGGTGATTATAAATCAAAACCATTTCCTCCTTTTGCTGATATAGAATCAATTCCACACCCTTACGGCAAGTCTTTCATGCAAGCGGCCTCCTAGCTAGTATAGTAATGGGGCTTATAGTTATGACTACTCTGTGTGTTCTCCTCTTGGCTTTGCTTACACCATCTGCTTCTCTGCAAATTCGGGCCCAATCATCATATGAAAACGGTAATCTCTCTCTCTCTCTCTCTCTCTCTCTCTCTCTCTCTCTCTCTCTCTCTCTAAATGTTTACAACTCATTACTTTGCATTACGAGCAGCCAATGAAGTTCAGCATGACTCTCTCCCTGCACTGCCAAGGAAGATCAGACTCTTTCAGGTAAACATAGGAACCAACCATTTGAGATAATATAAGAATCTTGTCAGGTAAAAAACTTTTCTAAACATCTCTGCACTGCCATTAACTTCATTCTTCTCTTATTTCCTGAACATCAGGATAAAGGATATCGAAGTCAAGATCATTTCCAAACATACAATGGACAAAAGGAATATGTTGCAGGTGATTAACTATAGATTTCTTCTCACTCGAAACCAACTTCCAAATGGATAAAGTAGCGAAGCTTTGTTTATTTTCTTTTCCAATCCAACTACTACATGATATGTTTGTGTTAGAAACCTTATTGTAAGATCAAACCTTAGCCTGAAAGCTTTAGCCATTTTCCGCCTCCCATCATGTTGTAGTTCTCTTTCGTTAGATTCGCCAACCACATTCTCAGCTGAATACTCTCGGGTGTCGTGCGTGACCATGACATGAACATTCTTCCCATATTTCTATTTGGGTCAATATATAGCATATGATCTTGGCTTTATCTATGCCTTATGAACAGTACAAGACGTACATGTCCTTATACTGATAATCTGGTACTGTACCTTTTTCAGGGCTCCAGGACACAGAAACGAAACTAACATTTGCTTCCTTGCATGCACAATTTTACCTTTCTTTTCTTTTATAGATTTGAGTACTTTTTTTTTTCCTATAATCATCAAATAGCAGAAGGGTTCATTCAACAGGCATTACTTTCTTGTTGGTAACAGCAGCTACTTTAACTCCTATAGATCAAGGAATATTAGTTTGTAGCAGCAGAAGCAGCAGTACGTGTGTGTATTTCAGATATTAACAGTAATTTATTTCGTAGCTCATAGCTAGGGAAAAGGCGATCCTCTTAATTTACATACCCAGTATATGTAATGTTGTCTTAAACGTCTTGCTTCGGGACAGATACGTACAGATCAAGAAGTAGGTTTTAGTTATGTTTAATTACAACTCATTTTTATTATTTAATGTGACATGCACAGGCAAGTCGTACGACAAAGATGAGCAAGTGATGGTGCATGGGCATGAGCATGGGAGGCAAGGGACAAGGCAGGAATGGGTGGATCAGGGGGCAGAAACTTCGCCCTTTTACACAATGGATTATACCCATGTCAGAAGACGACGCCACATTCATAACTAGTCCATGCCAGTTGCTCCATGAAACATGGGAGAAGATGTCGGATTTCCTTCCCGGAGCAGAGAACACACATTTCTTGTTTGGATACAGTCTTGCAAAACTAAACATCATCATGTTTATTGTAATTAGGGAAATGAGGAATGTTTTGTCGTCTTCTATAAATTCATGAGTTTTGTGGCCGACACAAAGGAGCAAAACCCTAGGAGTTGGTAGAAACAAGAGGTTTTTTGTCTTTCTACTTTTTTCTTGCTAGTCAAATGTACGTGGGGTTAGAAACCCAAGTACATTAGGACGGTGTCACGATCGAGTTGCATGCAAATTACGATCAATCTTTGTACTAGATGGAGGGAAACCGAAGTTTGAAGGGAGCTTGATTTGTTAAACAAGTTTTGTTTATGTGGTGAAAGTGGGTATAATTAATTGACCATCAACCTCGGTTAACGTGGTACGTACCCTGCGTTGTCACGCCATGCAACCTTTCGATGGTGCGGCGATAGATTTGAGCGTGATAAATTATATATTTGAAAAATTCTAGGCGCAGTCCCAGTTAGGAGCTTGCATGCGCACGAAGTGAAACGCTTCATTTCATTTAAGAGAAAAAATGCATAGAAGTAAAATCTCTGGTTTAACTTGGCTACTGTTTTAATTGTCAAGGCTTCAAGCTCTTCTCCTGAGTCCTAAACTGCTCTGTTTTACTACTCTGTAAAACTTGATTTGTTGCTCTATATCTCATTGCAAGTACCATGCATCATCATTTGTAGAAGCAAAGGCGATACAAGAACACTTGTTCAAGCACAGTGCCAGGCAATCAAAAAGACTTAGGTTGTCACTTTTGCCAAATGTGAATCCATCTGTAAACATCAAACCCATTTTGTGAATGGTATTTTTCAGATTGAAAAGGTTTTTAGAGAAGGGACATCGCACCAAAATGCACACAACATCTTTGTTTGCCTTGCATTGAAACTGCCGGACGGCCGTGTTCATGTTGTATGCAAAGAAATCATCACATTAAAAAATGTCCGGACTCTAATCGCACTCCTCTTCATCCAGATGTTACAAAAGAAGAATCGCATGAAGGTCCAAATAATCTCCTCAACTGCCGAGATTCAATTAGTGAAGGTGATACTATTCAATTTAGGCTTGGGTCTCCTGATATTCAAGATGATTTTTCAAATGGTTATATTAGTTCAAGAATGCAAGATCGCTCTTATGATAGTCCTGATGGGGAAATTACCAATGGGAAAGATTGGAATGATTCTTTTATAGATGAGCAATCAAGTTTTTCTCGTTGGAGACTAAAATTTTGGAAAGAAATTCAACTGCATCCATCTTTGAAGTGGTCTGATTTTAAGCATCTATTTTTTGGGGGCAATATCTATTTTCAGAGCACTCAAATGCTTCGAATGAAACTATACATGCCGACAGTGGTGGAGGAGATGCAGAGGGAACTCAAACGGTGGAAATCTGTTTTCAAACACTCAAATGCAAGGCTACTTTGCTTTGGGTCGCCGAGTTTGGGCTCAGGTTATGGGAAGAGAGATAAGAACCAAAGTGCATAATTATGTCGCATTGCTTGGGGGAAGAATATAAAGTAAGGGGGTATTTTTGACATTTGATTAAAATGATAAGGGAAATGACATAAATATCCATTTTGTGCACACGCAAGCCCCATACGGGACTGTATTATATATATTTTAGAGTTATACGTGGCGTATTTATTTTGAAAAAAATAATTAAATATAAGATTCATATAAAAAAAGTTAAATTTTTAATAATGAATCGAATTCTTTTTCAAAAAGAGTGTGTGGCACTTATACAACTCATAATTGTATCTAACATTACTTTTTAAGCATTAATTATTTTTAAAATTACTATATTCTCAAGTTGGTATGTAAATCATATGATCATTCACATTTCCTAACTTGTAATACTTGATTTGTAACATTCAGATTAATTTTAAACTTTATCTTTCACGTCAAATTATGACATGTAAATGCTTTATTAAGTATATATTTTAATTTTTTTATTAATGATTAAGGACATTAAAAAAATACTTAAAAAATGATAAAAAAATAAAAAACTTCAAATACATTATAAGTAGTAAATAGGTAGTAATCGAGTAATGTTTAAAAACTTTAAGAGTAATGCTACGTATAGTTGTAGAGTGTACAAGCGTTATGTAGTTTCTTTAAAAAATAGTAGGGTCCACTTCTAAAAAATTAAATTTTTTTTTTATGTGGATTTCGTATTTATTTAATTTTTTCAATCTATCATTTCTCAGACTTTAATTATAATTATTTTTCAATTTGTGATTTAAGCAGTACTATATATATAGATCGAGATGGGACAAACATACCATAAGATCATAATAATATATATTTAAGAAACTCGAGAGAGAAAACTCCAAATTAGTTGTGAAAATGTTACCCCAAAATTATATTTTTCAAGCAATGAGTAAACCAATATTTTTGAAGGGTTTTTCCTTTTTTAGAAAAAACAAGGATCAATATGTTATCAGCAAAATTTTTATTAATTCTTACAAAATTCGTATAATAATGATATATTGTACCATTTTACACAATATTAAAACCTATACGCTGATATGGTTTAATATAATAGTAATAATTTACAATAAAAAGAGATTTATAATATGATGAATCATATTTAAACCATGTTAGATAATAAAATTTGTGTGTGACACCAAATATTTCTATTTATTCTTATCTTATTATATTGACATGATATTATTTAGTAATTTTTAAGTTTATTATTTTTAAAAACTAACAATTAATTTGATCCTTGATAGGTGATATGATAAGGGTTTTATATATTGCTATAATCACATAAATTTTATAAAAATAAAATTATAAACTGATGTGATTTTATATGATATATGAAATAGATTTAATAATAAAAATAACTTTATAATATAATATAATATCAATTTAAATAATTATTTTATGAATTTATTTTTATAAAATTTATTTATAATTAAAATACTTCGAATTTGTATGATATAAGAATTTTTAATCAATTTTAATTTATTTTTTTTGGGGGGTCCACATTGTTATCGTTACTGTATATTTGAAATAAAGTTAAATCAAGGATATTCAGAGAAACGCGGAGGGCCATGGAAGACATATGGAAGAAGGCAAAGAGTTTCGCAGAAGAAGCAGCGAAGAGATCCCAGACTCTCACGAACTCCGTCACCATATCCGACCTTGTCTCCGAGACCGCCAAGAAATCCAAGGAGCTAGCCACCGAGGCCTCCAAGAGGGCCATTCAGATTAAGACCGCGGCGCTCAAGCAGGCTGATGAGATTCAGATCAAATCCCTCTCCCTCCCCGACATTATCCCCTCTCAGCTATCCTCACTCTCCGTCTCCGCTTCCTCGGTTTCCGCCGTGTACTCTCAGTCGGAGCTCCGGAAGTTCGGGGTCACCGACGATGTGCGCGAGTTCGTCAAGGGATTCACTTCTACCACATTCCAGAATTTTCCAATCCAAGGTCATCTGTGAATGCCATTTTGATTTTTTTTGTTTCTTTCCTCTCGCTTGGAATATATATATATATATTTTTTTTTGGGATTTTTTTTTGTAATTGATGAGTTGGTGGTTGAAAATCCAGCGGAAGCAGAGGCGTCTGATGTGGCTACGACGGCGTCGAACGTGAGGAAAGATCTGACGGAGTGGCAGGAGAAGCATGCCACTATTATTCTCACTACTGTTAAGGTGAATTTTATTGCCAAGATTTGGGTAGTTATTTGTTCTTGGTTTTCAAGATTGGTGATTTGGCTTTTGGGTTTGGAGTACTTCTAATTTTTGTTGATGAGGAGATGCTATGTTTATTACAAGCAAGATTGTAAATATGCGTGATAAATTTTCTTTTTACAGGGAATTTCAAGATCAAGGTATGAATTATGCCCGCGAGTTATGAAAGAGAGAAGATTCTGGAGAATATATTTCACACTTGTGAGCAGCCATGTGGCTCCGTAAGTAGCAGCTTATTTGAGTGAAACACTTTCGCTTTTGTTGTTGGATTCTCGAAAGATTTTACATGTTGCATTGAGCTTTATCGAGATTTTAAATTTGTTATAAATATGTTAATGTTGCTGTGGGTGGTGAGATATCAATTTAACCTGCGAAAGAATTTCATTTAATAAAAATAATTTTACACGACGTAAGATTTTTTTTTTAATTTTCTCTGAGTCGAGACAATTTTCATACCTATGGAAAGTGCAAGAAGTACGATGGAATATTACTCCGAGTTTGGGAGCTTCTGCCAAGTTTCAGCTCCCCATTTAACAGTTACTCTGGAAAATAATAAAAATACGTTAGATAACTTACTAGATGCTTACATCATGCTCGATGTATCGTATTTATTTATTTACTTTGTAAGTGTTTGTATCTTATTATCTTTAAAGGATTTGACTTCTTACATAAATAGCGAATTATTTTGGAAATTACACTTGAACACCCTCAATGTAGGGGTGAGTTGTACCGAGATGTAATTTGATGGTTGTCTGAGATTGGAATGGTAGTTTAGGATCGTACTGTGTCTTTCAGCTTTCTGAAATTAGTAGAAGAGTGATCTGCAACTGATATTTAACATATGCAATCTCATATGGTACCATTGTTTAGTGTGCTGCGCATGAAGTATTATCCATTTTATATAAATTTGTAAAATTTCTTTGTTTTTTTCACAATATTAGAACATAATAAAATAATTCAAATATACTTTTTAATTCTTTTCATATCTTTTTTTGGCAAGTACTTCTTTTGGTGATTATTCTTATTTTGCACATCATTTTATTCTATCATGACTGAGCTGGTTTGGTTTTAACGTGAAGATACTTGGACTGTTCTTAACTAATATTCTCTCAATGCTTACAAACTTACTGTCAGGTTTGAGAAGCAATACATGGAGGAGGCTAAGCTCAAAGCAGCAGAGGACATAAAAGATGATAAAATGAATACAAATTCTGTAGAAAATGTGAAAGCTGAAGGGATGGAGAAGAACTCAAAGGGTAAAGCTACCGATTCATCATCAGCTGAGCAGGACTTGGACACGTTTCTCTTGGGAGATCTTGATGACAGTGATGGGGGTCCAGGCATGCTCGCTTCATCTGTTTATCATATGGTTCACAATATCCAATCTTCAAAATGCCTGGTCCTAGGAGCATCAAACTAACTGCATTCTAGTCACAGCATAATTTTGCATGTGTTCTGTATGTGCATGATAGCAAATTTGGCATATTACTGTCCATGGCTTGTCACTTGGCATTCTGCAGGAGTTGCTTATTTAAAGTTTTACAGTCTTACACTTGATCAATCATCTTTCTTTTGGTGACAAAAGTGATCTTCTGTTAAAAAGAACGGGAATGCCAAAATACAACGTTTTCCAGTCCCACTTCTATTGTTGTTGTTGGCATCGTCGTTGTAGTAGTTGTTGTTAATATATAAAGAAACAATGTGGCAGCATAATAGCAAGACGGTACCATAATAATCACAATGTTGTTTGATAGGGTGAGTTCATTTGTTGAAATCCTATGGTGTTTAATTTTTTAAATGCTTCGTAAAATAGTTGGTGGATATATTGAAAGATTTATATAAAATACTATAATCCGATTCTGCTGTTAACACATTATTTAGTATTGTCTCATGGAATATGTTATATATAGAAATTTTATTTTATGAAAGGAAGTCTCAAGTGCATGGGAACCCCTAACTTCTCATGGTTATTTCTGATGCCCCCATGAACTAGACCGGCAGATAATCTGTGCATGCTTAATTGTTTCTTTTGGTGTCCGTCTGTTTGTTGATTATCTTATATGGTCTTTCAGACGAGGGTGAGGCGAGCTTGGATGATGATTTTGACAAGATTAATTCAGTAAGTTTTACTTATCACATGAGTCATCTTTCCTTGTTACATTCTCAAATTTATTGCCTTAATGCCTCACCCCTGATTTCACTTCTTTCATATATTGAGGGGAAAAAAAGCTGTGTACTTGATTTGACAACTGATAAATAAAGAACTTCTTTGTCGAATAAGCGATGAATATCAGCTGCACCAAATGATTGTTACCTTGGGTTCGTTGGAAAGTTAATTTGAAATGGGCAATTGCAGGACATTGAAGATGAGAAGCACGTGAAGAAAAATGCAGATGTGAAAGTTTTGAACACTGCCAATTCCGAGGGCAATATGGAGTAAATGCAAAGCTAAAAGTAATGCCTCGTAGCCTGCCACGTATGAAATTTAATATTATGATCTCATGGGAATGCAGTTTCTATATCATATACGGAATGGCAAATTTGAATTGGAAGTTAGTATGTTCATCGATTTGTTTATATGTTATATAAATGTTGGTTAGCTATGATGCCTATTTGGCCATTGAAAACAATTAGGGGAGGTGGACCTTAAGTTGCCTTGTACA
This sequence comes from Carya cathayensis, assembly GCA_011037825.1. Lineage (NCBI taxonomy): Eukaryota > Viridiplantae > Streptophyta > Magnoliopsida > Fagales > Juglandaceae > Carya > Carya cathayensis. The sequence goes on along the minus strand of QGSO01000168.1, from coordinate 1,248,953 downwards.
GATGACTTGATTCCACTCATTCGCATATGGTCGGTTAGCCATTGGATGAGGTCAAGGTTTTTAGCCATGATCTCCATTCTCCATAAGGTTACTCTGAACGTTTCATTTCAATAAATAAATATTCAGAGTATTTTAATACGATCTTTGTGGGTGTCATCTATATCTGCTACTTTTGTGCATGATGTATGAGAAACACACTGAGTAATCTCAAATTATAAGGATTTGTTATATCTACCTATCATAAGAGTTACAGAGTACAGGCAATGGCATCACTCGAACTGATTCATATAAGGAACACCAGAATAAATTTATAACTCATGGAGCAGTTCTGGACAGAGTCCCACGAAATAGTGTTAAAAAGTTTTAAACCCGCATGCACAATATAACCAGGAGATGAAACAGTGGAAAGTAAGCAGGTAAAATCTAGGATAAATCAGAGATTCATGGAATAAACATATTAGTCTTATGTTTTTAGCCGCTTTTGATCTTGATCTGAGTCCTCTCTGCGGCCTGCATCTTTTAGATGTGCCATTGCTTGATGGTTAGAGGGGGGAATCTCTTGATCCTGGAAAATGAAAGCATGGTAACATTATCCATATTTACTTATACAACAAACTGTGACTTCATGAAGTCCAGAACTTGGCTGAAAAAATGAGAAAAGAAAACAATCCACTTTCAGCAGAGAGGAAAATAAGAGGGAAGGAAAGGCCAGCAGGAAGAAGGGCTTTGTTTCTGCAGGTGTTAGAAAAATGGATTTTACTAGCAACATATGGTGCTCCGGTAGCATGAGAAAAAGACAAGGAACCATTAAAATATTCGAGTTTGTCTAATTTGTATTTTCAATATTCTTATACCGTCTTTGTGGCAACCAGGAGAGGAAGGGATGAGACCGAAGTGTTCAAACAATAGGAAGACAAACCTAAAGCCAGCTTAGCCAACTCTCCAGGAAAAACCAATTGTCTGATTTATACCTTTGGGGTGGATGTTCCTGAAGTCATCCCTCTGTTTCGTCTCTTCCCAAGATCAATCTGCACTGAGACGCTGGCTTGTGACAGATTCACCCCTGCACTCTGCAATGCTTGTGCCAAAGCATTCAAAAGCCTGGCCAGCACCAAAACCAATCTATCAACAGCTAATACCTGAACCTATTAGGCTTTGTAAAAATTGATGTGAGTACATGCCATTAGCAAAATATGGTGTGGATTTCAGTTAGCAACAAAATATTTTAATAGGGCAACTTTCTCTTTAAAAAAAAAAAAACTTGATGGCGCAGCCGGATCTTTACTCTAACCTGTCAGCAATGCCTGGCCAAATTCCATAGTGGGCCAAATAATTTGAGCAGTCTATGAATCACTTACAGGATGATAACAGAGTAGTGATGGTTTCACAAATATCAAGAAAAAAAGCCAAGAAATATGAGAACATAAAAAAATTCTAAATTTTGTATGCATTTAGTCCAATATTACTGCATATAAAGGAGCTGATTCAACAAGAATGGGGACACGAAAAAATCCTCCACCTGCCAACAATTTGTTGTTGTATTATCAAAAGTTAGAATTGAATAACTTGTTAAAAGAATTAAAATCTTGCCCGTACTATTTACCAATATCTATATATATACATACATACATACATATTGCCCTTGCTACCTGTTCACAATGGGGCAGAAGCCTGAAACACATTTCTCAGCCTTCCAACTTTTGATTGATATTTATCAAAAAGGTGAAAAAAAGGAAAAACAATAGAAAAGAGGACATAATGATATGAAGTTTCTATTTTTTTTTCCTGTTCCACATGAAAGATATCCACAGGCAGTCTGTCTAATTCAAATATTCATGACCAATAATTTAAATAAGCTACCAAAGGAAATGCAGGACGCATATGTCTCAATTAAACTGTAACTTAGCTTCTTTAGAACAATGAGTTCAAAGCAGATTGTCAAGGAACAGGCAGTCATGCATCATAACTGAGACAGGAATAAGGGGACAAGAACTCACTAGATGAAAGCAAAGATTATAGGACTCCATATTTAATGGTATTAAACCATAAAGTTGGCATGCCAAATATTTCTAAATCTTAAAAAGCCTCATAGCTATAGGGGAAAATAGAACAAGAAATACAATAATTTTTATAATTACCCACCCATCAGAGTAAACGCTTGAGATGTTAATTGTTCCCCCTTCAACTATCAGCTCCTCCTGTTGGTTCAGTGTTTCACTGGTCGTTGGACACTCAGTTGATTGTGCATCAGAATATGGTCCACGAAGAGGATGGGCTTGCGCACCATCACTTCTGACAGAAGCAAGCATGTTGGTTTGCGGAGGCATGGGCAAAGTTGATCCTTTGTTTGTTAACTCAGGTTGCAGATCAATCGGTTTGCAGGCGATATCCGTGCTAGGATCAGATTCTACAGGTCTCTGTGTGCTTGTAAGCATAGTTGGGGTCATAGAGACATTATTCTCGTCAAACTTCCCAGGAAACGTCGACCCCATACCAGAACTATTTTCTATGGCTTGAGGGTGGCCAACGAAATTCTGAGCACGCCAGTGACTATTTCTCTGTTTCATGCAAGCAGGTGAACAAGCTAACAGTGACAAGAATTCCAAAAGGCAGACAAGCTTCCTATTCTAAAGAACTCCTTGATCCCTTGATCCCTCTTCACCACCCTTTAAAATTCAATTAAAAAAACTACTCATTTACTAGAACGAACTCATCACTTAAATCATTTGGTAAATGAGTATGTTGTTCAATATTACAGCAACAAACAAACAAGGTCTCCATTTGAACTGTTGAGACTCAAGCATTGGCATTACACTTATGATCAATTTTGACAAGGCCCAGTCAAGGCTCAAGAAAATATATAAATGCCAGATAAATTCAAGATATCTTGCGTATAAACAATGATTATAATGATATAAGATATAGATCGACCAAGATAATACTATGCTACACATGCAAACAAAAAACAGAGCAAATTGAAAAATTTAGTGCAAATAAGATTTTTCAAAACTTTTTTTTGATTAGTAATTAAGATTTTATTGATCATAGAGATAGGTGATAGTCCAAGTACACGAGACATATACATGATCATTGCCTATGCATGATAACTAGTGATACAAGAAATTCATGTAATTTCATACCACTAAAAAATCAAATTATAATCGTCCAATGGAATTGAAAATCTCATGCAAATAAGGTTTTTTAATTGCACTAATTTTAAAGTTGAGCTCCCTTTTCAGAGGTTTATGAAGCTTTGCAAAATAAATTAATTTGGATTATGAGTTTCTAGCCACAAAATTACAGATATTTTATGAGTCAATAAGTTCAAAAAATGAAAAGCATATGTCTAACTACAGTGAGAAGTTCACTCAAGCATAACATCATCCTTCATTAAAGGGTCCACATGATTAAATGCCCTTATACCTCAGCCCCAGTACCAAAGGCTTATTTGAACTTGATTAATTCATAGATCAATTCCATTTCAAAAGTAGCAAAGACTGTATCTCAAGTATGTCTGCTCAGCGTTACATATGAGAACTCAATTAAATACAAGCATTCAGATTGACCTTAAACATAAACATTGCACGAAGCCAAGTAGAAGAAATTTACCCATGGCATCAACTTTGTAGGCTCGGAACTCCATCCCTGGTAGGAACCCTCATTTTTTTGTACCTTTTCTTGTAAATATTGAACATACTCAATCACCTGCAATGAAACATTGATCTCCATCAATTAATCACAATAAGTAACAAGTAATTTTAAAAAGTGAGTGATAGGTCATTCACTAATGATCTACCTCCAGTAGGAATGATGCTGTATCTCTCTTTTGATCACTATGGGGTATGAGATCTCTCAATATCTGGAATCTGAAAGAAAAATACAAAATGCCTTCAAGCTCTATTGACTTCAGAAGATGTAATATAAAAGTAAACTAAACATTCAGACATCTGAAAATCAATCAAAGAGCATGCAATAATGAAGCTAATGGCATCAAGAAAAAAAAATTTTCATATTGAACCATAAAGCCTTGTGGAGAGAAAATGTTTGTGCATTTTATTGAGTCTGCATCAGACAATCCACTATCAGTCCTAGACTAACAGTGGTGAAAAAATTCTAGTGCTGCGCTCATTAAATACTAGATATTCATGATGGTATGCATGTATGGACACAAAGAAACACTTCATAAGAGGGTAAGGCAGACAATTCCATTAATGAAAAAATCTACTAACATTCAAAAAATATATTTATTGTAACTGTTACCAAAACTGTTAGCTCTTAAATCCATTGTTATCCAACCATTACGGAACAAACGTCGTTGAGAGATTGAGGCTATACTGCAATGATATCAAGGAATGCTACCGTTCAGTGATGCCAAAGTTGAACGGTAGCATTCAAACATACCTCTCGTTAATTTTGCTCCTCCTTCGCTGCTCTGTGACTGAGTGTTTTGACCGTGTCGCACTTGCCTTATCATTTTTCTTAGGATCTAGTTTCATAATCAACATCCCAATGTAAGGACTCCAAATATCAAAGGCAAAAATAAATAAATAAATAAAATCCAGTCATTACTCCTTAGTCAAATCCAAAATTTCCAAAAATAAAAATATACGCCTAATTGATAATGATGCATAACCAAAGAAAACGAAAAGGCTTAACTTCACCCTTTTCCGAAAGAATCAAGAGCAAACATCCTCTGGACCACTTAAATGTAAAATCCAAATTTTGAGAGAGAGAGAGAGTGATAAACGCCTAGAAATACACAAAAGCTCAAAAAAGAGTTCATTGTGATTGGCTTCAAAAAAAGTTGCAAAGCAAATATTAAAACGAAAGCATCGATTTATTACATAGCCTCGTACATTAGGGAAAAGGGATCTTCCAGAATTGGATCTAGCATAACACATACCATGTCAGGGCCCAAAAAGGGGAAAAAAACAGAAGGATTTGTCTGAATATGAAAGAAACCTTTGCTGTTGGCGTTGTTGTTGTTAGCAGTGGAAGAAGTGCCGTATTTCTTGGTGCTGAATTCTTCTTCCTCGTACTCTTCGTCTTCATGGTTACCCTTCCCTGTTCTCATCTCTCTTTCTCACGAGGGAAAAAGAAAAAGAAAAAAAACTAAATTCTTTTCTGCTCGAATTTTCTCTCTGAATCCGCAAAATAGCCACAACGAAAAAGGAAAATATAAAACCGTTAGATGCGTTGCGAACGATGAGGGAAAGGAAGAAGAAAGAGAAATTGGAGAAACAGTATATGAACTGAAAAGAGCTTAAGTTAAGACTAACTGAACGGCAGAGATTTTGAGAAATCGATGAGAGTGGGCCGTTTACTTTCAGTTTAGGCTTTTCTCCGGCCACCGGCGGTAGTGGTTAACGATACCTCCGGCTCGCTCAATGCCTGCCAAATTGCTCGCCGCTACGCCGATGCTTTCCAGTGGGAGAGGAGGAGTGGATGACAGCAAGAGTTAGCTCACGTGCTTCTCATGAGCTCACTTAATTAGTCCTTCCCCCAAATTTTTTTTTTTAATTATTTTTTTAATAAAGGTTAATTTTAGAAGTATTCAGGGGTTGAAAAAAAAGAGAAAAATAAATTTTGATAGAGGATATTTGTGGCTATAAGCAATAGAAGAAAACTTGATAAATGGGATGAGATCATAAATTCTTAAAATTTATTTCTTTTGTAAACATGATTTAAATATAAAATAGTTTTTAATTTTAATTTCAAATATTCATTTTTTAATTTAATTATTATCTAATCATTATAATTTTTACAAAATTTAAAATAAAAATTATATTAAAAAATTATATTGAAATAATTATTAAATTTATAATTTTTTCTCTCTCATTTTTTAAAATCAAATATATATATATACACACACGAGGAATTAAAGAAATAAAAAAATAACGAGAATATTAATACAAAAAACATAAATCATAATTATAAATGGTTTTTAAAATTAAACATATTTTCAATAAAATTATGGTGAAGTTCTTTGCCCATAAAATAAAAGGGAAAAAAATAAAAAAGAAAGTGCACAATGTTTGTATAGAAGGACAGGATTGACAGGCTGGGAACAGCCAAATTCAGACAAAATGGTGAGAAAGTGGAGTTTGGAGGAATATATAATTATATAAGAATTAATGACTTAGGTATGTATGTTGGGGGAAACAATGAACAAAGGTTCAAGGATGTTCCCTCTCTTATTTGTGGGGTTGGTGGCAATGTCGATCTTGTTCCTTCAGATGACTACTCTTTACCTTTTTCTTTGATCCCTCATTCTCTCTTTGTTTCTTTGTCATGACCTCATCATCTTGCAATCTATCTCATTAAGCCCTTGTGATGAATAGTGAGAAGTGTTGAAAATAATAGTAAAAAATATGTGAAAAATAATAATAAAATAATAAATAATAGTAAAAATTAAATAAAAAATAATGAATGATCACTAATTAATAATTGACGGGTCACAATGGCTTGAATGATCAGCATTGTTAGAGCATCATTCTGAGGCCAATTGGCTGAGAAATTAATTCTAGTTGATTGTGAGATGAGGAACAAGGGTAGGTCTTAAGTCACCTGGGATGCATTGCATATATACACTAGTCAACATTCATGTAATTGCAGTACTGCACTTTACTTAAGAACAGATGTTCCAACGATTCCACGAGTACTACTACTGAATATTACAAAGTTGGTCTTGTTTCGCCATCTCATGACAAAATAAAAGACTTTAAGGTTATGTTTGGTTGTTGAACTAAATTTAACTCATCTCAAATTAATTATTGATGAAACTCACTATTTTTTTAACTTTTTATAAAAAAAAGTTAAATTCATCTCATCTTACTTCCTACATTTCAATTTAAAAAATTAAACTCGTCTCAATGAGACTCACAAAATAATATTATTCATAACTCATCTCAACATTCAAACATTGCCTAAAATACATGACCTTTGGCATTAGGGAAGTCGAGAATCGAGTCTTTAGTTTGTTGATTGATCTTCACATTAAAATTTCTCGAGCTGATGAGACAAAAAATCCAACTAAATGATCTTCATTCAACATTCAGGCCTTGTTTGTTTACACAAAACTAAAAAACTCATCTCATCTCATCTCAACTCATCATTACAACTTTTTCAAATCCCCATACAAAATATAATAAACAATTTTACTTTTTCAAATCCCAATACAAAATTAATATTACAAAATTATATTATAACAATATTTTATTCATTACTATTTAAAACATCTCATTTCATCTCATCTGTTGTGAAGGTATAATAAAATTATAATATTTTGATTTAATTTTTTAAGCTTAGTTTTTTAGAAAAATGATAATTTAATGTTTCGAAACATAATTTTTTTTTTCAAAAGATGTAGTTTTTTTTTATCATATTAATTTTAAATTTTTACCTTGGAAATTAAGATTTATTTCCCCTCATTTGATCATTTTTTCCCTCATGGATGCATGCAGATTACACGAGGGAAAAAAGGAAAAATTATCTAAGGTAACATATATGCTTATCAATCAATTAGGAATGACTGACCTACGAAGAAATCCTACGTACAAAACTAAAATTACAAATTGATTATGTGACAATTAGTACTGTACACGATACGTCAAATTATGAAACTTATAATTTTATTATCTATCGAGTCACATTAATTTATAATTTTATTTTTATTAAATTCATTTGTAGACTTAACAATTCTCGTATTGAATTAGGGTTGATAAACAAGCGGGAGGCTGCAAATTTTAAGTAAGGAAAAATCTATATTCACGTAATGTAAGCCCTAATAACCATTGGAAACAAAAGTACTTGAACTAAACTAACCTTATATATATGGAAAATATTCTAGCAATTCACAAAGAAATTATACAAAAACAATTCTAATATATATATATTGACATGCACGCACGTATGTATTAAAAGTTCTATTATATACAGTTATTTGTGCGTATTCTTTACATACTCTACTGATGTGATTAGTCAAAATAATTATTTTATATTAAAAAAATGACACAATTAATTACATCAATACAATACATAAAAAAATACTTAGAAGTGATTGTCCATAGAGTTTTCGATATATTAATAAACAATAAATTATATACATGATAATGGTAAGCTAATTAATTGAGTTTGACCAACATATACAGAGAAAAAGCAAGGTGGTAGCTAAAACTATTATATATTATATTATATTAAGCGGACTTTATGAGCAGAAGAGAAATGCTTAGCCGCAGCGACCATGGTCGCCTCTGGTCCAGTGCTACTGGCCGCCGGCGTCGATGTTGTTATTTTGGAGGAGGAGTACTTCATGATGTTTTCACCTTCACCGGAGCCCGCACATGATGATGAGAAGCTTGAAGCCAATGATCTTGAGATCGATGACCACCCATCTCGAATCCTCTTGATGATCCTGTCCTTGCTCATCATCATCTTGCTTCCTGCGCTAGCTGCTCTTTATATATATATATATATATATATTACAATAGCAAGATTAAAGCAGAAAGAATCTGCAGGCAGCAGTATACTATACTATATATATATATATATATATACTGATCTTCGACGTTCAGATTATAATAATTACAAGGATCGAGAAACTAATTAACTGAGACGCACAAAAAGAGTACTTTGAAATAAAACCCTAAAGAAAGAAGCATGCTGCATGCAGGGCTCTGTATATATTCAATCAATTATGGATGCGATGGATCGAGTAGGTAGTGAATTCCATATGCATCATCATGTGCCATTTTATAAGGCAGGCAGGCAGGCAGCCAGGTTCCTTGATGATTAAGCCAAACTCCTACTACTTTCGAGGGAAACATCCCAGCAATTAATTTCTACATTTCTAATATTCATGACCGCGTTTGATGATGATGATCTCTGCACCCGGACCGGACATTAATATATATTATATTATAATAACTATTAATTAACTTGACGATCGATCGCATTGTTATGAATGATTGTGATTGAATTATATATATATATATATATAATATATATATGAATTATGGTGTTTGAGAGAGAGCTGAAGACGACTAAACTAAGGCCACGTACGTACGTGCATGATTCATGTTGTTTGATTATTCAACTAATCGAGTAAGATAAGACCAACACATACATACGTACACACACATATATACATATACATACATACATACATATATATATATATATATATATATATATATATATATATATATATACACACAAACATTAATATTGGCAAGTTGGATTATGCAAGTATATTTGGCAGCTGCTCATATGAATTATGTCTAATACTTTGCCTTGAAGCTAAAGCTATCCGCAGTCCATTTGACTGCATGGCATTAGTAGCAAGTCATGATCTTGGTCAGAGTACGTTAGATTTATTCTTTGTTCAGCAACGGAGATCATGATCACATCATCTCATCTAAAATTTTTTTTTTATCAAAACATTATAACTTACATACAAAGTAGTTTTCAATTTTAGATATTCAACATTTTCATCTAATTATTGTCTAAACATTACAAGTTTTTCAAACTTTTAAAACAACATTTTTTTCAAATTTCAAAACATTCGCTCCCTATCTCCTAAGGATCAAATCTAGGTCGCAAGTGCATGTAGACCACTTTCATGTAAGTCTCAATGAAGAAAAGCGTTCTTAACATCTAACTAATGGAGAGTCCAATGACAAATAGCAACAATTGAGAGGACTCGTAACAAATTGGTCTTGACAACTGGGGTAAATGTACTCTAAGAATAATCAATAGCTATAACTTGAGTAAATCATTTGGCAATATGATGAGCTTTATGTCTCACCATATGTATCTCTCATTAATTCTTCAGCTGAAAGGGAGGGAGGCCGGTAGACAATCAATCATCTTAACACCCATCCCAAAACGGCTTGGTAATCACAACTACTCTTGCGCGAGGTGAGAAAGATTGGATGTGTTTGGGTGTTGAGATACTCTCAACACTTCTTAATATACTCTACTACTATTCATTACTTTATTATTACTTTTCACATACTTTTTATTACTATTAATTACATTTTACTACTATTCAATATTCTATTATTATTTTTCACTTATTTTTTCACTATTATTCACAACATACCTCAACACTTCTTAACACCCAAATTTAACCTAAGCGATAGCTAGCTCGACTATAAGGAGAGGGAACTAAAGTATAATATTAATATTTTAATATTTTTATTTAACTTTTTTTCTCATTTTCTAAAATTCAGTAAAACTTTTTAATTCAAATTATTTAACTACTATTGACATAATTTTTATTTCATCTCATTACCATTACCTATACGTATCCTTACATACCTAGATAAGAAAATTAAAAATTTTATTTATAAAGTTATTAATTCATATTTTTTCAATTTCTTTTAATGTGATATTAAATGATTGAAAAGTTATTTATAATTTTTTAATTATTTTTTTGTCAGCTGTACGACTTTTCCGTAACATCACCCGGTTAAGGGCTGGAAATCCAAAAGTGCAAGTGGGGCAAATTGAAAAGCCCAGCCCACTGGGCTCTAATTAAAAGCATGTGGTTTAATTACAAAGATGGACTTGGGCTGTTCTAAATTGATTTGAAAGCCCATGTTGTAGCAAGAGAACGTACGTTTCAGAAACAGAATGATTGATACATAGTAACTTAGGTCGTTGGTGATCCTGGTCGACCATGATCAAGGTGTGTGCGTATGTACACTCGAACCGCATAGTATATATATGATTCCTAATTCCGAACGCCATACCTGCATAAAGAAATTAAGAGAGAATGTCTGTTTCAGTGACCCATTCCGATTCCATGAATAAAGAGTAGATCCGTGTGCGGAGGGACACCGTCCTTATTTAGCTTCGAAAGAGTTAAAAAGGGCCCATGAAGAACCCATAAAAGAGACGACGAATTGATAAGGATGTCTCTCTCTCTCTCACTTTTTTGGTTCCATTCTCCAGGCTTCTGCTTCGAAACTTCCTGCACAAAACGATGGATTACAGCGGGTAGTGAGGACACATGCATCAAGTCTGGGAGTCGTACGATTGAGTGGCCACCGACCTCCCAATATTCCTTCGCTTTTTTACCCAGAGAGTACGGATCAGTAAGAGTCACGGTCACCGACCGAGGTTGTTGTTGCTGTTTTGGTTTTTGTTTTGTTTTTTAAATAATAATAAAAAATTAATAAAGTAAAATTCTGACAATAACACATGTCAGGATAATACCGACATGTCAGATTTTTAATTAATTAAATATATGTTGTCCATGAGTCACCCTCACATGCAGTGCCAGTCTCGTACAAAAAGTTTATTTATTTGACTGCTTATTTTACTTGGGATCCTTGATCATAGCCGTCCAATCAATTCAAAACGGATAGAGATCTAAGAATCTTGCAGATCTGAAGGAGGATGTATGAATTTTTTAGGTAATCCGGCCGGTTTTGGACGGCCCTCCACGTCCTGTGCCGTCTTGCACGATCTCACTTCCTTAATCGTCTAAACTCTAGCCGAATCATGTGTTACGTAAATATAGTACAATTTTTTTTTTAAAGATTTATTATTATTATTTTTTTCTTTTATAAATTTTATACGTTTGTGCATTTTATTATTGTAAATATTATTTCTATTCTATTAATAACAATTATATCAGTCAAGCATTTTGCCTTAATAAGATTGTATGATCTTCTTAATTGGAGAAATGATATTTTGATTGAAGGGTTATTTAATTTTTTTAATATTTTTTCTAATAATTTGATGTTACATTAGGGAAATTAAAGAAATAATAATTAATTATGTAAAATGACTATGAATAAAGTTTTTTGCTCTTTTAGCAAATGAAAGAGAGAGGAAATATATAGGCACATTTAAGTTTGAGTGTCGAGAAATGTTGATGTATATTATGAATAGTAATGAAAAAGTACGTGAAAAATAATAATAGAATATTGAATAATATTAAAAAATAAGTAAAAAGTAATAATAAAGTAATGAATAGTAATGAAGTATGTTAAGAAACGTTGAGGTATCCAAACATAACCCAAATGGAAATAAGCCAAAAAAGTTGACAATTGTTTTGGATAATGATTGTGATTTCCATTGAATGCAAATTAAGCCTAGTTGTGTTTATACAGATGAAATGAAAGTTTAATATAATATTATTAAAATAATTTTTTTATTTTATAATTTAAAAAAATTGAATTATTTATTGTATTTTATATAAAAATTTAAAAAATTATAATAATTCAATGAGATGAATTAAAATAATTTGTGAAAACAAATGAAACATTTTAAGTGTAATTAGCTCAAAATTAGGATGGTTTATTTCATTAATTGTGGATAGAATTGCATTTGATGTCCCATTTATTGTGGGTAGTTGTAGTAGGTGGCTGTAGTTAGTGTGCCACCTACGAGTAAGTAGTTGGTTAATTTATTTAGAACTAATAATGTATAGTGTAATATTAGAGTAATATTATATATAAATATGGAGGCATAAACATTATATATAAATTCATTATCAGTTTATAAAAACGTATCATTAATTTTTTTTTTATATTAATTATATTTGTAATCCGATATGAATAATATATCTAATAAAATATTTATATAATATAATTTATGTAAATAATATATTTTATTTTTAACTTCGAGAATAGAATAAACAAAACTGACTTTTATTTATCATGATGATAATAGACGAGAGGTGAGGGGTAAAAGAGGAATATACACACAATTTAGGACGACCGGTTCAGTACAGGAAACAAACAACTCGCTGAGACTATCAGTTTGACGGTGTCATCGCCACGTCATTATCCAATCCCTTATCTCCACGTCACCACTCTATCCCTGCCTCTCCTGTCCCCACACAGTCGCACTTTTAATCCGACGTTCGAGATTCACTCACATCTCCCGGATGCTAGATCAAGCGGTCCCGATTATGTGTTCTTGAGCCTACGAGATTGTCCCTGGGGTAGGACCGGGAGGAGAGAGAGTAGTCAGCTTTCTAACCAGGGTTGGGTTAGTTTTCTAACCAGGTTTTACTTACGCGCTGAGTTAAAGAACATTCGGACTCCGGAGACTGAACGAGTTGCAGAGAGCGCGAACGAGAGAGAGAGCTTGAGAAGGAAGAAGGGAAGAACAAGCCCTTGGCTTGGAGGACTGCACTGTACCGAATTCTCCCGATTTAATCGATTCTTCTTTTTCCTCTGGCTCGGTGTGTTTAGCCTTTTTCTTGGTTTGAGACTCCCGCTGCTTCTTGTAGATCTTGCATTTCGGTGTGTCTCTTCCTCCATTTTCTTAAGCCTAGCTTCCATTTCTCTAATCCTCTGTCTCTTCAGATATTATCTTTGAGATATCCTCAAACGGTGTCTGCAAAATTTATCAATGTTGTGATGGTATTGGGGATAATGTGGTCAATAGTTGTATTTAGGGTCACTTGAGAATTCTTGTTTTCCATGCTTCGCTTCTGAATCTCATTCCCCATTTCTTTACATTTTTCTCTGTTACCAAATGTATCTTTCACGCTTTTTACGGATACATTCGCCTTCGCCCATGCTTTATTATTATTATTATTATTATTATTATTATTATTATTATTATTATTTTAGTAGTTTCTTGAAGTTTATTCGAGTTATGACGAATTTAATCCCTCTTATTCTTTCCCGGACATTTCTAACGGAAAAAATGCTCCAAGTTTTTCGCGAGAGAGGTCATTTACTTATTTTGCTGTTCGGAGCTTCGAAGGGCGCCTTAATAAATTCTTATTTTCATGGGGAACGAAAACTTACGGATCTGCCTTGTTTACAGTCAGTGCCATTCCTGTTCGTTTTTTGGCTCAATTTTTCGTTTTCTTTTTTGCTATTACTTTTCCATTTCCGGTTTCTTTTTGGTAATGGGTGAGCCGTGAGGGGTGGTGTTTACTTTAGGCCAAATTATGTGAATTGCTGCTAATCAATACTCAAGAGTCTTGTTATGAGGTGGTCATTTATGTACTATTTGATGCAGTTTGTATGTATTTTTAATTCAGTTATGGTCCCTTGTGCAGAATCTCTCATCATCTGGGCACGATGGCTCACTCGGTGTAGCATTGGGCTGCATCTCTTTGTGAATCTTTTGTGGGATTTGAAGTTGTTTTTTATTGATTGATGATTTTTGGGGGGACATACTTTGATCTCAAACAATTGCTGTTGGCTTTGGAGTTTGGTGTTTCCTTGGGAGGGAATAAACTCTCTTCCACCACCGCCTCTGTTGCCGGCTGCAAAAATAATCAGTTGTTCTATCTATTTAATGTCTCGTGAATTGGACAGCCCTGTTCAGACTCAGATGGCAGTGGCAATCTTTAAGAGCCCACTAAGCGGGGAATACCATGGAAGCTGGAGAATGGAAGGGAACCAGCCTGCAAGGAGGAGACGGGTATTTGTGCAAACTGAAACTGGATGTGTTTTGGGGATGGAATTAGATCGAGGTGATAATGTCCATACCGTGAAGAGGAGGCTGCAGCTTGCTCTAAATTTCCCTACTGAGGAAAGCTCACTCACTTTTGGGGATACGGTGTTGAAGAATGATCTTAGTGCTGTTCGAAACGATTCCCCTCTTCTTCTTACACGGAACCTTATGCATAGGAGCTCCTCAACCCCGTGTCTGTCACCCACTGGGAGGGATATGCAGCAGAGAGATCGGAGTGGTCCTATTGAGATATTAGGGCAGTTGACTCACTTTGCTAAAATGAAACAGGTGGTCAAGGAAATTGTGAAGGCGATTAAGATTGGGGTTGATCCTGTTGCTGTTCATGGTGGACTTGGTGGTGCCTACTATTTTAGGAATAGCAGGGGTGAGAATGTTGCGATTGTGAAGCCTACAGATGAAGAACCCTTTGCGCCGAACAACCCAAAAGGCTTTGTAGGCAAAGCTCTTGGGCAACCGGGTTTGAAACGTTCAGTGAGGGTTGGGGAGACGGGGTTCAGAGAAGTTGCAGCTTACCTTCTTGACCACGATCACTTTGCAAATGTGCCTCCCACTGCTCTTGTGAAGATCACTCACTCAATCTTCAATGTAAATGATGGGGTGAACGGTTATAAGCCTCACAAAAGAAAGCTGGTCAGCAAGATTGCATCTTTCCAACAGTTCATCTCGCATGATTTTGATGCCAGTGATCATGGGACCTCTAGTTTTCCACTTGCAGCTGTGCATCGAATAGGGATTTTAGACATTAGGATTTTTAACACAGACAGGCATGCGGGAAACCTTTTAGTCAGAAAACTTGATGGTGTTGGGAGGTTTGGTCAGGTGGATCTTATTCCTATTGATCATGGCCTTTGCTTGCCAGAAACATTGGAGGACCCATACTTCGAGTGGATTCATTGGCCTCAAGCATCAATTTCATTCTCAGAGGATGAGCTTGAGTATATAGAAAATCTTGACCCAGTTCAGGACTGTGAGATGCTGCGAAGGGAGCTTCCCATGATTCGAGATGGTTGTCTGAGGGTCTTGGTTCTCTGCACCATTTTCCTCAAGGAGGCTGCTGCTTTCGGTCTCTGCCTTGCTGAAATTGGCGAGATGATGAGTAGGGAATTCCGTAGCGGTGAGGAGGAACCAAGTGAACTTGAGGTTGTTTGCATAGAGGCAAGAAGGATGCTAGCGGAGGAGGTGTTATCCCCCAGAGATGATTCTATAGATGAGAACTTCCAATTTGATATGGACTGTGAGGAACTAGAGTTGGACGTGACCCCAAATATGGTAGTAGAAGATGTTATGGCCAGAGCATCATTCCAATCTGGAATGGGTGGCAGTTCCTTTCGCTGTCCACTTTCTAAACTGGAGGAAAGCATCGAGGAGGAGGATGAGAAAAGTCAAGGAGAAGAAGAGCAAGAGGGAATTGCAACTCTGCCAGCTCCTGAAAGGATCCCAGCCATTTCAAAGCTTTCCATGTCGTTGAAGAATACTGTTTTATGGGAGAAGAATCGAAAACACCAGAAATATACTGGAAAAAAACTTGAGAATTATTCAGCAAATACGTCCTCAGTGCATAGGAGTGCAAATGAGCAGCTTCCGGTAAGCATGAGCTTCGTGAAGCTGGCAGACATGAGGGAGGATGAATGGACTATGTTTCTGGAGAAGTTTCAAGAGTTGCTGTACCCAGCATTTGCCAAACGGAAGTCTGTGACCCTAGGTCAGAAGCAGAGACAGAGACTTGGTACTTCGTGCCAGTTTTGAGTTTGAGATACCTATAGTTTCTTGACGGAGAGAAGACTAAAGAACAATAAAACCCGTAGGCTTGTGAGGATAGGTTCGGTTTATGGGTTTTCTTCCTCGCAAGAGTTGTAACTAGTTGGGAGCAACGGTAGTAGGGAGGGACTGCTGTAAATATTCTTGGCATCAGCCAAGTGGTGCGCTGAGTAGGAATTGGTTGTATTCCTTTGCTACGTTTTTTTTTTTTTTTTTCACTACTTGTGTACGGGCATGTTTGATAAATAACCTGTAGACTTGAAATCCAAAAAAGAAATTTATGCAAATGTAGTACTTTGTTTCTCCAACTTGATATGAAATTTCTTTTTTTTTGGCCTGTCAGAAGGGGAATGCTTTATTGATAGGTATAGCACAAGTACACGGGATATACAGCAACACCTAAGCATGAGTGACTAGGGATAGAGAAAAATTCTATTTGCAGTCCCTACTTGAGGACTGCATATGCAGGTCTTTTATTAAATGAGAAAAAAATCATTTTAATAGAGATTTTTATAATTTTAAAAATTTTTCAAGATAAAATTAAGGCCTGCATTGCAATCCCCGTTTAGAGATTGTAAGTAGCATTGCTAGTAGTGGGTATCCATGTTTGAGATTACCTAAGAATTGTTGAACCACGAAGAAAGGCATGAGAATAAAGACAGCTATTAATTTGTGGCTCGTGTTGAAAGAAATGAAGGTGTCGCACAAGTGGGGGTAGTAGATTTGATGGATGGTGGGGAAGATCGTGGAAGGGTGTAGATAATCAATCAATGTATAACATGAATTCATTTATTTTGAATGAAGATTGTAGTGCTTGCTTCTGTTTTCCAGCTGCACTTTCTTATCAACAAGACCAGACATGATTTCTACTTAGACTGCGGATTTCTACATGCATTCTACAAAGACCTGATTTCTACAAAGGCATGATTTCTACTGCGGATTTCGACATGATTTCTACAAAGGCATGATTTCTACATGCATGCTCTTTGTATCCGTACAGTCACAGAACAGGGGACTCTGCGGCTACTGTAGATACAGTTTAAACAACAAAATGATTTTATTGTTCCATAAGACCTGGGTCTGTCTTCCATGTTCTGCGGCTTCTCTCCAATGTCTTGTTTATGTCATGGTGGTTCAAAGGACCGAAATTGAATGCAAGAAAGATATTATCAACCTACGAAGGAACGTCCCTCAAACAATTAGAAGGAAATAATTCCAGGATTGGCCCTTCAACCTGTTGGTGGGTCTCTCTCTCTCTGTTAACTGTGTGCGCGCGCGCGGGGGTGAGTATATGCACTCATACATATACTTTGTACGGATTTCCTGGTCAGCATTTAGGGCTTTCCTGTACTTTGTGCTCTTTGGTATCAGTAGGTTCATGGGTTTTGGAAATTGTGGAGAAATGGAACTTAACTCCTTAATTGTTTCGGTCTGATAGGCCGAATTATGCTTTAAACATCTCAAAATACTTGGTGATTTACACAATTGCAGCCATAAGATTATTGGCTGAAAGTCATCGACTATATATGGTCTTGCTTTTCATAAACCATTTTCATTTTTTTTGTGAGGTCTCCAAAGTTGCTGTTAAAATATTAGCTGGTACTGCTGCTTGAGCACAGCCAATAAATTTAGAAAGGTTAATTTCTACTCATGCAGAGGAGTAATATCAAAGTGTTCTGCAGAAATAAGTGAAAATTGAGTTTGTTTCAGAAGCTTGCTTGGAGATAGGTGGTATGGGTTGCTTTCGGTGGTGGGATTTTAATCTGTCGCTGTAACAAACAACTTCATATTCAGAGTACCAACCCAACATATCCGCTTTCAGGATAGACTCAGATAGGAAGTTTCCATCTAAACGGGCTTGTTGATAAGAAGAAGTGTCCCTATATATTTAGGTAAACAAGCAGTTGCTTAAACTTGACTAGAGCTGACGTGAAAGAATTAGAAAAGTTGATAAGATTCTGTTTGTTATTGGCAGAGAAAATTAGCCTGCACAGTGACTCAGGTGAAAGTGGCTGCCTTGCCTTATCTTTGATTTGATCTATTTTGTTTCATTTTCTTTGTAACTTTGTCGTTGGGTATTCTTTTCAAGGTTTGTAATGCAAGATAAATGGATGCCAGCACAGGCTTAGCAGAAAAAAATGATCCCCACAGAGAAGCAAAGACAGACATAGGTGGGGACTGGGATTTGTCTAGTTGTCTATTCCTTCATATATTACATCTTCAAGCGAAGCGAAATGGTGAAGTTTTGGTGAAGTTTTGATCTTTAGAAGAGGATAGTACCCATATTTTACTACAAACTTTCACTTATGAAGAGAATACAGCATTAACTATCTAAACCACCATGGGGGTTTATAGATAATGTTAGGAAAATCCAAAACCGAGGTGCCGTTCCTTCATATATTACATCTTCAAGCGAAGCGAAATGGTGAAGTTTTGATCTTTAGAAGAGGATAGTACCCATATTTTACTACAAAATTTCACTTATGAAGAGAATACAGCATTAACTATCTCAACCACCATGGGGGTTTATAGATAATGTTAGGAAAATCCAAAACCGAGGTGCCGTTCCTTCATATATTACATCTTCAAGCGAAGCGAAATGGTGAAGTTTTGATCTTTAGAAGAGGATAGTACCCATATTTTACTACAAACTTTCACTTATGAAGAGAATACAACATTAACTATCTCAACCACCATCGGGGTTTATAGATAATGTTAGGAAAATCCAAAACCAAGGTGCAAAAATACCTCTAGGAAAGAATCTCTTGTTAGGGGTGATTTTCGCCCTAAGCCCATGAGAGGGCCTTCAAAGCCCAAGCCCATCAAGGGGTCTTCACTAGAGGACGAAATATGAAAAAATGAGGGAGTACGGAAAAAGGAAAGAGAGGGGAGAAAGTAGTGTCAGAAAGGCAGGGGGTGAGGGAAAGGACGTTAGGTGAGTTGATGTGACATAAAGAATGGGAAATGAAGAGATAAAAGGGGAGGGACAGACGACTAGAAGAGGATCTTTTCTGGACTTCTGCGTGGCTGGACTTTGGATTCGGGACTTCTTCTGGGATTAATAAGGGACCCTTTCGAGGGATTCTTGGTCAGACTTTTGAGAGGCTTTACGAAATGGCTTCTTCAACTCCCAGACCCGGCCAAGGGCGTATGAATGTCCAAACCAGTAGAGTGATCTGCAAATCATCTGTATAGTGAGGATGAGAGACCCTGAGAGACTATAAATAAAGCATATATAGTGGATTCTCCCATCTCCAAACCCTCGTAGACGTAGACTTAGTGCTGAACCACATAAATCCATGTGTCTATTTCTCTCTCTTTTCCTCGCATTCATACATTGCTCGACTTACACAACCTCATCCAAGTCAAACTCCATAGGGCCTGAACATCGTGGACCCCGGCCCACTGCTGCTATCGGCATGTTGGCCTAAGATAGAGTGAAGGCCCAGATCGAATGGACAACCCAGCCCAAGGGCGTACAAAATATGACGTTATCACCTATCTTACAAGCCAATCTGAAATGCAAATACCTTCATGAAAGAAAACTCAAAATCAAAGGCGAAGTTTGATGAAGATTTTTTAATTGGAATCTAAACCACTGTGAATCTCTAGCCATGTCAAGAGGGCTTGAGTTTTCTTTTGTTTTACTTTGGTCAAATTGCTTTGCATTATCCATTAAGTTTTTGGTATCACCAACCTGACCCACGTGATTGGTAAATTAGTTCTTCTATGTACAATTGAGGTACAAAGTTGCTGGGAAATCGACTTGCCATGTCAGCAAATATATTTGAAAAAAAAAAAGATGAAAAAGGCAGATGTTTGGTCTTCTTCTTCGTGTGGGACTCACTCTTAGAGTTCCTTTTTGTCTCTGGTCTTCATCGTCATGTGGGAGTCACTCTCAGAGTTCGTCTTCGTCTACGTTGTTTTTGCCTCTGGTCTTCGTCTTTGTGTGGGAGTCACTCTCAAAGTTCATCTTTGTCTGGATCGTCTTCATGGGTAGATAAAAAAGGCAGATCTTTGGTTTTGGTGTGGGAGGTCATATTCATGGGTAAGATCAGTGCTTCTCTTTCCTTACATGCGAAGTGAGTGATTCTTTGGGTGTGGACACACTCGTCATGAAGGTACAGTAGGCTTCCACCCGTCTCTAGAGCAACACACCACCTTGCCTTCCACCCAAAATCCATAGCCAAGTTGTCACCTACAAACAGAATGCAAAAATGCAAGTTAAATCAAGCCCTCATGTAATTTATATAGAATAACAATTCTCAAATTGATAAAAAAATATTGAGAAGAATATCTCATTTGTTGAACCCAAGGTTTCAAAATTTTTGTAATTATATATCTACACATGGATTTTGATGATAACAAACGAATTCAAAGAATAAAAGAGTCTTAAACTTAAGTTGTTTATACAATAGAGTCAAGCACATCAAAGAACTAAGCATGAGCAAGAAGGGAACAAGTTCACATTAAAACTCATAGAGTAATTTTGTACATGTCTTGAAAAATTTGAAATTATGATTAAGCTTCAAAATTAATATTTTATCATAAAATATTAAAATACATTTTCCACATGTGCATGAATATTTTGAAAATTAAATTTGAAAATTTTGAAAGATGATTGATTGTCATCTTTCATATTTCATATGTGCATGACATGACTAAATGTTTGAATTTTGAAAAATATTAAATATGATTGATTGTCATCTTTCACATGTGCATGCTTTATTTGAATATTTTCAAAAGTGATTGGTGCTTTTTTTGACTTATGCAATAGGTAGATGATTTTGTTTGAAAAATTTGAAAAGTAAATAGTACTCATTTTGTCATATGCGAAAAGTAAAAAGATTATGTTTGAAATTTTTGAAAAATGAATGATGTTATCTTTGACAAATGAAAGAGAAGAAACTTTTATTTGAATTTTTTGTAAAAGTGAATGATGTTATTTTTGACATGTGAATCTTTTTAAATTTGAATATGAAGTCTCATATGCCTATAAATAGATCATTTGAGAGGTTCAAATTTACAACACTAAGAGCATACAACATTCATTTAAAGTTTTCATTCTATTTTATCTAAGTATTGAACCTTAATCCTTGTTCATTTTAAGAGAGATATAGTTTGCGCTGTATTATTCTTATTTCACTCATTGATGAGTGTTATCTAATAACCTACCCACTATCAGCTTTTGTATTAGTAAAAGGGTATGTATAATCCTTATGTATCAGTAAAAGCGTATGTATAACCCACTATCACCATGTGTAAGGTGATTGCAAGTATAGAGGGTGTGTTCTATACGGATCCTTTGTAGTGGTGTTGTTCAAATGTCTAATAAGTTTCTACCTCCACCTGAAGGAAGTTGAATAGTGAATTTGAGGATCCTCAAAGGGTACCTTGAGGCGAGGACGTAGGCAGTGGAGTCGAATCTTGTTAACATACTGAGTTTGCTTCTCTTTTACCCTTACTTTTTATATTTATTGATGCTTTGTATTTTGTTTATATTTTAAATTGTGTATTTGATGTATAATTATTAATTTTTAAATACAACCCAATTCATCCCCCTCTTATATTATTCATCTGGGCAACATCCTTGCATTCTAGAATTTGAATTGAGAAATGGTTCCACCTTACTCTTTTTTCCATTTTTTTCCCAGGCTCCTAAAGTCCAGAATTATTATCAGTAAAGAGTCACAAGAATACAAGACACAATCTAGCCCACGAGCATGTCATATAGAATGTAATAAAGTCATAAATTATATAATTAACTACTAAGTTTCTTGTAGAGAATTTCTTGAGCAGAGAGAATGCATTGGCAATTTGTCATCTTGTTTTAACTATACCCATGCACATGTGATCGTAAATCTAGGACTTAGGAGCACCAGTGTTGAGGATATGCTGAAGTATCCAACAATGTTGAGGATATTGTTGTTCTAAGAATTCCATTGGAGCACTGTGGATGAAAAAGGCACATCTTTGTAGGTAGACAAAGGTGGAAGATGAAGGGAGGAGCTTTTTGGTCTTCGAAAGGAGGGAGAGAATGTGAAAGACAAGGGATTTGAGAACTGGATCACAAACCAAAACGAATTGTATTTTTCACTTGATCAAAACGGTGCGTTTTCTTTCCACATAGGTACTAGTTCCCCCACAATTACGTACTGCGACTGCATTCAGCATTTTTTTTAGTAAATACATCGAATGGTTATGATCAGAAATATAAACTGAAAAAAGAAAGCAAAAGAACAAACAAGTAAGGGAAATCCATCTATATACATTTGCACCAAGCATATTGGGGAAGATGAAGATTAAAAAAGAACATTAGCATATAATTATGGTAAAGATGCTTGTGATCGAGATGAATTAAGATAAAAGTTGAAAGTTGAATAAAATATTATTAAAATATATTTTTTGAATATTATTTTTATTTTAAGATTTAAAAAAATTAAAATTATTTATTTTATTTGATATAAAATTTTTAAAAATTGTAAGAGATAAAAAGAAGGATGGTGGACAAACGAGGCCGGATTAGCCAATAGCCACATTTTGGAGTTAAAAGAGCTCAAGATCATACCGCTCAACGCCGACAAGAAAAATCTGTGTCCTCTCTCTCTCTCTCTCTCTCTCTATCACTGAACCTTCAAAATTGCCGCGAAATCAACGGCTCTCTAAAACCCTAATCTCTCTCTCTCTCTCTCTCTCTCTCTCTCCTTCCGCCTATTGAACCTGAAAGCTTCTTCAAATCCCAAGCCCCGTCTTAACACCCTGCAACTTCTGCGTTCCTCTCCACTCAATTGTCCCAACATTTCCCGGGAAACAAACAAACGAGCGAACTGCTCCTTTTCCTAAAACCCTAGCCCCCAGTCCATGCTCCACCACCTACGCCAATGGAAGAACCCTCTCCATTTCCCAGCAAGATTCCGAACCCTTCTTCCCCTCTCTTACATCCTCTTCACCAAACCCTCGGTCTCCGCCGCAAAGCTTCAAGACGAGCCCGCCAGTTCCTCCGCCATCCCAAACACTAGCGACACGGTTGGAGAAATTCTCGCCGGTTTAAGGAGCTTCGGCTTGAGAAGATTTTTCTGCGGGGATTATTTTCGGAGTGTCGTTCTTACGCTGAATTGGACTCAGGTGGATCAGATTATCAATGTTCTGAGGGTTGAGAGTCCCGACTTTGCTGTGGATTTTTTCCATCTGTTAAAGGATAGGTATCAGTTTCGGCATTCGAGGGCTTCGCGGTTCATTGTTTCGCATGTTCTGGCGGAGAAAAAGCGGTTCAAGGAGATGCAGTTGGTTATAAAGCAAATGGTCGAAGAGGAAGGTATGGTATTCCATCGTTTCTATTAGGATAAAGGGTCATTTGATGGATACTAGTTTATAGCCAAGGAAAAGGAATTGAAATTATTTTCTTTTGGTTTCCCTAAATTCAAAACCTTTTATCAACTAATGACTAATGTTTAACTTTCACTGGTCTGGGCTGAGCCGAGCCGAGAAAATCATTGGATTTTGCGGTTTTTTTCCCTCTGAATTTGTGTTGGATTGTACAACATCGGTTACATTGAGAAGGGACTGAATTTGTTATTGATAGACTTCTCGTGATTTCTGGTAGGCTCTGGTTCCGCACCTTCACTTTGTGAACTGCTTCTCAATAGCTTCAGGGACTGGGATTCGAATACCGTGATTTGGGATATGCTAGCATTTGGTTATTCGAGATTTGAGATGGTTCAAGATGCTCTCTTTGTTCTTGCCAAGATGAAAGATCTGAACATGCATGTATCAATACAAACATATAACAATCTGTTGCACAACTTGAGGCACGCTGAAACCATGTGGGATATGCATGCTGACATCAAAGTTAGTGGAACTCCTCAGAATGAGTACACTCATTCCATAATTGTAGATGGCTTGTGTGAGCAATCCAGGCTACAAGATGCAGTTTCGTTACTGCAGGATGTGGAAGGGAAAGATACCAGACTTTCCATTGTTTCTTTCAATACCATCATGTCAAGGTTCTGTACATTGGGTTTTGTAGATGTTGCGAAGTCATTTTTTTGTGTGATGCTCAAGTATGGAATTTTTCCCGATTCATACAGTTACAATATTCTCATTCATGGGCTATGTGTAGCAGGTTCCATGGAAGAAGCCTTAGAGTTCAAAAATGACATGGAGAAGTATGGTGTAGTGCCTGATATAGTAACCTACAAAATTCTTGCTAAGGGGTTTCAGCTACTTGGTTTGATGAGTGGGGCCTGGAAGGTCATTCAAGACATGCTGCTTAAAGGGTTTAATCCAGATCTAGTTACATATACAATACTGATATGTGGGCATTGCCAGATAGGCAATATCGATGAAGGCCTTAAGTTGCGGGAAGAGATGCTTTCTCAGGGTTTTCAGTTGAGCGTAATATCATACAGTATATTGCTTAGCAGTTTGTGTAAAAGTCAGCGGGTTGAAGAAGCATTAAGATTGCTTTATGAGATGGAAACTTTCGGCTTGAAACCAGATACTATAACCTATTCTATCCTCATTCATGGCCTCTGTAAGAAAGGAGAAGTCCAGAGGGCTATCCATCTATATGAGGAAATGTGCTCGAGGAGAATATTTCCAAATTATTTTACCCATGGAGCCATTTTGTTGGGTCTGTGTGAGAAAGGAAATATATCAGAGGCAAAGAACTATTTTGACAATCTGATAGCAAATGACTTGGTGGATGATATAGCGCTGTATAATATCATGATGAACGGGTTTGTAAAACATGGTAATATTGAAAAAGCTGTGTTGTTATACAAAAGATTAGTTAAAAAAGGGTTTACTCCTAGTATTGTCACTTTCAATACTCTTATTCATGGATTCTGTAAAAACAATAAGTTAGGTGAGGCTCGAAGCCTTCTGGACATCATCAGGCTTCATGGATTGGTTCCAAGTGTGGTTACTTATACCACTCTCATGAATGCATACTGTGAGGAAGGGAATATGCATGGCATGCTTGAATTGCTTTGGGAGATGGAAGCAAAAGCTGTTGTGCCTACTCATATCACTTACACCATACTTATTAAGGGACTATGCAAACAGGGGAGGTTGCAAGAATCTGTTCAATTACTTGAGGATATGCGTGCTGTGGGTCTGTCTCCGGATCAAATAACATACAATACAATTATCCAGTGTTGCTGTAAAGCTGGTGACACGAGAAAAGCTTTTCAGTTACACAATGAGATGCTACTGCATAATTTGGAGCCTACTTCTGTCACATATAATGTCCTCATTGACGGTCTTTGTATTTATGGAGACCTGAGGGATGCTGACAGGCTACTGGTTTCTCTTGAGAATCAAAAGCTCAATTTGACAAAAGTTGCTTATACCACAATTGTTAAAGCACATTGTGCAAAGGGGGATGTGCGTAGGGCAGTAGTATTCTTTCGTAAAATGGTGGAGAAGGGGTTTAAAGCATCAATCAGAGATTACAGTGCTGTGATCAATAGATTGTGCAAAAGATGCCTAATAAATGAAACAAAATATTTTTTCTGTATGATGTTATCGGATGGTATTTCGCCTGATGAAGATATTTGTCAGGCGATGCTTAATGCTTTCCATCAGGAAGGTGATCTAGATTCAATTTCTGAACTACTTGGTGAGATGATCAAATTTGGATTGGTTTCTGATTAATCCATGGGAAATGATGATTTTCATGCACCCAACCTTCAGAAAGAACCTTTCTTGGCTGATAGGGAATTCAGTATGTGAGGTATAACACAACACTACTTGCATGCCTCTCATAGTCATTTTTCAAATACTCCATTAAATTAGGGTTTGCTTATTCATCCCTTAATTTTTTTTTCTTGTTTCGTTGCTCTTTTGATAAGTGAAAGCTATATATACCAAGCACCATCAAAAAATATATATATATATATATATATACCAAGCACCATCTTTTAAGCAATTTAGGTTGGTGAGGAGTTTAAAAATTCTTTCTATCTCCGATTTTTGCTCACGCTTGATATGTTTATGACATTGTAAGAAACTAATATAACCCTGCCACGTAACTCATCCAATGGTATCTAAACATCCAGAAGACTGTCAAATAAAATGTGATCCAATACAAACATCGCCAGGTATCTTGTCCTAGATCATGGCAAAGAAAGTTACAACCATCATCTTGTTTATCCTTTCACAACTAATGAATACGTTGGTGATTCAGCTTGTGCTTGTAGATGGTTGTCATTACCACAAGCAACCAGGATATCACCAAAGGCAGATAGTGTTAAATAGGTATTTTACATCAATTTGATTACATGCCTGCTTTGTAGGGTGATGTCCCACTATGTCCTGTTGGAGGTCCTTTCGTTCAGGCTTCAAAGGCAATCCCACCACGCCCGTTTGCAAATGAAAAAACTTGCTGAATTTATCTTCTGGACAGTGCACTATATGAGAAATCATTGATAATATCTTTCATCTCTGATTCTTAAGTGAGACTAGTATATCCTATATTTTCATACTACACATTTAATTCTATATGCATCTGTAATTGTTGGTTACCTTGGTCCCTTCTCATTGTGATCTCTTTTCTCTTACGAGTTTGGAAGGAAGAGCATCACAACTAGCATATACTTTGCACCTGCCTCAAGACATTCTTCCTGAGACCAGACCTGATGTGGTAAGACATATAGCTTACCAGTTGCTTGTTAATTAATATCTTGTTGGGAAGCATCTTAAATTTTTTATTCAGGGTTCCATGGTTGTGTCCTCAGTGACTCTCTCTCATCGAATCTATGGATTTTAGTTGCTGAAGCTTTGATCGGTTTCTTTTCGATTAATGTTTTATGTTTGCAGGCCTAACGGCTACTAACACCCACTTTGGATGGACTAACTTGGAATGTTGGAATGGCGAAGCTAATTAGTAGTTCACCATTTGTGAGGTATAAATGCAATAGGAGGTTATTCTTTTCTTTTCTTTAAATTTTTTCTCAAACCAAACATCATATTTATGCCACTACTTGTATGGATGGCATTAATAGTATGTGCTGCTGCTAATTTTAAGCAGCTCGAAAGAGTCAATGTGCTCATAATTGTGATTTCAATTTTGAAAGGCTGGATGTCTGAAATGATAATTGTTTAAAAGTCAGACCCTTTTCCTTTTCCATTAGGGTCCGGCTACTGTGCCGCTTCTCTGTTACCGCTGTGTTTGACCGCATGATGTGGTACGCTATGTGTCACGCCACGTGGCATCAAAAAAATTAAAATAATTACTGTGTTCAAAACACATTCAGAAGAATCAGAACAGAAAATCCTCTTTCACCCTCCCGTCGCCTTGTCCTTCCTTGCCGTCGCCGTGGCCATCCCGTCGCAGAACACCGTCTCGAGTACTTCCGTTGCCGAACATCGGCTGCCTCCTCCATCCTCTTGAGCATCCCTAGACCAAAACTTGTGTATTTTTTATTTTTAATCGCTTCAAAAATTAGATATTGTTTACGATTAATTTCGTTTCGGTGTTTTTTCTATTTCAGATATATCTATCTGTGTTTTTGTGGGTAATAGATTACGGTTGCAGATGAGCTTCTATCAACTCATAAGATTGGAGTGTTATCAGCAATCCAGCAGAAAATTGAACATGTTAATTATCTAAGGGCCCAAATCATATTCCTTAAGCCACACATTTTGGCTAGTCAAACCGGTTTTGGGGACTTTCCATTCATAAAATCCATGAATGTTCGTCATGCACAAATAGACGGAAATGATAGTTCTTTGGTCATGTTAGGGATCTCAGGGGTCACGTTCCCTACAAATTTCAAAACTTGTGTAAGTAACAGGTAATTTTTACCTTGAGCCGGCGTGGAGGGACTGAAACTCTGGGGGCTGAATCAGAAACAGAGGGGGGCCAAATCCGAATCGGGGGGCGTCGAGCTTGTGGAGCCAATCGGTGGTGGAGTTTCTGTTTGGACCCAGAAGTCGCCGGAGATGGGGCTGAATATGGTGGTGGTCGCCACCATGATGGTGCGAGCAGGTGGATCGATGGGTTTCAACTTTCACACGGTTGGATCCGAATCTCGTTTCTGTGTGGAGCCTTCCGTCGCCGAAGATGGGACCCAATACGGCGGTGTTTGGCAGGGCCCAGTACGATGGTGGTTGGCGTCGTTATGGTGGGGGCAAGTGGGGTAGATGGATGGAGGGGTTTCGTTTCAGCGGGTGGGGCTCGACTTTTATTTACACGGAGAAGAAGAAAGTAACGCGGGAAGGAAATTTCAGCAAGTTTTGTCTTCACATGCCATCTCAGGCATTATACGTCGATTGCCACATCAAGCGGTCATCTAAAGCGGGCACAACGGAGCGGCATGGTAGGCTTTTCCTTTCCATTATATTATCATATAGTACTGGAAGTAAACCACGATAAGGCATGCGAAGTTCCAACCCTATTAATTCAGGCAAAAAGCCCAAAGAACCTTTAAAACCCTTTGGACTGATCTTTGAAATGGCTACTCCAAATTTTTTTTTTTGATAAGTGAAATGGCTACTCCAAATTGACCATATATATATGTTACTACAAGTCCTCAGTTACCAAATATAGAGTCTCACTCCTCATCCTTTGATCAAACTCCCTTCACTTAGAAACCTGTGATCGAAGTACTCATGCTCAGCTACCGTCTCCACCAATCTTCAAGGAAAAACAAAGTATACCCTCACAAAGTTTCTTCAGAAAATAAAGAAACAACGACCGAATTCCAGTACCCATGGCCTAGATCATGACGCCCACGCAGAATTATATATTCTGACGGTGGTTAATAGCAGAATATATATATATATATATATATTATATATATATATATATAAAATCAAAGGGAACAAATATGGGAATTTAGGAAGAGTGAAAATTACTAAAAGAGCAGATCAGGAAGAACTTTGAATTAAATTGCGTAGAAACTAATAATCAAAATCGAATTATCTCATTTTAAGTCCTCAAACTTGACCTATTGTAAATAGCTTAGAAAAATCGATGAATAATAAGAAAACTTTGCCCATAGAGGCAAACTTTCAATCACTACTAAGTACCTACAGAAAGTTAATATATAATTAATGCTTAATTATGCGTATAATAAAATGGAAATTATATCATTACTCCAATCACATGTGCACTTTGCTTATAAATTAGCTCTAATGCATCAATGCCGCAGCTGTTAACGAGAAAATAAAAATTCTATTTGCAGTCATTTTTGCTATCAAGATTAGGATCAGTAGTAGTACTTTCTGTTCTGGTTTATGCATGTCGATCGGCCTTATCATGTACTGTCTCACATGCAATATTATTGACGTATTCTCGTAATTATATGTAATTAATGCTGCTTTAATTTGATGTAATCTGTTATGAATTTAGTTGATAGTACTGTGCAAGGGGCAAAGCCAAGGCTTATTAATTTAGAGCTTTAATTAGATCAATCATAATATATATATATATATATATATGAAATTGCTCTCTTGCCCACATTTAAAAAGAAAAGGAATTAAATTAGAGTGAATTAATTAGCTAGCTAGGTAAAGCAGAAAGCTTATAATTAAATATTAGAAGCTAATTTATATATATTGATCATTTTCTTCAGTTATTCTTAGGTGGATGGTGCCTTGGTGGATGGTAGTCAGCATTGAAAGGTATAAAACCTGCCTCATCAATGTTCTTAACTTCAGAAGAACGAGTACCTAAGCTTCCCAGCTTACGTTCTACGTTAGAGCCAGTACTCTTCCCTTTAATCCCTTCTTCACTTTCGTACTTCCCAGCAACTTGGTTTGTTGTCGTTCCTGCAACTGCACCATCCTGATCTTTCTTCTTCTTCTTCTTCTTCTTCTTCTTCTCTTGCTTCATGATGCTGTCTATTGCCAGTTTCCTTCCCTTTATCCTCTTGCTTGCATCTGTTGCAGGTCTTTCATATTCCATAAGTCCCTAATAAAATAACACATGAAAATTCTTCAAATCTAACCTAATAGTACATTATCTCTTATTAGGCAGAAAAACGAACAGAAATATCTAATTATTACCTTTGCACTTGAATCAACATGATCAACATCTATGGAAAATGTAAACAGAAGATCAATATGTTACAAGTATATATACCCTCAATGAATAAATCTTAATTGACTGCATTAAGTCTGTAACGGTACCAATATAGGATAAAAACGTATATATATGTAAGAGAAAGAACGGAAATACCTTGACCTTGGGAAGAATGTGCCAAGGAAAGCCATGCAGAACAAATAAATACTAGCAAAAGGCATATTACAAACAGCTTTATATGCGCCATTAATCCTGTCTGCCCTAGTTAATTTCTTCTGTGGGTATGTCGGTTTCTTAGATTTCAAAATGCAGAGGATGTTGAGCCTTATATGAAAGAAGATTTTGAGGTTTATATATAGAGATCTTAAATTTAGATGATGATCTGACCCTAGTCAAATAGGAGTAAGAGCATTTCAGACACACATGCATCATGTCCTCGTGTAATCCATGTGTCAGTTGGATTGCCAGTACGAGAATCTCAACGTAATTAACCTAAATCAAACATTATAATAAACAATAAGTTGATCTTCTGCATGAAAAAATGTACTTCTAGAGAGATCGTACTACATATAATGCTTGTTATGTGTGACTGCAGGGTGGTGCATTCGATAACGTGGGATGGAAGATACGTGTGTTTTGCGCCTGTCTGCCGCCATGCAATCAACAAGAGGACCTTTTCTTGTTTTTTTTACCTAGGTCTTGGGCAACTGATCAGGAAAGTCGATCGAAACCTAGTGTTTCTATGCGTGTATTTAATTCATTAGCTACTTTTCCACATCTCGAAGAAGAGTTAGTGCAGTTCTATAACTTCTATGCCTTCGTAATTCTCAAAGAGACATCAAAGTTGCTTGATGCGGTTGCAGCCCTAAAACTAGGGGCGGACCTTGAAAATTGAGGTTGGGGGCAAAGTTTGAGCAGCCTATCCTTGAAACTTGTTCTGAATTTGGTATATATCATGCACTCTATTTTAAAAAAAAGAGTGAAACCCTCCAACAATCATCCCAAACCAACAATTACAACACAAGAAAAATAAAACAAAGAGGAATCTGGCTCCCACCCATTTCCTACAAAAGGGAGCCACTTGAACCTGTTTTGACACAGTTTGATAAACAGATTGTAAAACTACGAATGAAAGCTCAGTAGATTGATGTCTGTTTCATTTTGTTAGTTTGGATTGGCTAAAGGAGACATTCATAACTACCTTAT
Source organism: Carya cathayensis (assembly GCA_011037825.1). Taxonomy (NCBI): domain Eukaryota; kingdom Viridiplantae; phylum Streptophyta; class Magnoliopsida; order Fagales; family Juglandaceae; genus Carya; species Carya cathayensis. Next base: position 1,217,506 of record QGSO01000168.1, on the reverse strand, counting down.
CTTGATCCTTAGTTAAGAAAAGTGAGAACATAGAAAAATAACAATAGGAAGATGTGTCGAATTGTCGGCAGATGACCGTCACTAACTGTAGAGGCGCATGTAGGCCACAGGCAACTCTTGGAAAGAAGATAAAGGTCGAATCTAATAGATCTGAGGCCATTGACTCCAGTGGTGCTGTGTGTGGCAGCGAAAGATTCCCTATGACGTAGCGGCACGTGAAGTACACGTCGCTCTTTTAGTCAATTTTCTTTTTTCATTCGAAGGACCGGTAGCTAGAGAATATAGTGATTTTGTGCATAACGGTTGTAAGAGGCTAATAAGCAGCAGATTGGCGCATCTTATTATTATGGATGAATAACAAATAAAAAACCGAAAAAAAACTGGTAGACAGATCCGGGATGATCCGGTAAGAGGGAGAGAGGGTGGGTGGAGAGTGGAGACTAGTTTTATTTGTTTAGATTAAGATTAATTTTATTCTTGACTAAAAAATTGTTATTACTAGTAGGAGTATTAATTAGTAATCATTGTCTTTTGCATTATCGCCCAATGATATAATATTAAATAATTTAAAACAATTATATATATTTTTAACTTGTTTACAAATTATCTGGTACAAGAAGATAATAGAATAATAAAAAATATTAAAGATTCTCAAATATGATTTTTCGTAAACAAAAGCTAGCCAACTAGAGGCCGAATCTCCCTACGTGCACCATGCTTAATGACGGAAGTACATGCTACAGGTGTTGGGCGGGCACCCCGCGTACCCAGCCTGTCTTGCACCCCCGCTCGCTCTCCATTGGGTAAGGGCGGATAGCCCGCCTGGTCCTAATGAGCGGGCCGGCGGAATCTCTCTTTTTTAGAGATGCATGAGGGTGAGTGAAGGGTGGTGGGGGCAGCTCTCGAGGAATGCTACACAACCTCCCAACACTCTACACTCAAATTTTTTTTAATTTTTTAATATTTTTTTTGAATTTATTCTTTTTAAATTAATTTAATTCTTTTATTCATTATTTATATATTAAAAATTTGATAAAAAATAAAATAATAAAAATTAAAAAAAAATATGGAGTGTGGAGTGTGTTTGAATAGTAGGAGGTTGTGAAGATTTTTTCGGCAGCTCCCACCTGTTCCTGTATAGGTTGGATATATAGCAGGCCTAGTACATGCCAGCACCCAAGTTTACTTGGCATAAGTCTTTGACAGAGAATTAAGGTATTAATGATATATACTAACTACTTTTTTCAATGGAAAAAATAAAATTAATCAATATAATGAGTACAAATGATGAGAGATCGACCAAGAAATCTCACAAACATCACAATACAGCTAACGAAAAAACATGATCGAAGAATGTATAAATAATTGAAAAATGGCTTTGTCTAGACAGTCTCAGAGTACTCATATTTATTGTACGTCTTGTTTCTAATTAGAAGGAATCACCACCTAGCCTAGCTTGATAGTTTTGAGTCAACCCATTGTTGGAATCACCACGGCCTAGCCAGTCTCATGTAGTGGTTGCAGATCATGAACTCCAATTAATTCCATCATGTCGTCGGTAGGAGGAGAACATATATATATATATATATATATATATATATATATATATATATCTAAGGCTTCTCGCCAAAGAATTTGTAGTGAAGCATAATATATATCACATGAAAAAAGCCGGGTAGTCACGTTGTCAACGACCGCACTGCTCAAACTATGAATCAATTAGGCAATGAAAACCATGTGGCTGGATACCAAGAGAGATCTAGCATGTTGGGTGAGCGGCCTGGTTTTGTTGGATGTCACCTCGATTTGAGGACCTAACTCGACAAAAATGCGTAATGATTTTTTGACAGATTTTCAAGGAGGTAGAATTTTTTTGGCACTATATATTTGTAGTCAGAAAAAACGTTAGGCAGAAAGTTCATTCGACATTTATGTGATAAGTGGCTCGAGCGAATCTCATGCAGAGAGTTTGTTCGAATCTCACTCGACATGTAGCTCAAGTGAGTATCAGATAGAGATCTCGCTTAAAGCGCACTCTACATTCCGCTCAAGTGAATAATGCAGAAAAGTGAAAATTAGGATTTTCCTTATGTGATACTATAAATATGTACTTAATAAATAATTTAGTACGCACTAAGTATTCTGAATAGTGAGTTTCTGCCCCCAAAACACAAAGTGTATTTTGTAATTCCTCAACCTTTGCAGCTCTGTAGACGTAAGTATGTTGTCAAACCAAGTTAATTTTGTGTCACATAATTGATTTGCTTGTGTTTACTTTCATTTATTTGTCGTTGTCGTTTGTTTCATAACAAAGCAATGTGCAATTAATATGTAAGGCAAAGCTAGGCCGGGTGACAGCTGATCATCGTTCGTAAATTTGGGCTTCGAAGTCATACTTGAAACAAAAACCAACAAAAAAAAAGAAGGAAAAAAGCAAGAGAATCATGAGAAAACAAGGCTAGTTGGTAGGTATATATCCTTAGTATATAGGGTTGGCGAAGAGATAGATCTAATTATATGTATTATATTTTTAGCATTTTCGCTCATGTGTGGGTCAAACTCGTCGACAGCGAGTGGACCCAACACATGAATTATTTAATTAAATGGTATTGAGTACAGTAGAGTTAAGGTTCAAACTCAGGGCATCTACTATTTGGTACTATATGAAATCACTATTTATCTAAAAAATTTAAGTTATGGAAAATACAGATTTAATTATTTGTATTAAAGATCATTACCAATGACTTAAAATTTGAAATGGTAAGAAATTAATAATTTCCTATTTGGTCCATATATAATATATATACATATATAGTAGTATTATCAAACAATTGAATCAGAATAAAGGAGGGTTGATCCTTTCAAACACCTACAAACAATGCCTACACTAGCTAGCTTGGATAGAATAAAAAAATTGAGCCAACTACTGGCATTGATCTAATGATTTCTTGATAGGGGTGTAATAAAAAAAAAAAAAAAAGGAAAACTGGTTGAATTGGATCGGATTGAACCGAATTAGTGGGTTCGGTCCGGTTTTTAAGCGGTCTAGTGTAGTACTGGTTTCCATATTTTGAAAATCAGTTTAAACCAAACCGAACCAGACCATACTAGTTAAATTCAATATTATATTAGTATGTGTTAATTATTATAAAATAATGCACTTATACTATAATATAAATAAACTAATAGTTCAGTATATGTAAATATCATATTATTACTAATATAGATAATCCGTAAAATAGGAAAGACCAGACCAGACCGAAACTGTAAAAATTAAAACTTTCGATTTCGATAGTGAATCGATCTGATATCGGTTCTTAAATTTTTAAGATTGATATATACCGATTCGATTATAAAAAATGTACAAAACTAGATTGAACCGGACTAATTATATTCGTATATCTTGATCATGATGAGACTCATTAGAGGGTATGTATTGAACGCCAAGTGATTGAAGGAGTTCTCCACTACTTACATATATATTCTTGGTTAGAGACACACGTATTAATGGCGAGTGCTCGATGGTAAAGATGGGGTAGCCAAGTAGGTTTGTAACAATCCAATCCTAAAATTAGGCCATAAAATAAGTTTATTTATTTTCATATTATTATAAACATTATTATTTCTATTATTATACTATTATCATTTTATCAAATTTTATGTCATTAATACATTGTTAATTTTAATGTAGAATATTATTGTTATTATTGTTGTTGTTGTTGCTTTTATTCGTTATTAGGATGAGTGTAGTAAAATTCTTTAACTTTCACTTTCTCCCTCTCCTCTCGGACGTTACTCATTTATGTAACTAACGGAATTAAAAACTAACATTTTCTTTTAAAACTCTTCCTCCCCTTTAGAAATCCCCCCAAAACCGCAATAGTTATCCTTACGGCAAGCACTCTCTCCATCATCACGTAGCAACGTTCTCCTGTGACAAACTAGCAAATATGCAACCTCAACCCAGAAACGCCTCTTACACGACCAGCGACGTTAGCACAACGACCACTGTTTTATGCACCTTAGACTCAAGCATGCCGCTGCACCATGGTTGCACTAGGGAATGGCCGACATTGTCCAACCATCGCAAGTCAACAAACATCCACCTCTCTTCCACCCCATGCCAACTGCACGCCAAGAACCACACCGTCATTCACCATCCCAACAACCCGCATCTCCTCCCTCACGCCAACGTCCTTCTCACGCCCATATCGCCACTTAGAATCCAATGTGGCCGTTGCTACCTAGACCACGTAGACATCGCGCCACCGCCATTAGCCTATGGTTGCACCACACCAACCAACTCTATTCTTCAACCCCATAAGAAAGCAATCTTTTCACAAATAAGCATCCGCCGTAAACTGCCATCGAAACCAGAGCATCCCAAGCCATGCACAACCCTTTCCCTCTCCACCCCACGCATGACAGTAAGGTCTAAGGACTTCCACCACCTCCTTTTGTCACACCAACATTGAATAGAGAACCATCGCCATGCATAGGAGAAGCCGAGCCCAGCTTGCCATCGTGAGCCATTGAACACTGAAAGAACCCATGTGCGTGATGTAAGCCTAATAAAGATTCTATAATGCGGAATAAACATTTAAAAGGAATCAAAAAACTGTAGTGCTCAAGAAACGGTACCTTCAGCCATTGGTGCTACTCACATTAGGACATTGTTTTTCTCTATTGTTTGACACTTTCAAATTCTGCTCACTCCAATTAGATAGTGTAAGACTGAAGGAGATTGAGTGATTGAGTTTGGGGACCAAACCGTAGTATTTATCGCCAAGCTTCCATCAAGCTTTCGGTGGCTACGTGTCAAGTATTCCACTACTTCGGATTATCATGGAGAAATTTCTAACTGCTCCATGAACATGATAAAGACTCTGAGGGAAGTTGTGGACCATTTCAAAAGCTCTTAAAATGAAGGAAGTTTAAGACTTGTTCCTATGAACGGTCTCTGTGAGAAACAGTCAACACATGAACCCAAGGTAACAACACCCATATTGTTGGAAACCACCCAAACAGCCCTCAGAACCGTTGGACACAACTTTCCCTTGGTAAGTCTCCATTGCAAACCATCATCTCCTTTTCCGATCGCTTTTCTTCTCTAACGGCACAAAAATAATCTTTTTCTTAGAAGTTCTACCATCGTCGACCCCAAACACGTCGCCGTAGATCTTCACCCAGACCTGGCATTGCACATTGCTTTCTCAGTGAGTTGAATCCGTCCCTGTCGCACAATGCCCTCTCCCGTAAGCCTTTGTGATTCCTTTTATTGTTTTGTTACCAGCCTTTCCAAAAATTGCATGCTTGTTTTTTGTTATTTTATAATACCCTTCCATTGCCTTTAGATTTTTGAAAAGCTTTGGATACTTTTAAGCATAGTTTACACTTCTGCCTCACTTGCAAGTCTATGTAGGATGTATATATATTGGGCTCGGGCTGGGTGTAATTCTCATGTTGGGTTTAATCTCTTATTGGTTTTATTGTAATTCAAAACTAATATATTATTTTAAATTAATTGATTTCTCAGTGGACTTAATGTTTAATTGGGCTGGTTGTATTTTATAGAAACCCACTATGTTATATTTTATATGGGCTTAATTTTTAATTAAATTAATATATTAGCTATAGACTTATTTTTATCAGAAAATATTTAAGAGATTTAATATATATTACAAAGTATTAAATTATGACTAGACCTGTTTTATAAATTGAGTTTCAGAGACTTATCTAACAGATTTGTATTAATTCTAAATTATGCTACTTAGTATATTTAAAAGATTATTAGTATTTAAATAATTGTATGATATTAGTATTTATTAATAATAGTATATAATTGAATATTTTATTAGATTAATTTTCATTGTATGTATTTAATTACTTAGAATATTATGATACGTTTTTTAAAAATGTTAGTGACGATTCATATTTTATATAGGTAAAAAGCTACGAAGTAAGATTCAATAAACAGTGCAACGAGATAAATAGCTTGATCATAAATAAGGATTAGTACATGTTACTTTGTTTAGATAGATTATTATTATAATCTAGTTTTTTGATAGCCACTTTTTATGTACCACACTTGTCATGATATATGCAAACATGTCATCTAGCATAACACATGATCATGTCATTCCGCATCATATTTAGATTCAGCAATTATAATTATGTATGTAATATGTCATGCATCTCACGTCGCATAAGACTTGTAAGCTTTCTTAAGTTCAAACGCAAGAAAATTAGATCAGTTTAATCATATAACCAGTTAGATGTATGGTGCCAAGGCAATTTCAGGGTAGATGTGCAAGCCGCAAATTCAAGCGTAGTCCACATTAGTATGTCAGAATACTACTCAGTGGCTCCCCTTGCGGCCGTAGGATGTGTGGTAGTGCACAACCTTACACACAGGGTTAAGTGTGTTAGCTAATCAAATTAGTCAGGTAAGTTAGAAGAGTTAGATCAGTCAGTTAATTCAGATAAATCAAGACATATCATGTATAGCATGAGCATGAGTATAAATAGTCATGATTTTAAATTCTCAGTATGAAAAATTTTATAAAAATCTTACTTTTATTATATTTACGTTGTGATGAGTTTCTTACTGAGTATTCGACTCATTTTAGTATTATTTCATATTTCTAACCACCCAGGTGAAGATGATGACTATTATGAGTAAGCGGGTCAGGCTTAGAAGGAGCAGACCAATGAACTTTAGTGGATTTTATTTTATGGCAACCAGTTTATTTAGTGGTTTAAGACAAGAGTTATTATAATAACTCATTTTATGAATTTCATATATATTTACTAGTTATGCAAGTATCTAATAAGGCTTTATTTACATAACTGCGTGACATTTCGAACCTAAGAGAATGGGATGTTACAATGTGACAGAAGGGAAGTGGGATAGGCCCTTCTACAACACCAACAAGCACGTTAAGTAGAAGCTTTTATCCTACAGAGAAGCAACTAATAGAAAGAAATTGAGAAAGTCTGCATGGAACTTCTCTTTAGTTTTATATTTTATATATGTACGTAACAAATGAACTTTGATGTGGTAGATGCAACTCCTAATGGAGGGTTAAGTGTGTTAGCCAATCAGATCAGTCAGTTAAGTTAGAAGAGTCAGATCAGTCAGTTAATTTAGATAAATCAAGATATATCATGCATAACATGAGCACGAGTATAAATAATCATGATTTTAAATTCTCAGTATAAAAACTTTTATAAGAATCTCACTTTTATTATATTTACGTTATGATGAGTTTCTTACTGAGTATTTGATTCATTTTAATTTTATTTCATGTTTCTAACCACCCGGGTGAGGATGATTACTATTATGAGCAAGCCAGTCAGGCTTAGATGGAGCAGACCAGTTTATTTAGTGGATTCTATTTTATGGCAACCAGTTTATTTAGTGGTTTAAGACGAGTTATTATAATAACTCTTTTTATGAATTTCATATATATTTACTAGTTATGCAAGTATGTTATCGGGCTTTATTTATGTAAGCGTGTGACATTTCGAACTTAAGAGAATGGGATGTTACAACGTGACAGGAGGGAAGTGGGAGGCGTCCTTCTACCACCCCAACAAGCACGTTAACTAAAAGCTTTTATCTTACAGAGAAGCAACTAATAGAAAGAAACTGAGAAAGTCTGCATGGAACTTCTCTTTAATTTTATATTTTATATATGTACGTAACAAATGAACTTTGACGTGGTAGATGTTACTCCCAATGGAGGGTTAAGTGTGTTAGCCAATCAGATCAGTTAGATAAGTTAGAAGAGTCAAATTAGTCAGTTAATTTAGATAAATCAAGACATATCATATATAGCATGAGCACGAGTATAAATAATCATGATTTTAAATTCTCAGTATGAAAACTTTTATAAAAATCTTACTTTTATTATGTTTACGTTGTAATGAGTTTCTTATTGAGTATTCGACTCATTTTAATTTTATTTCATGTTTCTAACCACCCAGGTGAGGATGATGACTATTATGAGCAAGCGAGTCAGGCTTAGAAGGAGCAGACTAGGGAACTTTAGTGGATTTTATTTTATGGCAACCAATTTATTTAGTGGTTTAAGACACGAGTTATTATAATAACTCTTTTTATGAATTTCATATATATATATATATATATTTACTAGTTATGCAAGTATCTTATCGGACTTTATTTACTTAGAGTTTTGCTACATACAAGCACAGTTGTGCACTAATCTGTGTACCAATACTGATTTATTCATACTTAAAATTTAAATTAACACTGTTTTCAATAAAATCTACTTTTTGATCAATCACATTATATTGGTTCACAGATTAGTACACAATTGTGCTTGCAACTATATTTTTCCATTTACTTAAGCGTGTGACATTTCGAACCTAAGAGAATGAGATGTTACAACATGACAGGAGGGAAGTGGGAGGGGCCCTTCTACCGCCCTGACAAGCACGTTAAGTAGAAGCTTTTATCCTAAGGAGAAGCAACTAATAGAAAGAAACTGAAAAAGTTTGCATGGAACTTCTCTTTAGTTTTATATTTTATATATGTACGTAACAAATGAATTTTGACACGGTAGATGTAACTCCTAATTGAGGGTTAAGTGCGTTTGCCAATCAGATCAGTCAGACAAGTTAAAAGAGTCAGATCAGTTAATTAATTAAGATAAATAAAGACATATCGTGTATAGCATGATGAGCATGAGTATAGATAGTCATGATTTTAAATTCTCAGTATGAAAACTTTTATAAAAATCTTACTTTTATTATGTTTATGTTGTGATGAGTTTCTTACAGAGTATTCGACTCATTTTAGTTTTATTTCATGTTTCTAACCACCTAGGTGATGATGATGACTATTATGAACAAGCGGGTCAGGCTTAGAAGGAGTAGACCAGCGAACTTTAGTGGATTTAATTTTATGGCAACCAGTTTATTTAGTGGTTTAAGACACGAGTTATTATAATAACTCTTTTATGAATTTCATATATATTTACTAGTTATGCAAATATCTTAGGCTTTATTTACATAAGCGCGTGAATTTTGAACCAAAGAGAATGAGATGTTACAACGTGACAGGAAGGAAGTGGGAAGGGCCCTTCTACGGCCCCAACAAGCACGTTAAGTAGAAGCTTTTATCCTACGGAGAAGCAACTAATAGAAAGAACTGAGAAAGTTTGCATGGAACTTCTCCTTAATTTTATATTTTATATATGTACGTAACAAATGAACTTTGACATGGTAGATGTAACTCCTAATGGAAAGTCTAAATAGTATGGCCTATATTCCAAAATGATTAGAAAATATTATGATATAATTAGAGCTCCATTAGCACATTATAAAAAGTAAGAATTTCTCATTTCAAATAATATGAGATCTCATACGCCACTAGTTATCGGTCTTATCACTTATCAAAATGGCTTGTCACAATAGAAATTGAAGCTTTCATTTTCTCTTAAATATTTACTATTTTTTCCCATTTAGAGTAAAGATAACGATCAATAGAAGGAAGACCTAAATAAAAAAAGAATAAAAAAAGGAAGAAGAAACAACAAGAGAGATATATATAAACATGAGATGCATTACTAATTTAAGCCGGGTTTGGTTACATAGTTCAAACGGTCTCATCTCATATAATTAGTTTTTAATTACACAAATATACACTAAAAATCTTTTGTAGCAATTATTGCAATATATCATAAAATGTGCGAATACTACCACAATATGTCAAGCCATTTTTGAGGTAAAGAATTGAATTTTTTCAAATATCAAAATAAATATAATATTTTAATAATATTTTATTTAATTTTATTTATCTTATTTATATAACCTGAGTCAGACCCAACAGCCAACAGGATATATATCATGATATCGCTAGCTTGGAGTTACAATATCCTCTTGTCAAAAAGTTTGGCATGAAAGGAGTTAACGTGTGAACATGAAGCATATATGTACATGATCATGATGACAACCATAAAGTAAATGATTGTTGCTTTCCTTTTAGAATAAAATACTCAAGTAAATTAGCTAGGAGCTTAGTTATAATTAATTCACCATTAATAGTGTTAATATGGAAGATCAAGATAAGTCATTCAAGGTTTGAATGTACTAATTATTATATGCAATAATTGGGTGTTCCCTCTCCTCCTAATTCCTAGTCCCACCCATTCCTTTTACTTCATCTTCTTAATCCCCTCAGCCCCCACCATCCATCATTCCTTTTGCTTTTCTTGGCATAATCCCTTTTTCTCTATCAATTCATGTTTTTAATTAGACCACTTCTTATGATCATATCAAGCAGAAGAGCTATGAAAACGACTTTAATTAAGAATAATGTTTGATTCTAGAGAGAGAGAGGAGCCTCAACAAATAGTTGCTAGATGTTGGCCGATCGAATTATATAGAAATTTTGGGTAGCTAAATTAGCATCATATTATATATATATATATATACGGTAAGAGCAATGCTAGATACAGTTTTAAAATATGCAAGCTCTACGTATTTATTTTGAAAAAAAATAGAGTCCACCATTAAAAAAATAGTTATGTTATATATAATTATTTTTACATATTCCTTGCGTACTCCATTGATATGATTAACCAAAACAGTTATTTTATATTAAAAAAAAGTGATACAACTAATCACATTAATAGAGTACACAAAGAATACACAAAAATAACTGCATAGAAAATTTGTTAAAAAAATAATTTTTCATGTAGATGATATATTTATCTTTTTTTTTTTTCAAAAGGAATGCACACGAAAGGTCTGTACATTCTAAGACTGTAAATATCTTTATAAATCTCCGTCACATTTATTGAGTAATTAACAAAAAAAAACTTATGTATTCAAGCAATATTAATAAATATTGTGGGGGCAGTTCTTATAATAACTATCTGATCATCTCTTCTATTCTTAGATTTCGGCAAAAGGGCATCCAAATCCGTTTCACACAGCCTCGTACTCAGATGGTAAGTTTCAAGCATTTAAGTAGATGCCCGGGAATCACTGTCTCTTTAGCGGAAAATTCGAAAAAATTTCCTTCCCATGTTTCTGTCCTTTCTATATATTTGCTGTCTCTTATACGTACGCACACCCGCACTCATATACCAAAGAAAGCTCCGTTGAGTTTCTTGACATCCAAACAAAAATCGTCAGGCTACAGATTTCTGAATTCTCGCATAATGATTCGTCTACCTCTCTCGTTCCTTTTCTAAAACATCATCATCACCTTTCTCTCTCTCTCTGATCTCTCAAGTAAACCTACTTCAAAGCTCAGCAAAGGCCAAACTACTCTACCATGCACTTCTCACCAACTGTTCTCATCCAAGCCAGTTAAACTATCCTTTAACCTTACCATTATTTTGGATCAAGATGGGGTCTGCGACATCTTCTATGGCTGCCAAATTGGCATTCTTCCCACCGGACCCGCCATCTTATGGCATATATGTCGAAGCGTCCAGTGGGAGAATGAGAATGTCGAATATTGTTCATCAGAGAGAGGACGTGGACGTGTTGAAGCTGAGCACCAAGAGAGGGAATGAGATCGTTGCTATGTACGTAAAGAACACCTCTGCATCTTTGACTTTGCTCTACTCTCATGGCAATGCTGCTGATCTTGGCCAGATGTATCACATTTTCACCGAGCTTAGCCATCACCTTGGTGTTAATCTTATGGGGTCAGTTTTAATTAGTTTACTTTTTTTCCTTGTAATCACGTACTACTATCTATTTTTTCTTGGATTTCCATCCACGATGAATGATGAATCTCATGTGTCGTCCTCAATTGCTTGACCGATTGAATGGTTCAATTCTAAAGAGAGATCATAAAGTTCCTACAACACTTGATTCTGCCCGTGAAGTATTTTCAGGTCGATGGACCCACATGAACAATTAATACTCATTCTCTGATCTCTATAGTAGATCATTTACTTTAGCGATTGGAGGGGATATGAATTTATGAATAATTATTATGTGGTGTTTCTGTTCGCTGCAGGTTTGACTATTCTGGATATGGACAGTCGTCTGGAAAGGTAAACTCTCTCTATTCATACCTCAGATGATCTCTGGATAATCGTTGATCAAATGGAGTTAAAACGGCCAGTAAGTTTGAGCACGTACCATTAGCTCAACTTGCGTTTTTTCAAAGGAAAGATAATACAAGAATTGGCTTTTAACACTTGGAGCATGCCCTGTTGTATTATTTTGCAAGCAATTTGCAAAAACCTTCTGCATATATAGATGGGTACAAAGTCTCGTCCTTATCTTGAATTGCTAAGGAATGAAAAGCAACTTGTAACAAATGCTATTTTTGTCGGAACTGTTTGTTTTGTTTTGAGCAGTGATCAGGACGGCATTAAATTGAATGAATATTGTGAGCAAGCTGCTTCGAGAAATTTTAGATTTTAGAACTAAAAACTGCATTAACGCTTCATGTCGCTTTGAGTAAATATGATTCATCAAAGTAGGGTCAGTAAAATGGTGATTATGATTTATTTAGTATGAATATTACAGTGCCAGTGCTTCTGGCCTTTTGCTTTCCAGCCATTTCATAGTCTCTTGACCAATATATATTCTGCCTGTAAACCATTGTCATGACAAACAAGCAGATAACTGATTTATGTGGTGTATCTGACCTATATTAGGCGAGTGAGCAGGATACATACGCGGATATAGAGGCTGCTTATCAATGCCTGGAAGAGACATATGGATTGAAGGAGGAAGACATTATATTGTACGGCCAGTCAGTTGGAAGTGGACCAACTCTGGAGCTGGCTACCCGTTTGCCCATGTTGAGAGCTGTGGTTCTTCACAGTCCCATCCTGTCTGGCCTGCGTGTCATGTACCCGGTTAAGCGAACATTCTGGTTTGACATATATAAGGTTTTTGGTTTTGCCTTTACTGAATACTTTCAAACTATAGCTTTGCTCTGTTGTAAGAGATATTATGTCCCTAAATTAATGAAAGGATCGAAACCCCTTTGTTTTTGTTGCAGAACATTGATAAGATTCCACAAGTCAATTGCCCCATTCTTGTAATTCATGTGAGTGTACCTTCTGTTTGATCCTTCCATTCCAGTTAAATCACATGCTAAAGGTATCTTGAGCTTGTCCATTGCTTCCATATATAGCATCACCAGTAATCCTTTATCTCTGTGACGCACAAAGCTTAGATTTTACTCTGGTCTAATAAATATATATTACAGTTCTTGCCTTCTCATAGATGGAAATTTAGACGAGCTATTGCGATACAAATAAATAATGATTCTTAACATGAGACATACCTGCATAAATTTTGGTTTTTTAACCTCAAAGCAGTCTCCAGTGATAATAACAGGTATGACTATGGACAACCATGCAGGGTCTATGCATGGAGCAGGATACAGATCCTTAAAAAGCCTATGAATCTAAGTTTTCTAGATTCAAGTTTTTATGTTGTGATGCTGTAATGGCATGTGATGGATTTTATTCCAAGCNATCTGGACTTCTTGTGGTTTCCTTTTGTGATTTCTTTTTCTTTTCTTCCAAATTGCTCTCAAACCCCATGAAAGTCTTCCTTTGAATATGACTAGGCTTGACTTGATCTTTTATAAACTCTGAAATTAAACATAAAAAAATGCTTAGGAGTATCCAAATATAAATAGAAACTCAATTCAAGAATACACATTAATTCCTATGATTTCTATTCACATTTTAGTATTTTAATCTAATAATAGGGTATTTAGAGTGCACTTTCGCACACTCATCACCTATATTCCAAAATGATTAGAAAATATTATGATATAATTAGAGCCCCATTAGCACATTATAAAAAGTAAGAATTTCTCATTTTCAAATAATATGAGATCTCATACGCCACTAGTTGTCGGTCTTATCACTTATCAAAATGGGTTGTCACAATAGAAATTGAAGCTTTCATTTTCTCTTAAATATGTACTCTTTTTTCCCATTTAGAGTAAAGATAACGATCAATAGAAGGAAGACCTAAATAAAAAAAGAATAAAAAAAGGAAGAAGAAACAACAAGAGAGATATATATAAACATGAGATGCATTACTAATTTAAGCCGGGTTTGGTTACATAGTTCAAACGGTCTCATCTCATATAATTAGTATAAATTTTTTAAATTCTTACACAAAATATAATAACACTACAAGAAAAATGACCTTTTGTAGCCAATTTATTACGGCGAAAATAGTATTCGCAATCAAAATTGGTTGCGAATACTATTTTCGCCACAATAAATTGGCTACAAAAGGCCATTTTTCTTGTAGTGTAAAGAATTGAATTTTTTTCAAATATCAAAATAAATATAATATTTTAATAATATTTTATTTAATTTTTATCTCATCTTATTTATATAACCAAATGAGGCAGACCCAACAATCAACAGGATATATATCATGATATCGCTAGCTTAGAATTACAATATCCTCTTGTCAAAAAGTTTGGCATGAAAGGAGTTAACGTGTGAACATGAAGCATATATGTACATGATCATAATGACAACCATAAAGTAAATGATTGTTGCTTTCCTTTTAGAATAAAATACTCAAGTAAATTAGCGAGGAGCTTAGTTATAATTAATTCACCATTAATAGTGTTAATATGGAAGATCAAGATAAGTCATTCAAGGTTTGAATGTACTAATTATTATATGCAATAATTGGGTGTTCCCTCTCCTCCTAATTCCTAGTCCCACCCATTCCTTTTACTTCATCTTCTTAATCCCCTCAGCCCCCACCATCCATCATTCCTTTTGCTTTTCTTGGCATAATCCCTTTTTCTCTATCAATTCATGTTTTTAATTAGACCACTTCTTATGATCATATCAAGCAGAAGAGCTATGAAAACGACTTTAATTAAGAATAATGTTTGATTCTAGAGAGAGAGAGGAGCCTCAACAAATAGTTGCTAGATGTTGGCCGATCGAATTATATAGAAATTTTGGGTAGCTAAATTAGCATCATATTATATATATATATATATACGGTAAGAGCAATGCTAGATACAGTTTTAAAATATGCAAGCTCTACGTATTTATTTTGAAAAAAAATAGAGTCCACCATTAAAAAAATAGTTATGTTATATATAATTATTTTTACATATTCCTTGCGTACTCCATTGATATGATTAACCAAAACAGTTATTTTATATTAAAAAAAAGTGATACAACTAATCACATTAATAGAGTACACAAAGAATACACAAAAATAACTGCATAGAAAATTTGTTAAAAAAATAATTTTTCATGTAGATGATATATTTATCTTTTTTTTTTTTCAAAAGGAATGCACACGAAAGGTCTGTACATTCTAAGACTGTAAATATCTTTATAAATCTCCGTCACATTTATTGAGTAATTAACAAAAAAAAACTTATGTATTCAAGCAATATTAATAAATATTGTGGGGGCAGTTCTTATAATAACTATCTGATCATCTCTTCTATTCTTAGATTTCGGCAAAAGGGCATCCAAATCCGTTTCACACAGCCTCGTACTCAGATGGTAAGTTTCAAGCATTTAAGTAGATGCCCGGGAATCACTGTCTCTTTAGCGGAAAATTCGAAAAAATTTCCTTCCCATGTTTCTGTCCTTTCTATATATTTGCTGTCTCTTATACGTACGCACACCCGCACTCATATACCAAAGAAAGCTCCGTTGAGTTTCTTGACATCCAAACAAAAATCGTCAGGCTACAGATTTCTGAATTCTCGCATAATGATTCGTCTACCTCTCTCGTTCCTTTTCTAAAACATCATCATCACCTTTCTCTCTCTCTCTGATCTCTCAAGTAAACCTACTTCAAAGCTCAGCAAAGGCCAAACTACTCTACCATGCACTTCTCACCAACTGTTCTCATCCAAGCCAGTTAAACTATCCTTTAACCTTACCATTATTTTGGATCAAGATGGGGTCTGCGACATCTTCTATGGCTGCCAAATTGGCATTCTTCCCACCGGACCCGCCATCTTATGGCATATATGTCGAAGCGTCCAGTGGGAGAATGAGAATGTCGAATATTGTTCATCAGAGAGAGGACGTGGACGTGTTGAAGCTGAGCACCAAGAGAGGGAATGAGATCGTTGCTATGTACGTAAAGAACACCTCTGCATCTTTGACTTTGCTCTACTCTCATGGCAATGCTGCTGATCTTGGCCAGATGTATCACATTTTCACCGAGCTTAGCCATCACCTTGGTGTTAATCTTATGGGGTCAGTTTTAATTAGTTTACTTTTTTTCCTTGTAATCACGTACTACTATCTATTTTTTCTTGGATTTCCATCCACGATGAATGATGAATCTCATGTGTCGTCCTCAATTGCTTGACCGATTGAATGGTTCAATTCTAAAGAGAGATCATAAAGTTCCTACAACACTTGATTCTGCCCGTGAAGTATTTTCAGGTCGATGGACCCACATGAACAATTAATACTCATTCTCTGATCTCTATAGTAGATCATTTACTTTAGCGATTGGAGGGGATATGAATTGATGAATAATTATTATGTGGTGTTTCTGTTCGCTGCAGGTTTGACTATTCTGGATATGGACAGTCGTCTGGAAAGGTAAACTCTCTCTATTCATACCTCAGATGATCTCTGGATAATCGTTGATCAAATGGAGTTAAAACGGCCAGTAAGTTTGAGCACGTACCATTAGCTCAACTTGCGTTTTTTCAAAGGAAAGATAATACAAGAATTGGCTTTTAACACTTGGAGCATGCCCTGTTGTATTATTTTGCAAGCAATTTGCAAAAACCTTCTGCATATATAGATGGGTACAAAGTCTCGTCCTTATCTTGAATTGCTAAGGAATGAAAAGCAACTTGTAACAAATGCTATTTTTGTCGGAACTGTTTGTTTTGTTTTGAGCAGTGATCAGGACGGCATTAAATTGAATGAATATTGTGAGCAAGCTGCTTCGAGAAATTTTAGATTTTAGAACTAAAAACTGCATTAACGCTTCATGTCGCTTTGAGTAAATATGATTCATCAAAGTAGGGTCAGTAAAATGGTGATTATGATTTATTTAGTATGAATATTACAGTGCCAGTGCTTCTGGCCTTTTGCTTTCCAGCCATTTCATAGTCTCTTGACCAATATATATTCTGCCTGTAAACCATTGTCATGACAAACAAGCAGATAACTGATTTATGTGGTGTATCTGACCTATATTAGGCGAGTGAGCAGGATACATACGCGGATATAGAGGCTGCTTATCAATGCCTGGAAGAGACATATGGATTGAAGGAGGAAGACATTATATTGTACGGCCAGTCAGTTGGAAGTGGACCAACTCTGGAGCTGGCTACCCGTTTGCCCATGTTGAGAGCTGTGGTTCTTCACAGTCCCATCCTGTCTGGCCTGCGTGTCATGTACCCGGTTAAGCGAACATTCTGGTTTGACATATATAAGGTTTTTGGTTTTGCCTTTACTGAATACTTTCAAACTATAGCTTTGCTCTGTTGTAAGAGATATTATGTCCCTAAATTAATGAAAGGATCGAAACCCCTTTGTTTTTGTTGCAGAACATTGATAAGATTCCACAAGTCAATTGCCCCATTCTTGTAATTCATGTGAGTGTACCTTCTGTTTGATCCTTCCATTCCAGTTAAATCACATGCTAAAGGTATCTTGAGCTTGTCCATTGCTTCCATATATAGCATCACCAGTAATCCTTTATCTCTGTGACGCACAAAGCTTAGATTTTACTCTGGTCTAATAAATATATATTACAGTTCTTGCCTTCTCATAGATGGAAATTTAGACGAGCTATTGCGATACAAATAAATAATGATTCTTAACATGAGACATACCT
Organism: Carya cathayensis; assembly: GCA_011037825.1. Classification (NCBI taxonomy): domain Eukaryota; kingdom Viridiplantae; phylum Streptophyta; class Magnoliopsida; order Fagales; family Juglandaceae; genus Carya; species Carya cathayensis. The sequence goes on along the minus strand of QGSO01000168.1, from coordinate 1,199,677 downwards.
GCATAAATTTTGGTTTTTTAACCTCAAAGCAGTCTCCAGTGATAATAACAGGTATGACTATGGACAACCATGCAGGGTCTATGCATGGAGCAGGATACAGATCCTTAAAAAGCCTATGAATCTAAGTTTTCTAGATTCAAGTTTTTATGCTTGTGATGCTGTAATGGCATGTGATGGATTTTATTCCAAGCATTTTATGATCAATGAATTTAAAAAACATTGTGAGAATGCCTAGAAATCAGGCACTTCATGCTAGTTAGTATGACATTCATGGGAAACTTGACACCCCCTTGTGGCTTTAGCCACAAACTAGTTTAGGACTTTTACAGGCCACAGCCATAAAGTTCTAAAACGCAACCACTTCATGTCGGATACTGAGTGTTCGATTTGATACTCGTATTGATAATTGCAGGGAACCGAAGATGAAGTTGTGGATGTCTCCCATGGCAAGCAGCTCTGGGAGCTTTGCAAGGAGAAGTACGAACCTTTGTGGCTTACTGGAGGAAACCACTGCAATTTGGAACTCTTCCCAGAGTACTTAAGGCATCTTAGGAAGTTCATAACAGCCGTAGAGAAACTACCACCTCTCCAAATTGAGTCTGAAGAAAGTAGAGAGCAATCAGAGAACTCACTGATTGCCACAGACCAAAAGTCCAGAGCAAGCACAGAGCAACGAGAGAAGTCTAGGCCTAGTACTGGACACAGAGAGAAATCTAGACTGAACACAGACAATAGGGAAAAATCAAGAACCAGCATCGACAAGAGGGAGAAGTCAAGAAGGAGCATGGATCGGTCTGGAAAGCCAAGCAACAGCACAGATCAGTCAGAGAGAGCAAGAAATAGCTTCGACCGGTCAGTTGAATTTTTACAAGAATTTCAACCCAATTATTGTACTTCTTTGATTGCCTTATTGCTGCTGTTAACACCAATGTGACTGACTGTTGAAACCAACTAATGATCATGGCAGCTTGGGAGACATGGTGAGATCGGTTGGATTATGTAATGTTGATTGTTTGAAGCAGACGGCTTTGGAGGCCTGAGGTTGAAGGATTCTGTTATTGGAATTGGATTGTGAATTCTCCTACAAATTCCATGTTTGGTTGTGATTGGAAAGCTTTACTGATGGTTATATGACTGCCCAAGTCATGTTGGTGCTTGGCAATGGCGGTGCTGAAGGGCTGGTCATTCTGGCAGAAGTGAAATTTTCGAAGTCTTTCAGATATGGTAAATTCATTTAGAACAAAGTCTGTATTTTGGCAAAATGAGACTCCCATTACAAACAATAATCAACACATGCTTACCTTTTGATCTATGTTCACTTGGATTATAAAGATATTCAAAGGGACAAAGACTTAATACTAGAGGTCCGTTTGGATGCACAGATATTATGAGATTATCTCATATAATTTCGTACGGTAGAGTATACTCTTATCCCAAATTCACATGATGCTGTATCTCAGTTTTTTCATCTCGTCTCATCAATATTCAATTAAAAAAACTTTTCACTGTGGCATGGCAGAGGGAAGAGAAAATGAAAATCTTTTACATCACACGGCCCTCCCCAAACTCTCTGGTACGCTCTTCCCCCAAAAATTAACTCACACAGCACTCTTACACAAAGGAAAATTATATAAGAACAATATCTACAATTTGTTTACAATTAAGGTGAGGTTTGGACTGTGAATTGAGATGAAAGTTAATAATTAAATAAAATATTATATTTATTATTATTTTGAGATTTGAAAATGTTTAATTATTTATTATATTTTGTGTAAAAATTTAAAAAAATTATAATGATGAGATTAGATGAGATGAGTACAACTTTGAATCAAAACTTTCATTTTATTTATTTTGAACTGTTGCAAGTATATAAATTTTGAATTAAAGTAGAAAATATTAATATTTTAATGTGTAGTGGTAGTTGAATTGTAATATAGGTGGTGGTGTATCATTATCCTTATTCCATCATTACAAAAACAAAATAATCGGACCATCACTTTTTCAAATTCTCATAAAAAGTTCAAATTATACGAACTTACTTTATACATCAAAACATATCTCTATGGAACTCACACTCTTAACATAAAACTCACTCAAATATCATAACTCACTAGTACACTACTATTCACAAATATTATGAGATACTTCTAGTATCCAAATAGGTTTTAAATGTTTATGTAGAGTTACATACACATTAAAAGTTATTGGATTCGATATAAATTTGGAAAGAACCTCTCTCTAACGTGAATATATTGATATTTGTATATTTAATAGAGAAATACTTTTGTTACAAAAATATCCCATAGGAGCAAATAAAATGCTGAATGCAAACGGCATGCGTAATGGTGGGGGAACGGGTGCCTAAGTAGAAAATGAAACGATTCGTTTTGGTCAAGTGGAGAAAGTTCCTTTCGTCTTCCACTTCACTCCCTCCCTTCGAAGACCGGAAACCTTCCTCCCTTAGACTTTCACATTATCTCCCAACTAAGGGAGAGCATTGGCCGGTCCGGACCGACCAGACCAACCATTCTAGTCCAGTCCAAAAATGGGAGAACTGAATTCATTCGGTCGATCCGCGGTCTAGGGATTTTTCATCCCGGACCTAGCCGAATGAAAAATTAAAAAAAAATTATATATATTATTTATATAAATAATTGTATAAATTAATTATATATATATCATAATATTACATAAGTATTATATTCTTTAATGTATAACTATAATATATAGTACTAGTATATATTAATATATTAACATATTATAAAAGTTATTGTATAAATTATAGTACATGTATAAATTTATAATAGTATTAGTATAGTTAACTTAATGTGTTAGTATTAAATCACTATAACTATATAGAGTATTATTTATATAGTATTTAATATAGCTACATGGAGTATTAGTAATAAGAGTATTACTATTATCTAATATAGTATTACATTGTGTCATAGAGTATTAATAAATATGTGGGATTTGAAGAGATATAGTAAAGCTAGTATATTACGTATAGTATTACTATTATTACATATAGTTATTAGTTATAGTATTAATACTATTGTATTATTAGTTATAGTAAATAAGTTAATAACTATTACTAATTTACTATATACTAATAGACTAATAGTATTAGCGTATTACTAATATATATATAATAGTATATTATATGTATATATATTAAATATATCACAATATAATTACATATGTATTAAACAAAATGCCTTTGGATTAAAAGAAGAAGAAGAAGAAGAAGTCTAGGGTGGACCGACTAGACTGGACCAGACCAGACCTGTCCTTAGGGAGTTTGGTCCAGTCCAGGGTGAGAAAACACTGGACTGAATAGGTCCGGTCTGATCCACAAAACCTCCCCAGACCGGACTGAACTCCCCCTACTCCTAGCTCCCTCCCTTAGACTTTTACATTCTATACCTCATTCCAAGTCAGCTCCCTCATTTCTTCTTCCACATACTCTCCCTCCCTTCAAAGACCAAAAAGCTCCCTCATTTCATCTTCCAATCTCTTCCTTCCCACAATTCAGTCCTTATCTTACTAGTTTTCAAGGCCAAATCTCATCATCTTCCAACCTCTTCCAAATCTCATCATCATCTTACCTTTGATTGCTTTCTGGATTATGAATTGCCCATGTAAGCAAAGCTGAAGGTGGGTCTCATTGGAGCTTACTTGCATTTGAAAAGAAATCTAATGTATTTGTTCATCATGATAGCTTTAGGGGATCAACAAACGGCATGCCAAGCAACTATTTAATGTTGTTGTTGGATATATGGGAGCCTCCAATTCAGCGCCAGGTGCTAGTTATCTGGAATGCAATGACTCACCATAGCAAGTAAACAATTATGACTATGGCTTATATGTGACAACCATTGCAAGAGCTCTATGGAGCTGGCATGAAAGTGGGGAAGACAAGGACGAAGATGGCTTGCGGTTTTCTGCTGTGAAGTGAGGGTAAAAAGTATCGTACTACAACTATTCGATGAAACGCCACAAACAATTTTTCCCTTCTCAAAACTCTGTTTTGATTTCCATACTTCCTCAATACAATAGCCAAAGGCTTGTACAGTATTTATAGACTTTATTAAGCCTCTATTTGAGACACAATATAATAGAAGAAATTACATATTTGCATGCATTCGATTACAAGGAATAATTCTAGATCTTTCCACAATATTCCACCGAGTCTATTATGCATTTCCGTTTGGATTTGGCAGTAGAAGCTTTTGTTGAGGCAGAGGCAATACTTGCTCTATTATGATTCATGAAGCAACAAGTCACTCCATCAAGTGTTGCCACAATGCGAGATGAGATTCTGAGCGAGATCAGAGGTTTAATTTCCCAAAGTTGTCTGGCCTTTACAAAATGATGGTCTGAAAAAGTGACTCATTCAAGGCATAAATGATCTAGAGAAGACGAACTCCTTCAACAGACTCCCACACAAAGACCGACGAAGACGAATACTAAAGGCAAAAACAACCCAGATGAAAATGAACTTTGAGACTGACTCCCACATTTATAAATGCTTATCAAGTAAAATTAGATGAATAATTCTACTTATCATCCCCACACACTATACCTATTTTATTTTATTTTTATTTTTTTTATAATATATATAGTGAATGGATGATAAGTAGAACAACTCAATTAATTTTATAAGAATAAATTAAAATTAAAAATAATAAAAATAATTTTAAAATATGTAAAGTGTATAGTGTGAGATGATGAGTAATATTTCTCACTAAAATAAATAATAATGTGGATTGACAACAAATAAAATTTAAAGAAAATTTATTTATGAATCTTATTTCTTATATAGCACACTGAACTTCACATCAATTATATTAAAAATTGATTGATATTTTAAATTTTTTTTTTTATAATACACCTCATCTTACATATATAGAAAAACTCATGACGTTTATGTTCTTAAAATTATTCATATAGATAGGGATACAGACGAATCTGTAACCCAATCATTAAAAGTGTCATTTGATTGAAAAAAGAAAACGACTTATTGGTAAGGACAGACAGTCTCAGTCTGTCAGATGATGAATGAGTTAATTACGTACGCATTATGAACAATACGACACAATCGAAGTTGTCGCGTGATTCTCGTGCGATTTTTTTATTATTCTATTTTTCAATTTCCATCACTCCAACTCCCTCAATCATACACCTTTTGGATTGGATAAGAACACAGACAAATAACGTTAGCAATTACTGTAACACTTTTCGTTCAAGAACCATGACCAATGACAAGAAGGAAACAAAGAATACAAGAAAATCAAAGCAACCCATCAACGAGATCAAGTCACCCTTGTTGCCAGAGAAGCATGCAAGCGAGGAGTTCAAGGGGGCACCATTTGCTGGCGCAGTGTTCAATCTTTCTACTTCATATTATTGGGGCTGGAATTATGGCACTGCCCACCACCATGAAGGTGCTGGGTCTTCGGCTGGGGCTCGGTATGATAGTCTTTGTTGCCGTACTGACAGAGGCCTCGTTGGAGATGCTGCTGAGGTTCAGTAGGGTGGGGAAGTCAGAGTCTTATGGGGAGGTGATGGGGGATGCTTTCGGAGTTGTTGGGAGGAGGCTGCTTCAGATTTGTATCTTGCTCAACAATGTTGGCACGCTCATTGTTTACATGATCATCATTGGTAAAGATATGTTCTTGTTTCATTGTCCTTAATTCTTTCGACTCTTTTTAATCTATAGGGAATATTCTTTTGATCAGTCACTGTCTAGTATATTTTTGTTCGATTTTTAATTTTATGGTTTATTTAAGACCAAAAGCGGAAGCGTTATGTGATTATAGAAAGTAAACATTAACCTGATAATTCAGCCAAAGAAGGAAAATGGGGAAATCTGACGTTTAGAATATTAGAAACATCCATCTAAGAAAGAAGAACGACTTCTCTATCTATCATTTTAGATTTTTTTCTAGCTTTACAATGCGGTGGTATGTACGTATATGGCTACTCTTATGCTTTTATATTGATAATTTCAGTCAGGTGATGTGCTTTCTGGGACATCTTCAAGTGGAGTTCACCATGCTGGTGTATTGGAAGGATGGTTTGGTGAGCAGTGGTGGAACAGTCGTACCTTCGTTCTTCTTGTTACAACCATTGTTGTATTTGCTCCATTGGCATGCTTTAAGCGCATAGGTAAATGTCTACCCTGTTAATCTAGAATGAATAAACAAACACCAGTTTAACACCTTATATGCATGAGGACTATGTGATAGTCTCTCCATCTCATTCCGTACTTGCAGGTTGATAATATATATACGGTTTGTAATTTTCGATGACAACCAAATTGCTTGATCAAATGACATTTTCTGTCCATTTCAATTATAGAATTTCTCTTGTAAGTACTTATAAAGCAAATGATTGATATAGCAGACAAGATTAATTTGTTTTGTCCCTTGTTATTATGAGTGCGTCAGGGAATTCTGCCTTTCCCCATGTCCCAATACATTTGCATCTCATATAATAGCTTGTTTTTATTTTTTAAACTCTAAACGAACGAGCTGGAAATCAACATGTCCCGCTCCCTCTCACAATCAGTCCGGCATACCTGAAATTGTGTCTCAATATAGGATTTTTATTCAATCTGCATTATAGACTTGTTTGTTATGAATGACTCATGTTTTTTGTGTTTGCAGATTCATTGAGACACACCTCTGCTTTAGCAGTTGCACTGGCAATCGTTTTTCTAATCGTAACTGCAGGAATCACAATTCTCAAATTGTTTAACGGAAGCGTTGCCATGCCCAGGTTGCTGCCTAAAGTTACTGATATTACATCCGTCTGGAGTCTATGCACGGCTGTACCCGTTCTTGTGACAGCATTCATCTGCCACTTTAATGGTATGTTAGCTGATCATATAGCATGTGGAGTCTGTAATATACGCATCCGCCTACAAAGTGAATGAAGCACCACTTCTGTAGATCAGTGATGCATTTCATTTTTGGTGCACTTTGTGAAACTGGTGAAGAAAGGATACTACTCGGTATATAAAGCTATTCTTCCTGCTAAGTTAAAAAAAGAAACTGTCCAATTCAGTTCTAACCATGGAGAAAGGAATCGCCTTTTCTTTACAATACCCTTTTACAGAGTTAACTGTTGGGAATATAGGGTTTACGTGGTAAATTCTTGGGAGGCCTGTCCAATCTGATTTGATGTTATCGATTGGCTAAATGCGGGTAGTATTGCTCAGCTTTTACTGCTTCATGCATAATATCATAGCCAATTTTTAATCCCTTAGAACTGGAGGAAAAACAGATACAAACTAAGAGCATCCTTAACAATTTTGTAATTCTGGTTACAAACTTCTGTTCTATATTTTATCATGTAACCATTCTGTTAAAAGCTTATAATACATAAAGCATAAAAAACTATGTACAACAGGAACTATGAAATCATCTTCTTCTTGTCCTGTCACATGAATTAGTAACAAGGCTTTTTGTTCAATCTTGTCTTGGTACTGAACACTTCTGCCGTAATTTGTTTCAGAAGGCTTCACTTGCTTGACATCTATGGAGCCAAAAAATTAAAATCGCATCCACTTCTTGCCAAGTTACAGATTTTTAGAATTTGTTTTAGATGCCCAATTGTAAAGGGTCGGTCTTAGATGTTATCTGTTCACCATTAAGTGGAAAGAATTCAGCCCCTTGCTTTGAGGGCAAAAATAATATAGATGCAGGATATAGAAGGGGAATGAATGCTTTCCAAAGCTATTGAAATTTTGTTGATTTGGTCAATAACTTGACTATGGTGTTGAGAACTCTGTGGGATTTGGTGCTAGAGTTTCCCCCACAAACGCAGGTGCTTATGAGGTCTTAAAAATATCTCAAGTTCATGCATTTCTTTTTCTGTTGTTGGTTTTTTTCTTTTATCAATATGCATCCAGAGAAGTTAGGAAGTTCATTTTTCTAGTAGTGCATGCTGATCCTGGGTTATAAGGATAATTGTGCTCTTATTGCAAGGGATACTTTTGTGACAGATTTCTGTTTTTGGCAGTGCATACGATAGACAATGAACTTGAAGACTCTTCCCTAATGCAACCAGTTGTGAAGACATCATTGGCTCTGTGTTCTATTATCTACATACTGACGAGCTTTTTTGGTTTCCTCCTTTTTGGTGACTCGACTCTTGATGATATATTGGCCAACTTCGACGCCAACCTTGGCATCCCATACAGCTTTCTGCTCAATGATGTGTTAAATCCACCCTAAGTGTGAACCCTCACACATGCACCGAATCCTCACACATGCACCGTTTTGAAATTTGTTGTATTAGGCACCGTTTGGTGCGTTAGGTGCAAAATTTCTGCAGCAAATTGCTGCACCGAATTGTGGACAGTGAGGTTCCCTCTCCTATAAAAGGAGAGCTTCAGCTCATGTAATTGTAGGGGCAACAAGAGAGAAGCCAAGAGGGAAAGAAAAATAGAGAGAAAGAGAGGGTACGTGAGAGAGTTGAGAGAGTTTTGTAAAATATTTTTACAAACTCAGTAAAAGAGGCTCCAGTGGACGTAGGCAATTTGCTGAACCACTTAAATATTGTTTTGTGTGATTTTCGGACAGGTTTCAGGTCCAACATGTTGTTCGCATCAGCTATGCCCTCCACGTCATGCTTGTTTTCCCGATTCTCTTCTATCCATTGCGCCTCAATTTAGATGGCCTCTTCTTTCCTGCTGCCAGGCCTTTGGTTGCAAATAACTTAAGGTTTGGGTTGATCAGCATTGGGCTCCTTTTGCTTGTCTTCTTGGGTGCAAATTTTATACCCAACATTTGGGATGCTTTCCAGTTCATTGGAGCAACTGCTACAGTTTGCATTGGATTTATCTTTCCTGCTGCCATTGCTCTAAGGTTAGCCTTCTTGATTTTTGCTATAACATAGAAATGGCGTTCGTTATCATTTTCAATTATAGAGAATTTTTTTTGGGTAAGAGATATTTATTGATGAGAGCAAAGGCACAATCTAAGTACACAGGATTTTTAATGATAAGAATTGTGCGTTCTTTATGAGTTACAAAGCTGCTGCAGGCAGGTAACAAATCTTTGGAAAATTATCTACTTAATGATTTGTATCCCCAAACATGTCAAGGGTCACATGATGTTTGAGCTGTTGGCCAGATGAAAATAATAAAAATCTTCCCTCCATTTGAGGAGTTAACATAGCCTCCCATTTAGCTCGCAAACCTTCTGCTATAAAGCTATAAACCTTTTCCCACCTTTGATTTGTGACTGTTCCATTTATCAGCATTGATTTGAGGCAAATTACCTAATCTAATTCAGATGATAGCGGTTGAATGTTCTGAATTTTGGTGTGAAATGCATGGATTGTGAGTGAGTGATGAGCTATATATGAAGCTTCTGTTAACATGGTTTAACAAGCACCATAAGCTGATATTATGCTTCGATTTGCTCCAAGAGAATATAAGTTCCATAAATTAATAAACCAAACACCTGTTGAATTGGATCGAATCTATATAATCCATTGGAGTCATCTTTATCTACTTTCTGATTTCTGTTTCTGGTGCTTCAGGGATCCTCATGCAATAGCAACAAAGAAAGACAAGATCTTATCTGTTTTCATGGTTGCTCTGGCCGTGTTTTCGAATTTGGTGGCCATATATAGTGATGCCTACACAATATTCAAAAAGAATGTGAACACAAACGCTTGATTTCTCTTGGTTTCTCTTAGTGACATGGAGGACGAACAGGGGTTTTTGCTATCATTTTTAGAAGAACTACACTGCTAGGCCTCACACATCGATCCAATTGACCAGTTTTGTGTTCTTGGTGTAGTGGTGTCCCTAAATAATCATGTCACTGTCACTTGCATTTGTATTCCTTAATTTATCTCATACCTGTTACAATATATAACTTGGGAAATGTGTAATTTTGCTCCATGAAAGTCGCATTATCCTCTCTTCCATTATGCTATCAAATTAAAATTAAATAAAATATATTGTTGAATCCACATCTTGCTTCTACGACAACTTAAAAAATAGGCATTTGAAGTTCGATGTTGAATGCATGAAGATTTTAGTGTGACTCCATAATACCAACAGATTTAAGGTGTATTAGGAGCTCTGATGATGTGAGAAATGATATCAAAACCGAGGATCATGTCGGGTTTGAGCTCCGGGAGTATTCTCGGGTGGGATGTTTCTCCTAACAAGAATTAATTAAGTTAATTAGCCTCTCACAATTCAACATATGCTATTAAGTTAAAGTTGTTGAATGATATCTAATTAAGTTTGTAAAGTTCTTAGTATCAGTTCATTAATATTATTGAACTTTGTAAGGACTTAACGAGCCTGAGTTACAATTCTTGATGATTGGAAGGATTACTTTGGCACACACTCTATATGAAGAGTTTTTTTTTTCATTAATCTTTATCTCCACTCAAACAAAATTTATGAAATTTCTCATTACTAACATATAAACAAAGGAGATAAAGGAGACACAAGGCTAAGGTATTCAAGCATTAAAAATCAAGATGTAAATATTCAAACTCTTTAAAAAGTTGTATTTATCATATATATTTGGTTAACGGGTGCTCTTAAGGGCACTAGTTAATGTAGCGCTTATGAACAGTGTGGGCTCTACAATCATTCGAAGTATCACGGTGTGGGTACAGGGCTAGTAGGACCCAGACCAGCCAGAACACGAACATTATTGACAATGACATCCTTTTGCCGGCCTGCGTAATTAATCCCCAATGTTTTATCAAAATCTTTAATCCTAAACCAAGTGGGCACTGGCTGAGATATTACTTTGTTTGCAATGGGTTTGACAGCTCTAAGGGCCAAACCCAAAGCCCTTTTTGGATTTGGTCAATTTGTAGCATGTTCACTGATTACTGTTTTCTGAAGAGATCAACTTGTTCTTACTGGAAGCCATTTTAGTATTTAAACGACTGTCAGGCATAAACATCCAAGAACTAAAGGACAGAGCTGAGAAGAGGAGACAACAAACAAGGTACAAGCGAGTTTTGGCCTGCCAATAGAGGTTGTGTGACTTATTCAACAAACAAGCTTTTTGCAAGTTGGCAAAAGATATTTGATCATCGATCCTCAGTCACATCATCTCAACTTCAATCAAAAATCAATCTGAGATTAGAAATGATAAATGGAAAAACATTTGTCAACAATAAAAAATGACAGGTCAGATAGGCCGGCACCAGGCAACCCCATAACATAGTTTACTCCTAAACACTCCTGAAGTTGGCAAAAATTCACCTGCGATCCATTTGTTGGAGTATGCTTCAAGTCTACCTTTATGACCAATTCTTTAGTCCAACCTTTTTGTTGTTTCCATGACCTAGTCTTACCTTTTTAAGTTTTGTTACATACAAGCAAAGTCACATACTAATTTATGTACTAATACTGATTCTTTCATACTTAAAATTTAAATTAATACTATTTTTAATAAAATCTACTTTTTGACCAATCACAATCAATTGGTACACATAATAGTGCACAATTATGCTTGCAACTAGATTTTTTCTTCTATATCCATTGTGTTCCTACCATGGCTTTCCCTATCCGTAGTTGAATAACTACAAGAAAGGATATAATATCATTCTTTTTATATAATATCTACATTGTTTGGAGTTGTTTTTTTATATAATTTTCAATCTCTTTTTTCCCTGGAAAATAACATCTTTCCGAACTTGATCTTCATACTCAAACATATATTTGAGTGGACTGGTTCAACCTTTTCGTAAAGAAAAAAATCATAAAAAGATCCGGGCTAACACCAAAATAAACATATCCAGACTAGTTTTAGTACAATCTTTTGTGCTATTCTCTGTTTCTGAATAGAATGGCTTCTTTTTCATTGGAGGAGTTTGTCGGAAATGGCGTCCTCAAAGGATTGCTCCCAAAGCTATTGGCAGAAGGCTGGGATGATGTACCGACGTTGAAGATTATGAATTCTGAAGATATGAATGCATTAAACATGACACAGCAGCAAAAGGTTTGAGCAGACTTAGCTTCGTACCATATACAGACATAAATTCTCTTGTAACTTCCACTTTCATTTGAAAGAAAACCCTTAAATCTCTGAAGATTATCTATGAAACTGTGATGCATATGTCTTGCTAATAGATTGATCCCACTAGTCACATATAGAATCATTGTTCCTTCCCAATCTGTTTAAGGCATGTATTTCTCTTCGCTTTCAGCATGCACTGGAAATCAGATGTTACCTGCATGACCGCTCCCTGATGCAATATGGAGACAAGCTAGAGTCAGATGGGAGATGTCTGCCTGAGCTTCTTGGCATGAGCATGGAAGATCTTTCTTCTCAATTTCGTATGAAGAGAGGCCATATTGCCCGTTTCATGGGGAGAACTAGTGCATGTTTAGATCCACTTCCCACCCCATCTGCTCTTTCTACAACAAAAATAATCGGCGGTAGAAGTTCAGATAGCCTTCAGAAGAGATTTCTGTCTGTCAACACGAAAAAAGTGCAGACCATGACAAAAGGCCCTGTGAAACGTACAACTTCTGATATGTCACTAGAACAATCAGTGACTGATTTGAAGATTAAAGATGAATATATATTCAAAGGAATTGTTGCTGCACAACCAGCTGACTCTAGACTGTGCGGTTGCATACAACCACCTCCTGTAGTTGACAAAGTTGCTCCTTACCCTGCTATTGAAGGTATCGCCATTCAAAAACTGACTCCCGAATACAAGTATGGAATGGAGGGCTTGGTGAGAACGAAGGCGCCGCCTATGAAGGCTTCAGACTTGTGGCGAGATAGACCAGCTGTGCTTCTCTGCATCCGACGTCCTGGGTAAATTCCTGTATTCTAGTGAAGTGTTTGTCTCTCAACTCAACCTTTGAGTATGAGTATCCATGCTTTAAACTTAAAGCTGATATGGTTTTTTCCCTTACATATCTTGATATTGGAAACAGGTGCATCATGTGCAGAGCTGAAGCTCACCAGCTATATGCCAAGAAACCATTATTCGATGCACTGGGAGTCCAGCTATTTGCAGTTCTTCATGAGCACATAGAGTCGGAGGTATTTAGCAAACACATTTTTCAACTTTTTGCTCTTTCAAAGTTCCAATCAACTCCTCTTTAGTCTCCTGTTTGATCTACTCTACTTGGATGGTGCAGGTAAAGGACTTTTGGCCCAGATACTGGGGTGGTGCCGTACTCTTTGATCAAGGTATGCAATTCTTCAAAGCTCTGGGTGGTGGGAAACTTCTCAAGGACAAGTTCATATCAGGATTTGTTTTTAACCCCCGAGCTATTGCAAATTACAAGCGGGCAAAAGCAACGGGGATAAAGCAAAACTTGAAAGGGGAAGGTGAAATCAAAGGTGGACTCTTCATAATTGGCAGTGGAAAGAGTGGGATTGCATATCAGTTTATTGAGAGGAATTTTGGGGACTGGGCACCCATAGCTGAAGTCATCCAGATCTGCACAAACTTGCAGGTAATTCTTGTTGGCTTCTTAGGTCTTACCTTATGGCCTCTCTCTGGCATGCGTCCTGTTTCTAACCAAATATTCTTTCACCTTCTGCAGTACCAGGAGCCAAGTCAAGGGGAGTTCTCCATGAGAACATTTTAAGTGAATATGAATAGAACTTTCTTCTTGTTTTACCATTCCAATCTACAAGTTTATATTCCTTGCATTTCAAACAAAAAGCATCGTGTGGCTTGGCTCCGCTCGACTAGACTTCGACTTCATTTGATTCTTTTCATTTTATTACCATGTTTACTTAGTTTATATTCAGGTTGACACTTTATGTATATTTAGTACTTCCTACTTGAATTACAATCTATATATACTACTTACTCTGAATGGGTCATACAAATTCTATTTATAACAACTCGGATGTAACAACTGCATAAGACTAGCATCCATGAAAGAAAATCATATACACCATTTTTTAACGATTAATGTGACATGTATTACTGTGTTTATTGCCTCAACAATTAAGCTTAGCACTTGCAAAACCTAATCCAAAAGGGAGCGGGGCGGGGGCTTGGTAAGCTATGTCCATGACCGAACCAAAGGGCGGCAGCTACAACCAAGCTCAAGCCAAAATCAAAACCCTTGTAACAATGAGGAACCACCCAAGACCGCTTCAAAATTACTCCCGTAAGAATCATCAGTAATCGTATGCATTTACTCCAATACCACCCCGGGGTCTGAAAGAATGGGATTCTAAGGAAAACGGGGGGATAGCATTACATTTGTTAGCATACGATTACAAAAAAAAAAAACAGCTTCTAACTGAACTGGAGAAAACATCATGATGATTTCCCTCACAACCTTCTGATAATGCAGTCCACCCCACCTCCTCCCGATTTCATAAGCAGAAAAAAATAGAAAAGCTGAAACATGAGCATCTGAGCTTCCCTCTTGACCTGCCTCCTGACATTTTCAGAACCATGATGCGTACATCCTTGATTCACAAACATCCTCATATTTGGGAAGCAAACCTATTCTTCTGAATGCAGAATTCTCATTTCTTGATATTAGTGTTTATCACCTCAACAAAAGAAACAACAGAAGCTGTCGTGCAGCATTTTTTCTCCGAGAATCCACAAAGTTGGAGAAAATCCCCTTCTTAGGGTCATGTGACCTATCCTTCAAGCTCTAACCGAGGTTAGCATCTCTCACTCAACACAAAGAACTTGAACCAAATGATGATGTTAGATCTTCATCAATGGAAGTGGAAACCTCTTGAGCTTTGTTATTTCCTTGAGATACTAATAAGCTGCCCAAGTAAATACTGGCCCATTATAGTACAATAGCATAAAATCGAAAAATAAAATACAAAGTAGTTAAAGTTCAACTTTCATTTTGCCAGGAGGCAGAGACCCTGCAAATACAGAAGGGAACTCAATAAGTTCGAGATCGTAGGTGGGGACTTGTCCAAAAAAGCTAAAATGTATACCATCTGCCTCTTGGCTATTGGGGGGAGCACAGATTCCGTAGCTCATCTGGACAACATTGTGAAGCTCATCGTCCCAGACATTTGATAGCTGTATATATAGAAAGTAAAGGTCAACCATAAGCATGGAAGCTCGAGAAGCCCAAGTACAAAGAATAATGTCCACACATCCTTCAATGGACAGGAAGTTAGCCAGATTTCAAATAATTGCCAAAATAACATAAATCTTAGACCTGCCCAGTGAAACTTATGCATTAAACAGATTATGCCCAACTTAGGATTCCACTAGACATGAAAAAGAATATGTACGTCCTATTTTATAATCAAAGCAGGTGATGAGAAAAAACGATTATAGCTATTTATTAAAAAATACCTGTGTAGGATCCGTGAATCCTCCAATTACTGTTGTCAAATGGGAATTAATGGTTCTTTGAAGTAAATCAGATGAGCTTCCCATGCCAGGAAGACCAGCTTGAATGAGTCCTCGTTGAGATGGATGTAACAGAGGATAAACCATAGGTATATTAGGTGAAAATCCCATCGTAGATGAAGTAGCCACTCGTGATGGAAGGATCTGCATAAATTGGAGATTCTGTTAATGTACCCAAGAATATTAACTGTAATGATTTCGCTTCTTATTGAAATAATGGCAACATTATTTACATCTTTTGCCAGGAGCCCTTCAACATTAAGATCTAGCCGTGGATTGACTGTAGCAAGTTTCATAGACAAAAACTGCAAAGAAGGGACATATTGTTATAACATAAACTCGTTAAAACACACATGTTTCTAATATACACGTGAACTAGCAACCTAATTAAAAGGGTTGATTCAAAAGCTTTGGATAAGCAAATGAGGGTGAGTTTCATATATTTTTCATCTTCATCTTGAAAGCAAGACCCCATGGCAATGCTTCTATAAGCAGCCGCAATGCTAATTTATCTCTACAAGAACTACCGATAAAATTATGAGTTCAAGCTGACAAAAACACAAAATACAGGTACGGCCAGTAAAACCAGATAAATTAAAAACCACTATCTTGGAAGAATGAAAAGAAAAATATTGTTTATCCCATACCTCAACCTGTCGTTGCAGTGACTGTACATAGTTAATGATTTCGTCCAGCATCACCGCTTTACCAGTGACCTGCAAAAATAAATCATTTCTCATACTTGGCATACACTCAATTCTAGCAAGAATTTTGGCCTAATTAAGCTCTTTAAGCTATTAACTTCAACAAACCAACCTTGCTGCAACCAGGTACAAGATCTTGAAGAAATTTCATCCTTTCACTAATCTTTTCTCTTCTTACCTATAATCAGAATCATTAAATTCTAACGCAAATGCTGTGGGCAAAAAAAACCTTATATTTAACAGAAAATTCCATCAGATCATACTCTTTCTGCAAGACTATGGCTGTTAGTTGCCTGCCCCCTCCGAGCTCTGACATGAATATACTCTTCTTTTGGTGGATCTGAAGTTTGAGAACCCTGTTTACCTTGTTTCCCAGAGTTCCTGTTAGCAGTTGAAGCTTGGTTTCGGTTTCCCTTCTGTTGAATTTCAGTATCATCCTTCGTAGATTCACCAGACTTTTGTGGAGGTCCCTTGGCTATATCAATTTTAGTACCCTGCCACAAAATTTTAACATTGTGGGCAACGACAAGATAAAAACAGCGCATCGATTACAGATTTTAGAAGAAAAATTCAGAAGCATGGTTTTTACCCGTCCATTCCTTTTCCTTTTCTTTGAGTCAAGTCCACAAGGTTCCCAACTTGCATCTTCCAACAGAGATGGCTCATCTTCATCACCCGCACCGCTAAACTCAGCTTCATCAGAATCATTACCAGACCCACCAATGCCTTGTTTAGCTTCATCACGAGATCCCAAAAGGCTGTGACTATTCCTCTCATTCTTTAGTGGGCTCCCTTCAGTAGCCCCATGCTCAACAGGCAAAGAAACATCCTTGGAAGCTTCGCCAACACCCAGCTCATTCTCCTGAGAATGCGCACCAGACACTCGTTTCAACCTATTGCCTGCAAAAGCCTCTTGCGTCCCCTGTATCATTCCCCCACCCCCGGAATAAAGACTCATAGATTCAGGAATCGTAAAAGGGTTCACCATATCATTAAAATTCCCCCCATTGAAGCATGAGAACCTAGCAGCACGCTCAACGAACGCAGAATCTGCTGGGAACGGAAGCAATCTTTGATGAAGCATTACAGGAGCATTTGGCGAAAAAATATCCCCTTTCAATGTTGAACTTGTAGGATTCCAACTCATATCAAATGTTTTATCAGAAGTTCTAAAGGAGACAGAATCACCTTTTCTAATCCCAAACGTGTCTGAAGTGCTTTGGATTTTCTGGACACTAATTTCACCGAATCCCAGGTTTACTGAATTGGTGCGGTGTTCCCAAAGGGTTGGGCCAAACGAGTGCACCAATGAAGTAGATGAGCAAGAAGAAGATCCAATAAGGTCTCCTTTGCTAACAGCCATCGGATTTTCCGTGGGCATCATTCCGATGGAGGTATTTGCCAGATTGGCAACACCAAATCCAAAGTCAGACGCGGGAGGTGCATGGTTCATAGGATCCTCATTCCTATTTTCTAACTCAAACTTATCTTTGCCACCCATATCCATCTCTCCTGACAAGAATGCCAAAAGCAGCCCCTGGTAAATCCCTTTCTTTTCCGCTGATTTTCAAATAACCACTCAACTAGCAATTGGAAATCTTTTTTTTTTTTTTTTAAAAAAAAGACTTTAGAAATTGGCCACCCCGAAAGAAAGTGAAGTTACCCTAATCCTAGATAAACCAGAGATCAAAGCCAAATAACTAAATAATCTCCAATTGTATATTCCCCTAACAACCGTACAAAAAGGCTTCAATCGAAACCATGTAATGTAATTCGAAACTTACAATAAAAGCTCAATCCATCCGAAAGAGAAAAAAATCAGACAAACTAACAAGAAGGAAACGGCTCAGAAGAAGCAAACAAGGAAGACCCAGAATAAAAAGGAAAAAAGAAAAAAGAAAGACTCAGAATGTGAGCTCGAAAACACAAAAGCAATCAATAAAGACCACACAACTTTAAAAGCTGCCGTTTCCAAAGCTACCACTGAACTTGGAAGTACAAAATTACACAGAGGAAGCCCAACCAGGACATGAAATTAAAAAGGACAGTTCCAAGAAAAACAGAGACAATGCCTATTGAAGCAACCAATTATACAAAGAGCAACGATTTCGGTATAATAAATACCTATTGAAACCCTAGTCACTAGGCAGAGCAGAAACCCAGCACTGGAGCAGAGAGAGGCCAGTTAAAAGTGGCAAGCGAAAGATACCCATTTCAGATTCCGTGCTATTTTTAGGACCCTGCCCTCCATTCAAGCTTTTACACTCCCAACTTTTATTGAATTTTGGGCTTTTCTTTGTTTTGTTCAACCCTTCCCACCTTTTCAGCTCAGAAACCCTGCTCGGACCCTGTCACACCCTAGAGAGAGAAAAGGAGCAAAGAAAGATTCTAGACAGAGAAGGACTGAACAAGGCATTACAAATAGAAATTCAAGGAGACGGGTTTCTCGAAAGAGAGAGTGAGAAAGAGAAGAGTAATGGCAAAGGTCCTGCATTTATACCCACGCTTGCATTAAAAACAGAGCTCTTGATGATTAAACACCGCCACTGCTGCTGTTATAATATTACAACAGAACACGTCCCCCACCCCCGACCTTTCTTTACCACTTCCATATTTTTTATAATTATTATTATTAGTTTAATATTTATCAACTAATTTATTATTTTTATTATGTATTTTTTATATAATCTATTTATGTAATTAGTTAATTTTTTTTTAAAATATAAAATAGTTATTTTAACTAATCACATCAATAAAAAATATAAAAATCATGCAAAAATAACTATACATAACATAACCTTTTTTTAACGTGTGCACTAATATTTCGATATCTAATTTAATTTTCAGTTTGAACTGAATTATTTAATATAGTAAATGAAAAAAATACAGTATTAATAATTAATTAATTCACATGTGATATATAATATCAAATAATTTAAAATTCACGTATAATGAGAATTGCTTCAAAAACAATCATACCATTCGTATACAAACTTATATTTTCAACTTTTGCTGTGGTTTTTTTTATATCTTAATACAATATTGTCCTTTGCTTAGCCAACTTTCATGGTGGAAGGAAGCTACTGCTTCATTATTGATTATATTTTGGGAGAAGAGCTTTACATCTTTTCTAAGCTTTGTTTAGAGAAGAAAACAAAAGAAAAACCAAACTCATATTTTACAAGCACGACGACACATCTTGTTTTATATATGTACATACACACGCATACGTAGTGAGAGAAGGAGGAAATGTGCATTGTTGGGAAGAAAATTAAAAGGAAGCTGCTAAAGTCATAAAAGGATCCTATACACTAATGTGGTACATTATCAGTGTGCCACATGTCCCCTCATCCCATCCAATCTCCTCCTTTAGACAGTCCAGCCACCGCACACTGCCACCCGCAGCGCCATCATTAGCGTCACGCCAATGACCACCCCATGGACCCAAGCCACTGTCGAAACCCCCCGCGGCAGCCCCCTTCTTCCCGCAACTCCCTCTCCTAAATGGCTCTCCATGGATTCTCCACTATAGCGTCGTTGTACGCCGTCCCCACCCCACCAGACCACCACTATTGAGTTCCCCTTCTTCCAGCGACCACACCATACTCTTTTAGCCACCGTCGAAGTCTCCCCCCCCTGGCCAGGGACAGCCCCCATCTCCCCGCAACCGAATGGGTCTTCACAAATTCCCCACCATAACATCGTCGTACGCCATCCCCACGCCACCATACTACCACCACTGAGCTCTCATTCCTCTGGTGACCACCCCATGCTCTTCTAGTCAACATCAAAGCTCCCCTCCCACGGCAACCCCCTTCTCCCCACAAGACCCTCTCTTGAATGGGTCTCCACGGATTCTCCACCATAGCGTCGCCATATACCATCCTCACGCTACCAGACCATCACCACCGAGCTCCCCTTCTTCTAGCAACCAACCCATGCTCTTCCAGCCATCGTCAAAGCCACCCATGCTCTTCATGGCCGGCTCGGGAGAGAGGGCACAAGGAGAGGGGGAGAAAAAAAAAATTAGGGGGGAGATCAAGGAAGAGAAAAAAAAAAAAAGGAGAAGACGTGGTAAGTGTGCCACCTCAGTATGTGGGATTCCTTTATGTCAATAGTGTTTTCCAAATCAAAATGTAAGCATCTAATTTTATTAATAATTATGCACTTATAATTATTTTACAATTATTTTATAAAAAACATTATTTTTTTTTTCATTTTTATCTTTTTCTTTTACATAATTATCTTACTTTTAAAAGATAATTAAAAAAGAATTGTAGATTTATCTTATTACGATATCCTAATCGTTTTATTTCTTTAGCACATATGGTGTTGGTTTGCCAAAATTTAGACATAGATTGTAGTTTCTGATGTTCATGTGCTTTACTTTTAGATGGTGGTTATTTCAATACTTTACATTTTGAGTAATGCTACGTAAAATAGTAGAGTGCGTAAGCGCCGTGTAATTGTTTTGAAAAAAAGTAAGATCTATTATTAAGAAATT
Source organism: Carya cathayensis (assembly GCA_011037825.1). Lineage (NCBI taxonomy): Eukaryota > Viridiplantae > Streptophyta > Magnoliopsida > Fagales > Juglandaceae > Carya > Carya cathayensis. The sequence continues at coordinate 1,179,097 of QGSO01000168.1, read as the reverse complement.
AAATTTTTTTATGTAGGTCTCGTATTTACTCACTTTTTTCAAAAAAATGTATGACGCTTACAAATTTCACGATTGTAAATATCATTTCTTATACATTCTAGTGTCTTATTTTGTAGTTCTTAATATAGAGATTCTTGTACTGTTTTCATACCTTGGTTATTGTAGTTTACATTTTAATATTGTATTGATAGTTAATATAGTTTTAGTTTGTTTAGGACTTGATATGGGGTTTTTTATAACCTCCAAGTTCTTATTTTGTGCATGGTATTTTTCCGTTGAAAATTAGGGCTATTAGTAAAATTAAAGTATCATTCCTCTTCATAAAAAGAAGCTGCTCTTTCACTCATGTAGGCCATTTGATACCATTCATATATTCATAGAGAAGGAAATTGCTTAGATGATGCATGGATTGTTAAACCTAGCTAAGAGCTTCGGATGAGATAATTTATTTTATTTTCATTTGTTTTTCAGTTCCTGTGTCATTTTCCACGTATGATTATGTATTAGGATGCTTTCACTTTTTTAAAATCAATAATTTATTATTATTTTTAAATACTATTATCGTACATAAATGAGTAATACTAGAGACAAGTTTGGTTTTGAAATTTGAAAAAATTGAATTATTTTTTATATTTTATTTGAAAATTTGGAAAAGTTGTAATGAATAATTTGAAAAAATTGTAATGATTAGCTTAAAAGTGTTTATGTTTGAATAATATTTATGAAGAAAATGAGATGAGATGAAAAACATTACTAGACATCGTATTGTAAAATTATTTTTATTATAAAATATATCTAATTTATTACACAAAACAAATTCTCGTTTATCAAAATTATATTTAGGTATACAAAAAGAGTTTTGCTACTCATTATCTCCACATACCACACTTATTTTTATTTTTTTCAATTTCTTTTTGTTTTATCATTTTTAAACTAATTGTATTTTTTAACTCATTATCCATATACTACATATTTGGAAAGAGAAAAAGCGAAAAAATAAAAAAATAAAAAAAAATTATGTGTGGTGTGTAGTGCGAAGATTATTAGTAGAATTTTTTATCGTCTAGGTAGGGTAGCAACAACTGAAAGATTAATAGCAAAGGAATTTTTGATCGTCCAGGTAGAATTGTAAGAAGTTTTGCTACACATAAGCTTACACATCTCACCTTTTTTTATTTTTTTTGGTATTTAAATTGAGTTTATTCTTCTTAAACTAATTGAATTCTTCTGCTCATTATCCATATAGCAAACATTTAGTAAAAGAAAAAAATAAAAAAAATAAAAAAGAGTATGGTATATAGTGTGTAGGCTTCTGTTTAGAATATTTCTATTGTAAGAGGTAAAAAAGATATGGTCGTGGGGGTTGTTTTCTTTAGATATTCTACAATATTGGATGGTAATCGTGTAGAAGTTTGAATAGTACGTATGGACCTTTTATGTATATATATATATATATATATAATGCTAAATAAAGAAAAAAAATAACACACATCTCTTTGTTATAATTGAATATTAAAAACCCCATATTAATAATTCCTATACATTGAATATACTAAACCTCGAACAAAACAGTACTGATACGTAGTCCCAACAAAAGACAATAAGAACAAAACCTACCACTCTGTTAAATAAAATTGGATTGCAAACAGATTACCTACTACCATTTATTCCTGTTAAAATTTATTGCAAAGCCAAGAACTTGGCAAATTGGGTTTTGCCACGTGCCAAAGTGTGTCCTTTTTAGAGTTATTAAGTGGTGTCTTGCATGTAAACGACAAAAATAACAATTAAATTAATTATAAAAGCATAAATATGAGAGAGAGAGAGAGAGAGAGAGAGAGAGAGTTGGTTCATAGTTGTCATGGCTCTTGTTTTGGGAAAGCTAAATCCAAGAAACGAAATCCCATTCAAAGCAAGATGCATGGGATATATAGGAGTTGGGGATTCGAGATCTCTTAACCCGAGCTTAATTAAGAACTCTTAAACCTAAACCAAGGTCTGTTCCATTGATGATTAATACTTTGATATAGTCTTCTCCCCTCTCTGATCATTCGACGTTTGATAAATATATAAATTAGGCTTTAGCCGTGAGCTTTCATCATCTGACTTTAAAATTGTATCAATCTGTTTCTGCATTTACACATGGTTTATAAAAAAAATATGCACCAATGCATGTGGTGTGGATCTCTAATTCTTCTGTTTTACTTACAGTGTGAAAAGTTATGGGACTAGGGAACTCTTTATAGTTCAAGCAAGGAGATTTATATATCCTTACTTGAACTAAAAACAATTGAATGAGAAACATATGGTTTTAGATGCTCAATGTATTGTAGTTGTATTTTGGGGAATTAAAGAGGTTTATGGTGTTTTATCGTAGCTTAAACTTCACAGCTCATTGGTTTGACTTGGACATGTTTGCTTAAACTATTCTTGGTACAGCTTAATTCAAGTTTTTAAACTTGTGATGCAGAGATCTTTTGAAGGGTAGAGAGGAAGAATGTCAGTTGGATCTACAAAAGCGCATGATGATAAATCTCCTTAAAGTTTTGTGAATTACATGCAAACATCATTGCGGCTGCATGATGAGTTGCTGTTGAATGATTATTTAAGAACTTTTTGGTCCCTTTTGCTCACTTTTTCAAACTCAAATTCCATGAATCCACCTTTTTTTTTCTAAATGAAAGATGCATCTGGTAAAAGTGGGGAGCTTTTCTGCAGTTGTTATGCCCAAATTTCTTTATTTTCTCTCTCATGGGATATTGTGAAAGTTAATGTACGATATGGGACCCCTTATTGGGAAATTGCCATCATGATAGAGCCTGTGATTTCCCAACTTCTTGTCCAAATAGACCTTCAAGTTGAAGAGGAGATCTATAGGGTATCACCAAGAGAATTACTCTTAAAAAACCAGACAGTTGTTGAGTATGGGTCAATTTTTTCCATTGCATAAGCCCTAAAGAATTAAAAATCTATTTTATGGTGTTTGGCTCGAATAAAAAGTGATGGTAAATAATGTCCAGGTTCAATATAAAACACATCCTATAAGAATGGCAAGGCATGTCAAATTTTGATATTGAAAGACAAAATGAATAAACATTAACTTCCAGCCAGCTGACATTTTTCCATGAATATTTTTCTTTTCGGCCGCTTTGATACATAAATCTATGTTTTCACTGATATAACAGCTTATTTAAAGTACCAATCCCAGCTGTTTTAACAATCTGGATTTGTAGCTCATGTGTTGACAAATCTGCAGTTTCTCCTAACTTCTCCACTGACAAAACTTTCCGGGTTTGCGATGTTTCCCATTTTCACCATTGAATCCGAGAATTGCTGGAAGAAAGCAATTGGATCTGCTGCATACTTCATCACAAGCTCCTTTGTTTCGAGACCAAACACGCTTGAATACATTTCCTGGTCTGAATTTAGCAGCCCCTCCCCTTTCAACAGTAAATGGTAGAATGAATTGTCGAAGAGGTTAGGAGTAACATAGTCCATGGCTGTTATGTTATTATCTGATCCTCCAATTGGTGGGCAGACAGATTTCAAGTTGCTCAGGTGTGACTCAGAAATTGGATCGTATCCTGAAGTTGTTGCTTCCCAGTCTCCGTAGATCCTTGATCGAAAACTGGCACAGCGTGCCATTCCTATTGTGTGTGACCCTTAAGATTACAAGCACACAAAACAACCATAGCCCATATGAGAGTGTGATATCAGCATCAAGCATGTGATTCAAAGGGCTCTATATCTCATTGGCAACAAGTAAAAAAGAACTTGAAACTGATTTTTTAGGAAAATTTCTTCAAGAAATATTTTTGAACTTATTATGAAAACTTTCCACAAACAAACTACTTTAGGATACACATATGGATAGGCCCATATAAATTAGCATATTAACTCATGCACGAAAAAATGAAGAAAAAGTAATCTGCACTCTGTTTTTATCATCACTGTTTTCCCAATTCTTCCTATATATATTCATTTGCTTGATTTCAGTTAGCAAATGAAACTATTCAAAAAATCATAATAGTTAATAAGCCACCACAAGCATGACTAGTCTCATGATTTAGAAGAACTCTATTGGCAAAACTATTTATTGGCATGTCAAGCGCACTACTGATATGGAAGCTTGTCGAACCTGCTAATATAAAAAAGCACTCGTATTTGATTTTTTTTTTTTGAAGTGTAATGAGTACCACAATAAATGTTGTCTCTACACACCAACATGCAAGGAGTGAAACTCGATTTAGAAAGCACAACTCGATATTCCTATATCTAAGAGCTCTGTCTCATTGAAGGGCCAAACCTGCAAGAGCTACCATGTCTGTGACTGAGAGGCCTTGGTAAAGAAACTTGGAAATGATAGACAGCAGGCCTTCTTCTGCTTTAGGAAGATTTGAGTTTGCCAGCTCATAACTTGCAGTGACAGAATCCTTCCTTCCTAGAGGAACATCCCAATAAGGTCCACCAACCTGCAAATTAACAATGAAAAAAAAAGAGAGAGAGAAATGTTATCGCAAAATATCCTTCAACCCCAGCATTCCGCAATAGATTTTACATTTTGACATGGTTTCAGCAATATCTATTTACTATTCTTCGTACCAGGAGCACAGCATCTCTCGCAGCAATGGTGAGTATATCTGCACATGAGACAATCCCAGGGCAGTCTGATTCAAGCGTGTTCTTGATCCTATCAATAATTCTGAAACCTTTTAAAGAGTGTATGTTGGTGGAGGCTTTCTTCTCTCCTTTCAACGTAATTGTGTCATCGAGCAAAACTGATCCATCGCATCCCTGTGCCAATTAATTAAACTCAAAGCTCAAACTTCATAAACTTGAGTTTTCTTTGTATCTTTCTCTACCCGGCAATTAATCCAATGTATGTCAGCCATGTATGCAATTTTGACGGCTATTTGGAGTAACTTTTAGAAAACGAACTATTTACGCCAATCTAGTTTGGAAACATGTCACTTCGTGTAAAACAACGCCAAGAAAATATAGACATATTAAAAAAAAAAATGAATAAAGATGTGGACCTGAACGAAACAGTCATGGAAATGTAATCGCACAACCAAGGCCGCGTTACGTGGGTCGGACAGCACTGCGCATTCCATTTCTTTCTTGACAGTCTCAAGCACAACCGGACAAGTAGATGCATAATAATCTAACGTTAGAGAAGGGTCAGTTGCATGCAATCTGGTTCCAAGAAGGAAGAGAATCACAAGCATGAATTGCAGAACAAGGGGCTTTGAATGAAGGGAAAACGCCATTTTTGCCATTGTCATGTTCTTGGGATAATTTGGAGAGTGGGAGAGATGGGTGAGACTGATGAGAGATATATACAAGTGTAAGGAACGTGGGGAATTTGTAGCTTGTTTGTGAGTTTTTTGCATTGCCACTTGGAGTATACTGAATATATGGGGGAAGTCTAGAGTCAAGAGAGGATGCAACTACTATTGGGCTGGTTGGTGGGTACTCCAAAAACCAAAAGTTGAGACAAAGTTTAACGTTGAAAGATTCGACAAAAATAACGTAAACGATATTGGGCAAGTCACCAAACCGATAACAGCTAATGTTTACTGATTCAGCTCATGAATTGAATGGCAAATCAGCCCTTGTGGACAAACCATCTGAAAGTGAAAAAGCTTGGTTGGATGGTCTGATTTTAACAGATTTGGTTTGACCATAATTATATACAGAAATTTAGTACTCGTGAGTTTGATATTTTTTGGGGGAAATAATTGAATTTGTGGCTGATAGAATGAAATTCAGGTGTACAATTTCTGGCTCAGGAAACCAATATGCTTCTGACAAGAATCAGTTTGCTTCAGAATTTCTTTGCCTGCTTACTATAGGAGAGACTAATGGCTGAGAGATGTTACTGGTACTTTCAGCCAACAACAATGAGCACCGTAACATGTGATCAATTGCCTGTAGCCACTAAGAGCCTGATGGCATATGGCCTGATTCTCTAAATGAAAAATCTAAATTCGAAACCTCCTACCCCCTTATATAAAAAATAAATAAATAATTGCCTATAGCCAAAATTGAATTTTTATTTTTTATTTTTTGTCGAATTAGATTTTTGTATATCTCTAAGTTTGTGAAAAAACACATTTTTGTATCCCTAAACCCTTGATTTTGTCCATATAATCATACGCCCACTCTCACTTTGTATAAAATAAATCATGGAATTTCCATAGCATCACTTAACAAATTGAGAGACTTGTAGTTTGGGAATGTAAAGTGTAAAATCCCTGGTGCAAAGTATTTTTTCATTGAATGGTTTTTTGGAACTTTAGAAACGAAAGTAAAACAAACAATTGTTTAAGAACGAAATTAAACTCAAACACAGTTCAGGAATCAAAATTAGTAGGTAAAAAGGTTATTGTTTGAGTTCAATGGCAAATAAGCAACTTAAAGCTTGCACTGCTGAGGAGGAGCCATGCAGTCAGTCGGGACAATAGCATGCCAAAGAGAATATGACGTGCATATGGTCAGCGAGCAAAGAAGGGTATACTACTTGAAAATGAGGATCGAGGTTCAGCTTAAGAGATGGGATTTGATGGGTCATTTCCACACCACAGGACAAGGTCTGTGACTCTGTATAGGATTTGTATTGAGGAATTCAGGAGGATGCACAAATTCAAATTGTAATGGTGGCCAATTAAACTACCGTTATGTATGCAACTCAGAGCCTATACAACCATAAGCACCAAGGCATCAGGGGTTGAAGCCATAATCAGATACTAGTGGGTGCTAGCAATACTTGATACCATAAGCATACATCAGTGGGTTGATCTATCAAAATTGCTGCTCTGCCACTCTACCTAGGTGCAAGGGTAGTTAATACAGTGGAGGCTAGGAATACTTCTCATTGATGAAGCTACCAAACGACAGATTGATGAGGTAAAATTCGTCAAAAACATGTAATTTTACCTTTTTTTGCCGAGTACATGATATTTAATAGAACTTATCAGAAATCGAAGGCATCAAAATCATTCAGGAAAAATTGAATTAAAATTAGAGCTTGGCATCATAAGGGCAATAAAGTTGTCCTTGATCACAAACTCTTTCCAAAATCTTGGTAACAGGACAAGAAAATGAAACTAATTAAATAAAGCAAGAAGAAAACTATTGAGTTCAGATAAAGGAGATATGAAAGAGCATCTCAAATGCAATTAATCAGGTATAAAACTCCGAATAAACAGGACGGTCCTTGGTCCAGCTGAACCTTGAATATTCATCCCCAGTGCCACCATTTATGCTCAAGTTCAAGCCAGGCAACACACTCTTGTGAAGTATTGATTTAAGCAGGGACACCACAGGCCCACCAAATTCAGGCCACGAAAGACAGAGAGTTCCCTTGATATTCTTCATCTGGCATCGGCCCAGCAAGGCAGCTGCCAAGCCATCTACAAGACTTCCTGATGGAAAATAGTCTATACCCTTTAACAATGATGAACTACCATTACCCTCACCTAACCCTTCTCTTTTTTCTGATGATGTCTCCAGCTTGAAAACAAATGTCTCATCTGGCGACAGCTTACCACGGAAGTTTCGACTCTGAATTGAATCCAATATCAGAACCCTCTCAGGAATGATTTGATCTGCAATCAACAACTTTGCAACAATGTGTGATCTCTCTGCAGCAATGGGGCACTGAACAGAGACGAGGATAATTGAATCATCAGCAACATTGAGGGTATAGATATTGCAAGATTTATCTCCAATAGAGGGTTCAGTAGAGCTTCCAGAGAAAGGGATTTCGGGAAGGATGACACTTCCAATTAGGGTTTTGGAGGACAAATGGTGGAAAATATGGATAGATGGTGAAGATAAGGCAATGATGAGGAGAGAGGGACGAAGAGGTTCATCATGTTTAGGATTGGAAAAAGTGAGGGACGGAGATGGAAGGGGCGATGATGGAGCAGTAAAGTTATTGAGATCTTCCTCAAAGAACCTTGAAGGTGGGGGAAGCTCTGTTAGGACATCCTCCATTTGTCAACTTGGTCCAAGTTCACCACCCTGAAAAAATATGCAACTAGACGCAGTATAAGTAGCAGACTTTCTGATAATGTAGTTACTAACACAACGACACTCCAACTAATTAAAAAAAAATCACATTAAATGGATAATTCAATCTATTACTTAACCATTAATTCTTTCTTGTTGGAAAATTAAGCAATGATTGTCCCACTATTTGAGAGTACCGAGTAAAAAAAGGGACCCAAAGCCCCCCTTAGTTCGAATCCCACTAGGTGCAAACAATCTTTCTCGATCACTATAATCGATAAAAAGTGAAAAAATGCATGGAAATTATGAATCAGAATCAACGCTGAATGAAGAGTTGCTATCCATGAACCCTAGCCATTTTGTTTGGCCGCAAGCAAGAATTAGGAAACGAAAGCATATAGCTCCATGATGATTTCCCTTATTATAAAATAAAAAATTATTCTGAAAACCTACGGAGGCTAATTCTATCGATAAAAAATAATAATAATAAATAAATAAATAAAAAGAGAAATGCAATTTCCCGGGGAAAACGAAAGAAATAAGAGAAATGCATACCCGGGTAACGAGAGAACGAGGCCGTCGAGGTTAAGTAGATCGGGAAGCTTAAGGGCTTTCACTCTGTATTTCTTGCCTCTCAATCAAGGTAGAAGGAGCTCTGAAGAGTCTGAACTCGGAAAGTTTGAAGGAAATAACTTAAAGGCGTTAGGGCGTGTTTGGTTTTCACTTTACAAAAAAGGCATTTAGACCATTGGGTTTTAGCCGGCCCACCATATTAGCCCCAAGTTTGGCATCAGGCCCGTCAAGGTATGGAATCTTCGTTCTGTTGTTCTGTTACTTTGTTTACAGTACAGTTTTATGAGTAAGGAAAACACTACTTTGTCTCACAAAAGTGACCGCTCTATTTGACTTCATTCAAAAAAATAAATTTATTTAATGATTAAAAAAGCGATTTTTAGTGTATTAATATATTTTTTTATTTTTTAAAAATATTAAAAAAATGTGAAAAGAAATATAACAAAAAAATAAAAATTTCAAAATGTGCTAACGGTAAAATGGAGCGATACTACTCAGACAGCAGTGTAGCACCGCTCTTATGAGTAATACTACAAATTAGCCACTGTTCACTTCCCACGCTCCACACCTTACATGTATTTTGCCTTCTTTATTTTTTTTCCTCTTCACACTGAAATGCTCGTTTGAGGGGAAGAAGAGGTCATTTTCGAATTTGCTCTCCACCCCTGCATTTGTGCTGAACTTCCTCTGCCCACCCAAGTCGTGTGGGTAGAGGAGAATTTGCCTTTATATAGAAGGAAAGGAAATTTAGCAAAGTATCCACGTAGTTAATACAAAATTCTCTCAGCTAATGTTAAATACAGTTTTAGATTATGCAAATTTCAAGAAAATTTAAAACTATTTTTTTATGTCATCTAATATTTACCTACTTTTTAACAAAATGAATGCACATGACTTACACACCATGAGACTGCAAATGGCATTTCCCAAAGTCTCAATTCCTTTCTCATCTCTCTTATCTTGGAGGTTCTCATCTCCAAGTGAGTTTATTCCTTACTATTTTCCTTCGATTCATCAAAAGTCATACATATTCTCTTTTGTCAAGAAAGTTGAACCTTTCATTCGACCACTCCAAAATAGCGAACTACTGTGTATCCTAACTTATTAGGATCTTCAATCATAACATTAAGGTCCGCTAAATAGAAATAATAGAATGTGTCAAAATCGTAGATGTTCTTTGCACCGACTTGTAAATAGAATTTTGAGATTTGAAACTTAGCTAACATTAAAAGAAGTAACTGTCTACAGCTGAGGCGATTTCAAGGAAACTTAATAAGTGAAAGTGATATGTGTTACGAAAACTGATGGCAATGAAGTGAAAAATATATGAAATGGGAGAGAAAAACAATCACACACAACACAAGATTTACGTGGTTCGGCAAATTGCCTACGTCCACGGGAGTTGCAAAGGATTTATATATATGAGGGATCACAATACAATGGAGGAAGAGAAATATTGTTCTTCACCGAATTCTGGAGGCACACCACTGCCAAATGAGTATAAATGGCCTATTTATACTCTTCACGGCGGAAACCCTAATTCTGGCAGAAAAATAGAACATTAGGCGCGTCGAGCGAACTTCTCTTCCGCATTCGCTCGAGCGAACTGTCGAGCGCACGTCGAGCGTTCGACTCTGCCTGATTTCGCTCGAGCGGCCAATGCCTTCGCTCGAGCGAACTTCCCTTCCTTGAGACATCGCTCGAGCTCACTGTCGAGCGGCCTTCGAGCGTTCGAATCTGCCTGGCTTCGCTCGAGCGGCGGCCTTTTGCCGCTCGAGCGAAGTGGACCAGACTCCACTACTCAACAATTCTCCCACTTGGAGACTGGTACACTTGCTGCATCGTCCTCTTCCTCAAACGTGATATCCTCCATTTCTGCAACTCACTGCCCCTGTCTTCATGCCAGAAGACCAACTGAAGTAGCACACAACTTCAGTTTCTCAAGTGTGACACCCTTTGTCAACATATCAGCCGGGTTCTTGCTACCACAAATTTTCTCAAGTAACAACTGTCCATCATCTAACAATGATCGTATGAAGTGATACCTGATTTGAATGTGCTTTGTCCTGGAATGAAATGCTGGATTCTTGGCAAGGAATATGGCACTCTGACTATCACTATAGAGAGTGCCTTTCTGATTCTTTTTACCCAATTCCTCCAAGAAGCCCTGTAGCCATATCATCTCCTTTGCAGCCTCTGACACTGCAACATACTCAGCTTCTGTAGTAGACAAAGAAACTGTTTTCTGCAGATTAGAACCCCATGACACTGCAGTACCACCAAGAGTATAAACAAAACCTGTGGTACTCTTTCTGCTATCAATATCACCAGCTAAATCAGCATCAACATAGCCCTTCACCTCTAAGCTCTTTCCAGAGAAACACAAGCACGTATTCTGAGGAGCCCTTTAGGTACCTCAAAATCCACTTCACTGCTTCCCAATGTTCTTTTCCTGGGTTACTCATGTATCTACTCACAACTCCCACTGCATGGGCAATATCCGGTCTTGTGCAGACCATAGCATACATAAGTGAACCAATAGCTGAGGCATAAGGATATCATGTAGCTGTCCTCCTTACGGTCTATTAGCTGAGTACTTAGGTTGCCACGTGCCTGTCAATGAACTGCTGGACCTTGCGTGACTGATATCTTGCTCTGCAGTCTGAAGTGACTTCCCAAGGGTGTGCCAACTGGTTTGGCCTTGTCCATATTGAACCTGCTGAGTACCTTCTTCACATACTCAGCCTGTGAGAGCCTCAACGTACCTCTGGCTCTATCTCTGACAATTCTCATGCCAAGGATTTGCTTTGCAGCTCCCAAATCCTTCATTGCAAAGTGCTCTGACATCTGCTTCTTCAGATTATTGATCTCATCAATACTAGCCCCTGCAATAAGCATGTCATCCACATACAACAGCAGAATAATGTAGGAATTGTCAAAATGCCTAACATAACAACAGTGATCTGCTTGACATCTGATGTACCCTGCACTGCACATGAAGTTGTCAAATTTCTTGTACCACTGTCTAGGAGCTTGTTTCAGGCCATACAAGCTCTTCTTCAGTCTACAAACTGAACCTTCCTTTCCCTGTACTACAAACCCTTCAGGTTGATGCATGTAGATGTCTTCTTCAAGATCTCCATGAAGAAAAGCTGTCTTCACATCTAGCTGCTCAAGAAATAAATCTTCAGTAGCAACTATAGACAGTACCATCCTGATGGTTGTGATCTTCACCACAGGAGAAAAGATCTCAGAGTAATCAATACCCTGCTTCTGCTGAAAGCCTTTTACAACAAGTCTAGCCTTGTACCTCTTACTGCCATCATGCTCAGTTTTCACCCGGTACACCCACTTGTTGTGTAATGCCTTCTTCCCCGATGGAAGTTCTGTCAACTCCCATGTCTGATTCTCTAGCAGAGAATCCATCTCACCTTTCATGGCCAGCTCCCACTTGCTAGAATTTTCATCTTGCAAGGTTTCTTCATAACTCTGGGTTCTCCACCATCTGTCAACAGAATGTAGTTCAAGGTTGGTGAGAAACGCTGTGGAGGACGTCTAGTCCTAGCTGACCGTCGAACTGCAGCTGTGGGAGTGGACGGCTCTGAAGCTGACTGCGGAATAATAGGAATGGGTGCACTGGACCCACTCTCCCCGTCACTCACGTCTCTACTCTGCACTGTGACCTCTGGTAGGTCATCCAAGCTTACAAACTCGGACTCTTGAGGAGCTGTTTCAGAAGCTGTACTAGACTTGTCCTTGTACATAGTCTTCTCATTGAAAATTACATTCCTGCTTCTTATGATCTTCCGACCCTGATCATCCCAGAAACGATAGCCAAATGCCTCGTCTCCATAGCCAATGAAATAACATTTCTTTGACTTCGCCTCAAGTTTACTTCGAGCATCAGAATCAATATGAACATAAGAAAGACAACCAAATGTTCTAAGGTGAGAAAATTTAACCTCTTTCTCACTCCAAACCTCCTCAGGCAATTCATGATTTAATGGAACTGATGGCCCTCTGTTTATCAAGTAGACTGCAGTGCTGGCTGCATCTGCCCAGAAAGTAGGTGGTAGTCCGGCATGCAGCCTCATGCTTCTAGCACGCTCATTTATGGTTCTGTTCATACGTTCAGCAACTCCATTTTGCTGTGGTGTCCCAGGAATGGTCTTCTCCATTCTGACACCCTGAGCTGCACAATACTCCTTGAACCCACCATCAATATACTCACCACCATTGTCAGACCTCAAACATTTCAGCTTTAGGCCTGTTTCTGTCTCTACCATGGCCTTCCAAGTTTTGAATACATTAAATACATCGGATTTATGCTTCAGAAAATAAATCCACACCTTCCTACTATGATCATCAATGAACGTGACATAGTAACGAGAACCTCCTAGAGATGCCACTGGGGAAGGTCCCCACACATCTGTGTGGACTAGGTCCAGTTTTCCTGTCTTAGGCGTCCTGCCACTTCTCAAGAAACTGACCTTCTTCTGTTTCCCCATAATACAGCTCTCACACATACTGAGATCAACTGTCTTCAGTTCTGGTAGCTTGCCTCTAGACAGAAGTTCTTTCAAACCCTTCTGACTCATATGGCCAAGCCTGCAATGCCACAAATCTGTTGTGTTTTCTGCAACGGTAGTAGCAATAGTGTCATCCAAACCGGTAGTCATATACAGTGTACCAGTTTTTCTACCTCGAGCCAGTACCAATGCCCCTTTTGTGACCTTCCAGGTACTATCTGAGAACACTACTGAGTGCCCACACTCATCCAGCTGCCCAACAGAAATGAGGTTCTTCTTCAACTCAGGAATGTGTCTGACCTTTTGCAAGGTCCATTTGTTCTTGTGAGGGAGTGCAATGTCAATGTCTCCCATCCCTACCACGTTCAAAGCTTCTCCATCAGCCAGATACACTTTCCCAAAATCACCTGCGACATAATTTCGCATTAGCTCCCGGTGGGAAGTTGTATGGAAGGAAGCCCCCGAGTCCAGTATCCAATCATCAACTGGACTATGAACTGCAAGTAATAGTGCATCATGTACTTCTTCAGTTACAACATTAGCACTATCATTCTCGGTCTTTCTAGGATTTTTGCAGTTCTTCCTCATGTGGCCAGCTTTGCCACAATTCCAGCAAGTAACCTGCTGACCAGGCCTCAACTTGCTCTTGCCTCTGTAGTTTGATTTTGACCTTCCTCTATTCGAGTTCCTATCATGTGATCTCCCTCGAGAATCAACATTCAGTGCTGAACTCGAACACGAGGTCTCGCCTGAATCTCTCCTACGCACCTCCTCAGTCAAAATCAAGTCGCGAATATCATCATATTTCAACTTATTTTTACCAGCAGAATTACTAACAGCCATTCTCATGGCTTCCCAACTATTTGGCAATGAAGCCAATAATATCAGTGCACGTATCTCATCATCAAATTCAATTTCAACAGACGACAATTGATTTGTGATAGTATTAAAATCATTCAGATGTTGTGCAACAATCGTACCATCTGCCATCTTTAAGTTGAACAACTTTTTCATTAAATGTACCTTGTTATTCGCTGACGGCTTTTCATACATGCCTGACAAAGCCGCCATGAGATCCGCCGTCGTCTTCTCCTTGATGACGTTGTGTGCAACGGATCTCGACAGGGTTAGTCGAATAACCCCCAAAACTTGTCGATCCAACAATTTCCATTCATCCTCATCCATCTTCTCCGGTTGTTTTCCCAACAATGGAAGATGCAGCTTCTTCCCATAGAGGTAGTCCTCTATTTGCATCCTCCAATAACCAAAATCCTTGCCGTCGAACTTCTCGATCCCCGATACCTTCATTTCATATCCAGCTATCGTCTTCCTTCAGATCCGAACCACGGCTCTGATACCAATTGTTACGAAAACTGATGGCAATGAAGTAAAAAATATATGAAATGGGAGAGAAAAACAATCACACACAACACAAGATTTACGTGGTTCGGCAAATTGCCTATGTCCACGGGAGTTGCAAAGGATTTATATATATGAGGGATCACAATATAATGGAGGAAGAGAAATATTGTTTTTCACCGAATTCTGGAGGCACACCCACTGCCAAATGAGTATAAATAGCCTATTTATACTCTTCACGGCGGGAACCCTAATTCTGGCAGAAAAATAGAACATTCACTCGAGCGGCATGTCGAGCGCGCGTCGAGCGAACTTCTCTTCCGCATTCGCTCGAGCGAACTGTTGAGCGCACGTCGAGCGTTCGACTCTGCCTGATTTCGCTCGAGCGGCCAATGCCTTCGCTCGAGCGAACTTCCCTTCCTTGAGACATCGCTCGAGCTCACTGTCGAGCGGCCTTCGAGCGTTCGAAACTGCCTGGCTTCACTCGAGCGGCAAAAGGCCACCGCTCGAGCGAAGTGGACCAGACTCCACTACTCAACAATATGTTACAGGAGAAACTGGGAATTTAGGATTGATGATACTTAGATGATAAATGCATTTATGATCAAACTGGTTTAAGTTAATTGAGCCGGTGAACAGGGTCACGTTCTGATTCCTTTATCAACAACTTTGATACTAAATTATATTGGAACTTTTAATTCTAGTACTCTATCCCCAAGAAACTTTTAAGACAGCTTACACCATCTGCTGCCAAGCAACTCATAGATCTCACACAGAGACTACAGTATAGGCAAAAGAACCATATCAACAACATTGTTCGTCGAAAAAAGATTGGAGGCCTTCATTGAATTTCTTAAACTGCCAGCAGGATCAAGTCTTTTCAGTACAAAGTATGATACTCTCAAGGTACTGTTAAAATTCTGTATAGTATATCATTTCTCAGCCAGTGAACTTGAACTTTAAGGTGTCAAGTTGCATGGGCCAGAGTCTCGGATAAAAGAATGAGATTTTTCATCAATTGCTACCCTCTAACCTGCTAGATATACAACCCTTTCAATTGCATAAAGCTAAAGCTGTAGTCATCTGCAGGAGAAATGGCGAGAAGAATCTTTCACAATGATCACCACATGGTGTCGTTAGATTTTGGTTTTTGCTCAATCTTCATGTTCATCTTCACCTTCAGAATCTGATAGGAGCCACAATTAAAAAATTCCAATCATTTTTATAGTTGGCAAACTATAGTACTATAGTATTTATAAAAATAATAATGTGCATGCTTTTAATTTACATAACCCCTAAGTGAACATATATCTCACTCACCAGATCGAACATCATCACCGAGCTGGCCTCTTGCTTGGATTTGCTTAACAAGCATCCGGTACATCAACACCCACCAATAAATATGAAGAACAAGCAAGCAGAATAGAAGAGTATTAAACACATAATAATAAATTGGTCCATCCACTGGATGTTTTTCCTGGTCCAAAGTCAGGACAACTTCGTAGCTGCATCAAAGGAGAAAAATAACCAAAAACATAAAGGGACAGTATTTAAATAAACTATCGGTCTCAAAGCATTATTTGATACAAACAGCATTCTTTTTTTCTTTTTTTTTTGAGAAATCAAGATTGATTATTTTCTCTTTCTGAATGGGTGATCGTCTGGTGTAATGGTGAATGTCTCTGCCTATCATTTCATTAAGAACGAGTGCACGAGTCCAATTCTTGGTAGCCATCCATTCTTTGGCATGCTATCAAGGTTTGTGGTTAGGAATATATATTTAACGGGTTAACCACAACCACTAGATCTTAAGATCCTGGCAGAAGAGTAGAAGCCAGGGAAAAGTACACAATTTAATGCGTAATCTGAAGTAGGCATTAGAATTGTACAAACCTTGTACTCCAAAGGACCCAGAATGGATAGTATATGAGGCGCAGTAATATCCAGGACAAAACAAATAGAATAAACGCAAAGCTAGCTATCCTTTCAGCACCACTATATTTGGACATCTTCCCTACCTCCAGAAATACATCACTAGCATCATGAAGAGCCAAAACAACCGAACCAACACGTGAAAACCTACATGAAATAGGAGAGAATCAGGTATTGGTAATATGGTAGTGCTTCCAGTATTTTTTGATTTTTTTGATTTTTTTTATTTTTTATCATTGCATGCACTTGAAGCCAAATGGTTTTCTTCATATGCAATAGGAATGACACATTTCTGACTTCAAATAATGCCAACCCTTATGATTTAAGTTGATAAATTGGAAGTGATATTGCCTCCTTGGTATTGTGATCAGCACACCATGACCAAGCTACAAACAGAACTCCATCAAAACATACCTAAAAATGTAAGATAGCACAATGAGAATGAGGGTTGCAAAATGATGGCCCATAGACACTCCAAAGTCAGAACGCCTTGTTTCCCAGAAAATCAAAGCAAATATGGAGTATGTGTAAAATCCAGCAGCAAACATATACAATCCCTTCAATTTCAACCTGAAAATACTAATTAGCCACTGTTTGCTAAATAAATACCGGGTTAGAGCTAGCCAATGTGAATGAGGATCAAAAACAACCAAAAACTTTGTATATATAATCTAGGAAGTCTTACTTAATTCTTTGGTCAGGCCAAACCTGATCTCCCGGACCTACCCAAAAGTATCTTGTGGTAGTAAACCAAGGTTCATCATAAGTTACATATAAAGCGAGAAGCTCCGCTGAAAGATAGTAAATACATTTCCAGGCTGACTCCTTAAATTTTCTTTTCTTCTTTTTTCTCTCACTCGCCTCAGCATCCAGCATCTCATGTCCCCTTCTGAAAATCCATCCATTTGCCACTTTCTAAAATATATAATTCATTTCAGGCACCAAAAAGAAATCTCAGATAACATGAATGTAAAGAAAATATCTGCAAGAGTTAACAGAGAAAAAGCAGTCCAATTCAAAATTCCTAGATATGATAATATCTGTATGGTTTGGAGAAAGAATATAGAGAAATTTAAACCAATGAGACAATGGAATACGGAGCTGTGCACCCACAGTATCACTACAAAGAAAGTAGTACACTTTCACTACAATGCAGCTACTCGATCCCCAGTATCACTACAAAGAAAGTAGTACACTTTCAATACAATGCAGCTACTCAATCCCCAGTATCACTAAAAAGAAAGTAGTACACTTTCACTACAATGCAGCTACTCGATCCCCAGTATCACTACAAAAGTAGTAAACTTTCACAATTGAAACGTTTCTATTTAAATTAAGTTCTTCTCTTTCTCATTTTCTTATAACAAGAAATACACGAACAAAACAAATTAAAGATAAACAAACCAGCTTTAACTGGGAAACTGTGGAATCACCAAAAAAAAAAAAAATCACCAGAAATGCTTCTACAACTACAAAAGAAGCACAAATAATCATAACACGTCACAGAATCCAACTCATATTAAAAAAACCAAGTCTACATATCTAAAACAAAAAAACTAAACACAGCTTAATCGAATAAATTGAAAAACCGCCCATATGGGTCAATTAAAACTATTTGATTGATAGTATGCTCAATCATAAAAAAGAATTGAAAAGAGAGCTAACAACCTGATACACAAATTGATGAGCTCAAATGAATTGTTATAAAAAAAAATTTGAATATAAGAGAGTACCTCGAAGATGAATCTATCGAGGAGAAAGCGAGCACAGGGAAAAAACAGAGCAAAGAAGGGAAGGATAGCAAAATCCTTGTAAGCTGGGTATGATTCCAGCTCCCAGTCGAAGGAAGTCAAGATTTCCGTCAAACCCATATCGGATTATCCTTCCAATGATCCGAAATTTCCTGGAAAACAAACGGCGACTTCCTGTGAATCACGTAAGCAAGAAGAGACATTCGTCCCTGTACCATAGCAGTTTTGTTTAGGCTCAAAGGGTGTGTAAAACGGCCAATACGAAGTTGGTTGGGACTCTGTTTCATCGCTTATTAATACCCTTAAAGTCTTTTTTAATTCCGAAGTTGCCACTTTGATTGGGTTGTTCCTGAGACGCCGAGCGGTAGTTCGTTGGGACTAGGGAGACTACCGGGCCTCCAGAATTCGAGAGGTTTGAGAGTAGATAGAGAGTTTTGAATTGAGATGAAAATTTAAAATATTATTTTTAAGTATTATTATTATTTTGAAATTTGAAAAAGTTATATTGAGATATGAAAAAGTTGAATTGTATATTATATTTTGTGTGAAAATTTGAAAAAAATTATAATGATGAGATAAGAATTTTGACTTGAGATGAGAATTTTGGGATGAAACATGTTTACCAAACCTACCCTCGAGTTGAGGGATGTTTTCACAGCCCACCTGGGGTCCATAGAATCTGTTTCACAAATTATCATGGAATTAAGGCTGTGTTTGGCTGCTAAAACTATCTCAGACTACTTCATTACTAATCATATAGTTTATTATTATTTTACTACTATTTACAGATAATTTAAGATACTCTTAACATTCAAACTTACCCTGACTCCACTTGGATGTTGAGTTGGCCTCATCTCATCTCAACATTTAAAATTTAAACACCACTTAAATACAAATAGTTTTCAATCTCAAATCTTAACTTTTTCATCTAATTATTATAATTTTTTTAAACTTCCAAACAAACAGAAAAAATAATATAAAAATTTTAAATCTCAAAACAAAAATAATATTAAAAATTTATATTCTAACAATATTTTAACTTTATAATATTTTTCTTCAACTTTTTTTTCTCTTTTTCCAAAACTTCATAAAATATTTTAAGTCAAACTATTTTATTATTATTCACATATTTTTCATATCATCTCAATATCCAAACGAGACTTACCTATCGTTATGGGACAACTTAAGTGGTTAGATTTAAAACTCTTTTTATTAAGAAAAATTATACCCATCATCCTCAAACCACACATAATTTTTTATTTTTTCTTACAAAATGCGTGGTATATAAATGATGCGTAGAATAAATCAATTAGTTTAGAAAAAATAAAACAAAAAAATTAAAAAAATAAAAATAAATATGGCATATGAAGACGATGAGTAGTAAAACTCTTTTATTAAACTTTTGGAACAATAAATAGTTTAGGATCTACTATTTAACAAATGAGTATTGTTATTTATAATCCAGTGTTAAAATACACTTTATTGTAGACCTATTACACATCTAAAAAATTCAAAATGCTAATACTTTATTATTCTAACTGAGGTAAATAAACTTCACTTTGGCAGAAAGAACAGGCAGTACCTGTTGTGGTGGGTGGGTGGGTGATCTTACCGAGAGGTTTGGCAGAAAGAACAGGCAGTACCTGTTTTGGTGGGTGGGTGGGTGATCTTACCGAGAGGTGTAGGACTCTTCACCAGTTGAAAACTTCCTCGCTAGTTTACATCATGTTTGTCTCTTATCTTTATCATAATTTTATTCATCCACTCAACTTACTTCCTTTCAGGACTCTTCACTTGATGATTATCTTGCTGGTTTACTTGATTTGGCTTCTGGTTTGTTTATGCATGGTTTGAGCTTGGGATTGTTCATCCGGGTTTCAACCCGTAAATTCGAGTATACCCAGACCGGAATCTAGGTTTCAAATCCGAGCTAAAACCCAGACCAGGTTAACCCGGGTCAAACACAGGCTGAAATCCGGATGAATCCGGACTTTTAAAAACTCGGATTCTGGGTTTCGGGTTCAACCCAGAATTTTTTTTTTTTTAGTATGGGTTTAGAAGCATAATATTTTTTTTTATAAAAGCCTATATTGCATTAAAAATGTTGAAAAACAGAATTCTTCTACATTTATTAAAAAAATTTAAAAAAAATGTTGAAAACCATAATTTTTTATAAAAGCCTATATTTTATGAAAAACTTTTCTGAGTCATCATTAAAAAGCATAATACTAACCTTTTCCAGAATGATAAAAATATATAAAAATGAAAGACTAAAATGCATGCAATCCATTACATCTTATATTATTTTGTTATTTACACATTACATTACACTGCAAAATACAAAACTACGTTATATGAATTACAAAATAATTCCGGCATGTAGCAACTTCCAAGTGATCTAACTGAGAGATCCTGCAAATTCTGTAAATTAAAAAGGTCAATACAAAATTACTAAAATGTGACAAGGGGCTAATATAGAAAAAAGAAAAATACAAAAATGTGCAATGCAATTACAAAATCACAAAATTAGTAAAAAATTAAACAACTATGTATAACTTTAATTATCACCATATTGAACAAAAATTAGCATCTATAGATTTCTGGGAATATCTTTATAAGTTGCATTCTGTAAAACTTGTATGCTCTACACATCTATATAAGAGAATAAATTAATACACAAAGTTTCATGAAGATTAGAAATAAACCCAAGTTCAATGAACCATGACAAGTGCCATGCATAGAAATTAGACCAAGGCTAGTCACTAAGAATTTGGATCTAATTTATATAGAAAAGAAAAAAGGTCAAGCTATTCATAACAGAAGGCATAAGCCACTTTAATTTAATTTTATTATATTATTAGCATAAACCTAACATGATTAATTGCATCATAAAAAGATAGAGTTTCAGAACTAGCATTTTTTAAGACTTATTTGCATTTTTTTTTTTGTGACATTCCTACTTTATGGTTTAGAGAATAGCATTTACATGCATAAAATCCCGACTTTTGATCTGTTTGGTGTCAATGACCTAGTGGAAAAACTAGTAGGTAAGACTGGCAAGTACAACCTGTCCAAAACCAGACTTAGTTTGCTATCGATAAATGCATGCTACAAAGATCAGAAAAAGAATCTAATTATTCTGCTAACCCAAAAAAGAAAAATCATTTTTTGGCAGAACAAAAATTTAGCTTTTGTAGTAGCACAGTAGACTAGAATTATTCTACAATCAATTTCAATTAGACATAGCCACCTCAGTTTGAATTTTTAAGAAAATACAGACAGAAAAAAAGATAATTCATCCCACTCTATGGTCCAAACTTATATAATTTGTCTTGTACATAAATTAAGATATAAAATTATAGTACCCAAATTAAATCACGCCTCTGATATTGCAATGCTTGGACCACAACACTAGGGTGGGATGAGAATTATTTGGTTTATAAAAAAAATTTTAAAAACAACTAGGTTTTTATTCCGAATCCCTGATGCAATCATGCAACAACTTCATGAAATATTAAGAGAGATCATTTAAATACTGAACAAAGTGTGCCTTCTACTTCATTCACATTAATCTTAGCTCCAAGGACATCAAAAAGGATAAATTTTAGGAAAGTAACTTCTTTTTTTGGTTAAAGGTTGTTTGGTTCATATATTCTTAATATGCCTTCTGTTCAAATTTTTGTATTTAGCAATAAACAAAAGCTAACTTGCACAGGAAGTCATAAATGCAATAGAAAATCAAGTTTGCTTTGATTCCTGATGGATTTGGTACAACCATGATCAACTTCTGAAGCAAACCCACCTCTCAATGACCTTAAAGCTTCTTGAATCAATTCATCATTATGTAAGCCCATAAAATAAATCTATAGTCCCTAAACAAATTAATTTCACACTTTATCAAGGTTGTCAAAATTGATTTATCTATAACCAAATTTCACAAGCTTTCATCAAATATTTTTTAGATTTATTGGTACATCTTAAGTGAAAAGGGGAAAAAAAAGGGCATGGATTAGTATTCAACTAACAGAAACCCTAGCTCTCTTCACATGATGAGTTTGTTGTGAAATTTCGTGATCTCCAATTCTCATTATTTTTAGAGTTTTACTTGGTAGCCATGTGTCTCCAATTTCTCCAATTTGTTTCTTAGTCTCTTTTATTTACATAGCAACAAACCCATTCTTCAACAAACTCATTCTTTAGATCTAAACTCATTCTTCCAAATAATAATAACCCATTACCCACGGCTCTAGCATTTTGCAGCTAATAGAATACTCCTCAAACATTCAAACAAATCTTCATAAAAATACTCCTCAAACATTCAAACATTCTCATTAAAAAAGAAAAAGAAAAAACCCCAAATCAACAAATAGAGAACACAACAGAGGGAAGAAAGAAAACATACCCAAATGGAAATACATTCTAATCCCTTGGATCCAAAAGCACTTACATCGTTCGGCATTGCAGATAACAAAGTGAAAGACACAGCATATATGAGAGTGATTTCAGGAGAAAATTCAAAAGTCAAAGTACAATACAAGAGATCAAAAAATAATAATGATAACGCGATAAAAATTTAGACAGATAAGAAAAGCACCAGAGAGATGAGGGATTGAGGACAAACGGAGATAATCGATGAGCCACGCGATCAAATTCGAGTTCCAAATAAAACGAAAGCGCTAGCGCTTGAAGGGATGAGAGAGAGAGAGAGAGAGAACTGAATGGGGGGTGGTTAGAATTAGAGTTATTTTTTTCAGTTTATAAAACCCAGGTACCGGGTTTTAAACCCGGGTCCCGGATTTAAAATTCAGTACCCGGACCGGATTAATCTGATTTTTCAAATCTGGGTGCCGGCCCAAATTTGACCCGGGTCTTAAACTGGAACCAGAATCCGGTATATAACCCGATTTTGGCCTGGGCCGGATAAAATTTAGCCCAGATGAACAACCCTATATGAGCTAATGGAAAGTCGGAGACTTAATTATTTATATTATATCCTGAACGCAGTCTAGGCAGAAAATAGCAGTGAGCGGTTGGTTATTTTGTTCGTTTTCTGCTCTTTCTATACTACAACCAAAATAACCATTTTTTTTAACCTTCCATTCAAAGTTATGTTAAAACTGACAACTAAAAGCAAACAGTTATGCAATGATGATGCATGTTACCCAATTCATGTCAATAATGTGGAATTATTAAAAGAGAATTGAATTGATTTCCACTCACATGCAGCTCAGAGCCAAGAAGGCATGTCGGTGCAACACCAAAAGGACCACCACCCTGAAAAGTAAGAATCTGGCGGAGGGGCCTCAAGTTTGTTGGGTGGGGGCACCATCAAATGCTATTCACTGATGAAAGCCTACTCAACCTTGCGTTTAACTAGATTCCCAGAAGGAGGTGGACAAGTCACTGCACAGAATGTAAGGTGATGTTGTAAAACATGTAGTAATTACTTCTAAATTGTATGAAATAATTAAAATAGAAAAATAATAGAAATCGATACAAAAATTTAACGTGATTTGGCGATGTACTAACATCCACATGAACGAGTGGCGTGAAATTTACTATATATAAAATAGGGTTATATATTATGTATTTATACTAGTCTTAAACGTACGGACCTATTAGCCATATACTTCAACAGGTGAACCATGAAAAATCACATGAGAGTCACAGACTAAGCAGCAATACTAGTATTAATCCCTTCTTTTGATGTAAAAATTGAGTATTAAAATATCGAGAAAGGTTAAAATGCAGTTTCCACGATTTATTGGCTGCGACACAAAAGGCGTTAATGATCTGCTTTTTGGGAAGAAGATAACAGTTGGAGGGAAGATGGGAGCAAAATGACTTTGGACAAACCGTATCCCATTCATCCGATACAAAATGCCAAAACCCAACTGTTTTCTCCTCAATTGTTCACAGTAAAATGCTGCTTTTTATCGATGACAAGTAGAGATTTAAAGATCGAACAAGTCAATACTATAAATGATAGAGGGCGAGGCACGGTAGCAACCCACTCAAGAAAATGACTCGAACTCATTCCCAATTTGGTGGGGCTGACTCGTTTCCAGTTTTTATCTTCAAAGCTGCTTTGTTTACTCAAGCAACAGACTGGGAATTAAAGACCTTGGCTTTTCAGGTGAAGCCATCAAACGATCAAATGAAACCAGCCATTGTCCAAGTAAATTTTATTCCCATAATTTGAGATGGTCCTCCTCTTTTCATGAGAGAATGCTTGTCTTCTAGTGACTGGAGTCATATAATTTAAGGTGACAGGATTGTCTTGGGGGGACATGTTCACTGTCAATCTAATAATAAGGGTTTAATGCGCTGTTGATATTGGTCACTTTGTCGGTTTGTCCTATATGTGGAAAGCAGCATTTGGTTAACAGCTAGATAAAACAAAGATTTAACCTCAATCTCGGGTGGTGCAAACTGGATATTTCAGGCAAGTTGGAAACATCTTTACCTGATACGCGGTCTTCTCTTTGTTGGATTATGTTTCTTCCTCACATATATATTTCGTTCCTAAAGCTACGGTAATGGAGAATCATTTGGATTCTGGAAGTGCGGACGAACACAGCTGTAGTGATTCTGGGTGGACAATTTATTTCGGCTCCACCACACAAAATGAAAATGAAAACAACAGCAAAGACAAATATACCCGTGGCGAAGATGATGATGAGAGTGAAGACTCTATGGCTTCAGACGCCTCGTCCGGTCCGAGTCACCATGATGAACTTCCAAATGGAGGAAGTCGCAGCCTGGATCATATCAAGCATGCAAAAGATACAGCCAACAGCAAATTATCCTCAGCAAAGAAACCATGCAAACAGTCCAAGAAAAAAGATGAAAGGAGAGTAAAAGAACAAAACAGACATTCTTCATACAGGGCAGAAACCGCAGCCAGTCAAGTTTCAAGTGGAGCCAAGGTAAGAAAAACCAAGATGATTAGCAAAGAAGAATAGGATGTTCAATTTTTCATTCAGTTCTCTTATGAGGACTGCAGTATTTTGTACCCTTTAAAGAGTTTTTTGGGCAGCTGAAGACAGAGGGCACAGTTCATTTCTCTGGCTCTCAAGTTGCCACTTTTTACAGTTCATGGTGGTTACTGGTTACAGGTAGGTTAGCCGGACAATACACGTACTATTCACCAGTGCACGTATGATTGTGTTAAGTTTGTGTCTTATTTGACATGTGTGCATGAATATGTCTTCTTTTTCTATTTGTCTCGGTTGTCTTTGCAGCATGAACAAAAAACAAAAACAGAGAGAGATTCCTTGTAGTTACAATTGTGCTTTAACTCAAAAGATTTACACTCAGAGATTAGGAGCTGACTCTTCCTATCTTTTATTATGATATTAAACTATTTTTGGGTTTTTTCAAGGCTCAAGCAAGCAGCTTTACTGCTTAATCTTTTGCAGAATTTGCACCTCAAACTACTGCATTTCCTCAATTTGCACTCCACATATAAAAGTGTCAAGTGAAAGCCTTGATAATTAATATGAGGGATTTGGAAATCTGTCATGTGTATTTCTTTTAGCAGATTTCATCCAAAGTTGATGTATTTCGAATAATATAGGCCTTGTCACCTGTCAGTATTAAGGAGGGACAAATAAAATATCAGAAATGCTGAAGCCATAAACTGGTATCCCCACCGACAGTGTAAAACAGTTGTTCTCTTTTTCTTTTCTTTTCTTTTTATTTTTTATAACATTATTAATAAAGTATTTTTTAATAATATTATAAATTTTTTAAAAAAATACATTAAAAATAAGGATGCTGTTACTGTGTCGCCTGATAGTTTCCGCTAGACGTACTGCTCAGTTATTATTTTTTCTATCATTAAATAAAAATATATGTCAATATACTTAAAATTATTTTCTTAATTATTAAATAAAATATATATATCTATATTTTTTTTATCCTAAACGATATATTTAAGCAATACCATCCGAGCGGCACAGCGGTATTTTGCTAAAAATAATTGCACTGTCGGGATGGGATCCCATGTGTGGATGTAGAGACACTCATAAAATATAGGGCTCTATCACCTGTCAAACAGTAACAACTAGAGAAGTGAAGTGTTCCCGGATTTGCAGAAGTAGCTAGCGCCTAGTAATAGACATTAGTCCTCAGTGACGCTGCAGATTCAAAAGTATTTTGTCGTCAGCCTCATGTCTAAACTTTGACAAAGTAACATTGAATTCTGTCATTGAGTTAAACTTTGTTAAAAGTAACATCTTATCAAAACAGTGCTTTAAGATCACTGCTCTTATGAAAACCAAGAATTTCGATCATTTCTATATTATTGCTACATATACAGGCAACCAGAGAGACAATGGGCGAGGGGTTATGACTTGTTAGCAGTTTTTAGATATGGTGACCACAGAGCATGAAGACATTTGTTTCCTGCATAATTAACATCAACCGTCTGATTCCGCAGCAGCATGGCTTTAAAGTGAAACTGAAGTTGACAAACCACCCATGGGCATGTGAACAAGTTCCTGCATCTAAAATGTTATCCTTTACTGAGAACTGATGTGAATTCAACCAACTTGCTTAACTTACAGAACCGTTAAAGCATTTGAGACAAAATTATAAGTTTCCCCACTCAATCACAAACAGGTCATACTTATACATGCTCCATTAATTACAAATCCACTTCGTGCATCAAGAATCAAGATCAAGGAACTTACTCAGACCCATATAATCAACGAGAAGAGTTAGTTTTAAACCCTCGCCATCTCCTTGCAGCTCCAATATCAACAAAAGGAAAGTTTAGTTTATTTATGAACCTCGTCACATCATTAAATCTATATAATGCCAGCCCAGAGCCATGAGGCATTTATTCTGACGACTCAAGTGCAAGAAATTCACCATTTCTTTGGATGTAAAGGTGGACAGAGTTTGTGAGTTACTACATCTAATGACAACTGGAACACAACGAGATAAAGCAACAAGTGAACAAAAAGAGGGAAGAAGCATCAAGACAATGAGCATACGTTATTCTAGGAAATAATCCTTTAACATAAACTAGATGGAACAGTGTTTAGCTCCCTGAAAATTATCAACAGAAGGATAATAGGATTGAATAATTAAATTGCCCAATTTAGTCTTTCAAGAACGATCTTGAATATGATATAACAGATCAACCTACCTTGAACAGATGATGTCTCCACAAGTTGACAGGATGTTATCCCAATTTACCGCTCTCTCAATAACATTATTGCATTACTGCCAACATTCATTCGACGGCTCAAATCAGATGTTCATGTCTTCGACCATTTAGATTCCACTGCTGCTCGGGCAGGTGCTTCCCCCTAAGGCGGAATGCTCCCCCTGGATGAACTGGGTTGCACCTGTTCTGATTCAAAATGCAAAAGAACCGGGTAGCAGTAGGAGCCCTAAAGAGGAAAGGGGCAGGAGCAATCGATGGAAGCATCCCAGTATGTCAATGTCAATCTCTCATTGGACAAGATGCTAAGAAAACGGGACTTTAATCCATTTTATTCACAATAATTCGTGTGTAGTAGAAAGGTATATCAGCTTTCTGAGTAAAAAGTAAAGCTGAATGATTAAATTGAACAATATAGTTATCAACTTACAGTACATAAAAAATAAACTAAATCGAGCTTGGATGCCCCATGATCCTCAGCTTGGTTGTGTTCCTCTACACACTTTGAACTGAAGCACTCAGAGATTCATAAGAACATTGAAGGAGAAAACAAGAAAAAGGAAAAAAGAAAACCAAAGGCGGAAAAAACTCTAATGCAGGTCAAAATTGCCAATCTTTGGGTGGACACAGGCTAGTCCAGGCCCAGCATACAGTCTGCTCAATGTCACTTCCACAACAGTGAAAAAAGAAATTCGAGAGGAACCAACAACCTGCATTTTCGAACTTTCTTCTGTTCCTAGAGGAACACATAAAACAAATTAATCCAATAAACAGGTTATACTTTAGCATTTTTTTTATGAAAGCACAAAAACCACGGTTAAAACAGGTAAAAGAACTCTTTGGTGGAATTGATTTTCCCTGTAGAACAGTCAAAATTTAAATGTCAAGCCTACGAGTGACTGAGTGCTTTTGACAATGTTTACATGAAGGTGAACAGCCTCAAAGGAAGTCTGCTGAGTGCTGACCATTAAAGTCAGTGCAAATCACTTTCCAGTAAAAAATGTTTACAATCTACCCAAGGAAAAATATAAACTATATTCACCTTACATCCATCTCATAGCTTCTTAATCCTTTCCAGAATTAAGTCAACATATAGAAGGCCTAACCTTCAGAAAAGCAAAGATGTATCATGCCACACTTATAAACGAGTGTATCCAAAGAGACTTGGAATTTGCAAAAAGGTACAGAACAGCTCAGTGAACTGATCTAAGCAAGCAGCACAAGAGATTTCGGACCATGCCAAAGAAGATTCAGCACCCAGATTGAAGGTGAATTTCTATTGGAACTAATGAAATTTTATCATATCAAGTTCGAGTATTTTGTATTCAGATTTACCAGTTGATCAGTTAACAAGCCCTAATAACAGCTTCAAGCAATTTCATGAAGATGAAGCCGAATCTGGATTTTTGAAAGGAGAGGAGAATAATTAATTACCCTTTGAATTCGACGGAGGGGTGGCATCAAGAGGCGTGCTTGGCATTGTGCAAGAAGGCAGCAGAGCAAAGAATGGAGGCAATGAATGCGAAAATTCCCAGCCCAAAAATCAAAGAGATCCCAGCAACCACCAAGTCTAACACACACTGCAAACTTTGGAAACTTAATAAATTCGGCATCTTCTTGTTTCCGCTTACTGGGTTATGGGTACAGCTCAGAATTTGGAAAGACAAGGGTTTCCAAAGAATTCTGCGGAAAGGAATTTTTTCTCTCACTGCTATATATAATACTTGAGAGCGAGAGAGAATCCTAAAGGGAGGAGCATACGGGAGAGCCCAAACAAAAGGCTTTTTTAAGAAATTAAATGATAAACCAATAAATTACAGGAAATCAATACATTCTCAAATATTCAAAAATAAATTATAATATATATTACATTATCAACTACATAATTTATTTTTTATTTATTTTTTAAAATACCCATTTACAAAAATACGTATTTTTTCATATTAAAATCCATATTGGTGGTCCAAAAATAAAAGAAGGAAAATTTGCTGACATCTTCCTAGAAGTTTGAGTAATGTTGTGGTCGATGAACGCAGATAGTTATCGGTTCTGCTGAGAGTCTCCTTTGGCTCCCACTTGCCGGTGGTGATAACAAGGTGACATCTCAAGTCTTCAAACAGATAATATATATTTATTTTCTCGGTCCTTGAAACAGATAATAGATGAGTTAGAAAGCGTCAGAAACAGCACCATCTCTCCTAGTTACTCCAGCAAATTTCTCATTATCTTGTTCATTTTCTTTGGCATGTATGAACTGCCTTTTAAGGTTTGGCTACGGAGTCTGCATGCTTCAAACAAAATCGAACTACCTGCTCCAGTATTTGATAGGAAGATGATTTTATCAGCTAAAGTTTCTCGGAGTCGGTAAAATGAGAGATATTCTGGAAGTACATTGCAAAGTACTATTTCTCTTATTCCTGCAAGTTTCCTTTGTGACAAAAAGGGTGGAATAGCAACGCAATCGAAATGCATATATTAAAAAACCTTTGAGAATGATGCAGTGTTGCTCGAGGAAATAATGCCAAACAGAGTCTGTTTCTCTATGGATAATTTGCAAACAAAACTAAATATAAATGCATATCAGCAGACAAAACGCTGCTTCGATGAACTAAATTTACATTTCCAATACCAAACACTGAAATCTTAATCTTTATCATCGATGTATCTCCAGCTATACCAAAATCAAATTCGAATCCTAGAAAATCAAGCCATTCTCAGGTCAACTTGGCAAAATGGTCAAAACAAAAAAGCCTCGATAACGCAAATATGTACATGTATGTGCATTAAAATGAAGTACGATCAGTAAATGACTGATTTAGTTATTAGTTTGACCAAGCTTACATGATGTTTTCCTCCTAAAAAAGCTCTTAAATTTATGGCATTTAAATGCTTATTTCTTAGTAATATTATGGGGTTTCCCATCAGAGAGTCTGATTCAAACTTGGCTTCATAAATTGCACAGACATTTGAATATTTTAACGTCAACAGATGTCTACCACATGCAACTGAACATCGGATCCCAGTTGTCTTTCAGTCCCATACGAGCAGGGTATACAGTAGAGCCCTTTATCTGATCTAAACACCTGCACTAACAATAAGCTAGCTTCCCATCACACCGAAATTGCATTGTCATCAAGGAAGAAAGGGGATGATGAAATTGGCTCTCGATTATCCATGTCCCTAAATATGGTGATGTTTCCTAGGAAGAAAAATATAGCACTGAGCCACTGACCTGTTAAATGGGTATTGCCAATGTTTTGACTTTTTTTCTGGGGTTGCATAATATCAATGCTCATTCAGGGTAATCTTAATTACTACCCACTACTAGTACTGCGCACTGCCTTCTATCTTTCTCCATTTATAGTCTCCCGTTTGTCCATAAATCTTGTCCTCAATCACTCACTCACTCACTATATAAGCTGAATCCAGTCTTGGCATTGAAGAGTACTGAAAAAAAATGGCAAGCAGCAGCATCACTTCCTTCCTCTTGGTTTTACTTCTTCTATCAAGTGCAAGAGCTAGACCACTCTCGACATTCCTAACAACTACTTGGGCAGAATCTCACTTGCACATGCCCCCATCTCCCAATCCCACGTTATTATCACCAGTAAGTCGATTATTTCTTTCTCAAACAATAAATGCTTACATATACATGTATAGATTAATGGATTTTTTTCTTCAAAAAAATATATTTGGTGGTAGGAGGAATCGGGCATGGATACTGATGATGGCTGCAGGGGTTTAGAAAGCGAAGAGTGTTTGATTAGAAGGTCGATGGTTGCCCATACGGACTATATCTACACTCAAGACATCAGTGGACCATGATTTTGTGTTCTTTTTTCTCACTTTAAAAGTGTGCAAGTTTTGATATCTTCTGTGGAAAGAATTAGACAAAAGATTTAGATTTCATATGAAACTGGGATACTGCCATCAGGTTTCTCTCTATTTTTTCTTTGATGTGTATTATTATTCTATCTGCCTAATTACATAGTGCTCAAATGAAAAGACACAAAAGAAACTGCGTATAGCTCATAAACAAGATATCCCACTGCTATAGGTAGCCAAAGTTAAGACAGACATGCAATTGCATCTACCTTGTGTTTGGTATAAAAATGTAAGAAAGGGGCACCCATAGTGGGTACCTCTTCACCTTCTCTTGGGGGTTATAAGGTGACTTAAAAGCCACTTCATGAGCCTTGATGGCAGGCCCTTAATGGCCAGCCGGGGGTTACACTTAGAAGGGCTATGTATAGCCCCTCCCCCCTTTGGATGAGGTGTGACTTGGATCAACAAGCTCTCTCTCTCTCTCAAATGGTTCTCTCTAGTCCCAGCATCTAGGCTGTGGAATATGTGGGTGTTACTCTGGTATATTATCACGTAGCACATTCCACCATCGACGAGATGATTTCGAATGATTAACGATGCCGGAAAATCCGTGGAACAACTGCACTAGATCCAAGATATTTTTCACGAAATAATATCGCTTCCGCTGTATATTCTGATATAGTTTTTCTAACAAAAAAGATTACAGAGAATTTGCAAAATGGCTATAAACTTAATAACGAGAAAATTGAGACATATGGATAGTTTTATTTGTTTTTGGTTAAGTAATTTTTAAGGAAAGGAAATTAAGAGAGACTTGAGTAAAAGGAATTTCAAGCTGATCCCACAAAAGCACTTTATTCGCGTTAAACAGATTCTATCTGCGTCAGTCTAATAATGATATATCATTTATTGCTCAGACTCAAAAAAGATTTTGGATAAGATGACCAAGTATTCTCAAAGATATTTGTTTGACATTATCTGTGCTTGCGCGCTGAGATAGAAACAAAATGCCGAGTGACAGACAGTTTTGTCAAATACAGCGTAATTTGCTCAGCCAAGTAATTATGATGTCCCTAACAAGTCAATTATATAAGTTAAATACATTTATCCAACCTTCCACAGAAACTGGCTTTCAAGGTAGAGTACTATGCGCACGAAAGCACAAATTCCGAAAATGGGAGGGAAGGAAAGAGGGAGGCATTGTGGGAGTTGCTGATGCAGTGCAGCAGTAGCTCAATAGAATTGCGACAAAAGCTACTGTTCTAGAACACCTGAAACGTACATTGGCTTTACATGAGATGACCCCAGTTGAAGAAACAGTACTAGAGCCTTGGCTGAACCACGTCAGGCAATGGCAGGCATTGTTGCCCACAAAAAAAAGATAAAAAAGACGGTTCTTGGGTGTTGTAGTGGATAGCCCTATGAAACGTTTTGCCCGTTATAGTAGTTATTTGTGTGATGAACCACTAACACCAGCACCCTCCACCACCTCTTGTCTCTCGTTCTCTGCAACACACTGAATTGGCCATGGGGCCTCCTTTCAGTGTGGCTCAAGCTTGCTTGCTCTTCTATGTAATCAGGAAAGGAAAATGAAAAACTAACAACATTTTAACAACTATTTTACAATCCTATTTCAAATGGAGGTTAATTATGTAAAACTGAAATTATTTTTAATGTAATGGCACAATTGCATAGGTCGATTATAAAATAAGTTGTAAATGTAACATTAACCATCACGAAAATATTACTGCCTCTTGTAGTATGGATCAAAGATTTTTGTATTACCCAATAACCTTTATCTTTCTGTTTTGTTTCCCACAAGTACCGTACTGTTTCATTTTCCTTGCCTGATTCATAAGTCAGGTGGAAATATACTATCAAAGTTGGTTGTTTCTATATGATGGGAAGATAAAGTTACCAAGTCTTTGATAAGTACTGGGATGTACTTACCAAAATAAATGTAAGAGTCTGGTTGGACTTTGATGAAAAATATCATTGTCAGGAATTCTTCTCCTCAAGTTGCATGACACATATGCGGCGAGGGGAACTAAATTAAACAGTTGCCTTAAAGTATTGATTATAAAGGGAAGGAATTGAACCTTGCAAAGATAAAAGAAGGTCCAAAGATGTTATTCTCTGTTTTGGAACAACCATAGTAGACATGAGGAACATAGATAGACTAGTTATTATGGAAAAAAAAGAGTCCTGATTCCTGTGTCTAATCATAATAAAGCAAGTCTTCGGGATTAGAGATGGATTGGTCGGAGGATTCAGCTCCGAGATCAGCAGTGTTGCAAGGAATAACCTCTTCCAAATCTCTTAACGTAGTAGGGTAAGGACTGCCAATTTGCAGGTGTGTGAGCATTTGGCGAAGATCAGAAGCTTCTTCCTTGAGTCTCGTATTTTCCTGAAGAAGCTCGTCATGGCTCTCAGTAACATGATTCAACCTTTCTATCAGATGGTGTTTCTCTGTTCGAAGCCTTACCACCTGTGACCAGAGTTCATCTAGGTGCTTTTGTTTCCTCATCCGTGATCTGCGTGCAGATTCTCTGTTAGAAATCATTCTTCGCTGCTTCCTTTCATCGATGATGCCGAGATGATGCTCCTCAGCTTCATCAGAAGTGCTGGAGTTATTGCTTATGCAGGAGTATTGTGGAGTAAACTCATGGCCTTGAGGATTAGGGAAGTGAAAGTTGGGTAAGCTGGTTAAGAATCTATTGAAATAAAGGTCTGGTGTGTTTGTGTTGCTGTGCATCATTTCATAGCTAACGGGAGTTGGAATCGGGGTTTCTTGTGCTAGATAGCGGATTCCTGTAATCTCAGTTGGAAGCATGGTTCAAACTTTGAAGATGATATCTGAAGGGTTGTATTGAAGAGATTAAGGATAGGGAAGGACATCATGGGGTTTTATAGGAGGAAAAATGCCAGAGAAGTGGGCCAGTATGAGGAACAGTGTTACAGCTTCAGGGGCTTACACGAGAAGAACTTGAAAACATTATCGGTATGCCACTCTAGATGTCTATCTAGTGATGCATAAGGTATCTACCAAACTACATCTGCGGGAACATTTTAAGTGGTTTTATATGCTTGTACTCAAATAAACAGTCACTTAAGATGTGCCTTACTAACAAATACGATTATGGATGAGATGAAGAATAAATTTTCCCCAAAATTCATGCACCTTACACTCTATTGGTGCTGTTTTGAGTTCATACCATGTGTCAGAGAAAAACAAATCTTATGTTCATCAAACTCTTTTAATGACATATATATATACACATCACTTGTGGCGGAAGAAAATCGTGATAACAAATATCACTTAAAGGTTACATCTCAACCAAAACTATAAAAACTTGTTACCCACCAACTAATCATTTACAATGAAGATATGGTAGGCCTATTTTGTCTAGTTTTATTACCCCTTGCGCTTTCTGCTGGATATCCGACCAACAACTATAAATCCGTGTCGCCCCTGTAGCTCCTAACTTGGCCAAATGGTTTGCAACTTGGTTCACCTTGTGGAATACATGGTGGCATGAAATGGCCAAATTTCTTTTAACCTCTGCGATCTTATCCCACAACTCCCTATGAAACCATGGACAGCACCCTTCCCCTTGCATCCATCGTACCACAATTATAGAATCTGATTCTACCTCAACATCTAGAAAACTCTTCTGTATACATAGCATTAATACCTCTAGGAGTGCTCTCATCTGTTTTTCTCCAAGATCCTTCCTAGCTCACTATACCGCCACCTCCACAATTTCCTGGATTTCTCATAGAGCAACCATCTACATTGAGTTTTACCTTTCCAGCTTCTGGTTTAGTCCAAATCAAGGTTTGTGTGATCTGTCTCTTTAATGACATTTATATATGTATGTACAAATGTATGGATCAATATGGGCATGTATCTATAGAAATCTAATATATTTGGATAATCATTTGGCATCGGGTATGATGCTTGATTACAAGAGAGAGAACTTCATGATGTGGGTTTGCAATTATTTGGATAAGGAACTGCTTGGAAGAAGAATGAAAAATGCATAAAAGAAATTGAAGTTAAAGCCAATTCGAGGAGAGTTATTTTCCTGAGAAAGTTAGCCAAAATTCAGAGCCATATCAGTACTCAAACCCCTTATGATTGATGAAATAGTTAAAAAGGCAAACTATTAAATAATATGCAGGTTTGATGATACTTTTTCCTACAGTTCTGATGACTCACCAAGCACTTGATCATTCTGGATTTAATTGGAGGGACCATCTACAGGATGCAATTTGTCTACATATTGTGTATACTGAACTGACCAGACAAATAAAAGTTGACAATTTTTTCTCAAGATCCATATGTGAACTTGAGAGCCTACTCCTTTGTCAACAGAGAATTGCCTGTTCACACAAAAAATAAAAGCCTTGACCCAAACGTTTTCCATGAAAAACATCTAAATGCCCTGATTTATTACAAGAGACAGCTAGTGGAACTCTGCAAATTAACATTGAACTCTGCAAAAAAGAAAAGATTATTCATCTTTAAAGAGAAGATCACTAGCTTGCATCATCCTGATGGTAATGTTCATGAGTACTGCATCAGCAATGTAGCCCTTCAGCTTTCTCCATCTCTGAACAATATTATATATATATATATATATATAGAAATAATGGGGGGAAGCTCTTCTAATATTCTAATGGCATGAACTACCTTATGTTGTCTTTATTAATATTATTCAAGCTGAATGTGGCAGCTTCTCACTGGGAGTTTTAAGGGATGATCTGCATAATCAATATTTATATATACTCGATCTGGTTTTGTTTTCCTTTCCTTTAAGTCATCGCTGTAATTAATTGAACTTAATTCTGCTTTGAGGCCCACATGATGCATTAATATGATAAATTAACAGGCAGTAGTTGCTATGAAAAGAGATTAGATCAGAAAAAGCAGTCTTGGCAACTGGCAAATCGCAGAGAAGGCCGCATGCATTCAGCAACTAGCAAACGCAAGCTCCACCTTGTTCTTACATTTCAACCTTTCTCGTTTTAGAATTGAAAATACCCAGTTTAATTAGGTGATTCCCCACTACTATACATACATATATATATGTATTTATATATAAAAGATCATGTGAATGTATACATGCATGCATGCATCAAACTTATCCGCTATGGCTAGGCAACATTCTAGTTCTTCGAACAACTCATTAATTATATTAAGACAAATATTTTATCACAAAGAAATTACACAAAAGTAAATCTACAAATTGACATGGTTTGATATAATACTACATTAGATTTTAAAGTTACTTTTAGTATAAAATAGATCTAATAGATCACATGAAACCATGTCATTTTGTTCACTTTTATATAATTTTTGAGTATGTAACAGTTTTCTTATATTAATATATAGAATGTTGCACTTGTTTTGCTTTTACAGTTCTAATAAAAAATAAAAATATCGAGAGTGGAGAAAAAAAATGTTAGTCACATGAATTATTTATAGGAGAAACTATATGCATGAATGCATAGACGCATCTCCCACGAACCATTTGACCTTCGTACGGACTGAAAATATAGAATTAAGTGGATAATGTAAATGATTAGGAAAAAAAGTGGATAATATAAATGATTTAGAGATTAACCACTACAAGGGTATCGGACTAATTAAGAACATTTATTCAATCTCTTATCGAATACTAATTATATCTTCATATATATATATATATATATATATATATAAGGTCTCATTTAGTTACACAGATAAGAAGATCATATGAGAGTTGAAAGTTGAATAAAATATTGTTAGAATATTTTTTTTTAATATTTTTTTTTTTAGATTTGAAAAAAATAATTATTTTTTGTATTTTGTTTGGAAGTTTGAGAAAATTGTAATGATTAGATGAGATGAGATGATTTGTGAAAAGAAATCAAGCAAGTCTTCTGATTAAGGAAAAAAATGGGATCAAGATCCCTACAATATTTCTAGGGTATTCTGCTGCTTATAATTTCTAGATCTTATACCATTATTATCAAATTAAAATGATTAATATTTTGCAACATCAATATTTTGTTGCCTCTAACAATCCAACATTTATAGCTTGCGTTTAAGTTTTTTAACATTTGGGATTTAAAGAATTGTAAACTAAATTATCTTTTTAGAAGTAGGGCAAGCAAGCCAAAAAGGGAATCATCTTACTTGAATCTTGTTGATGGTTTAAATTAAAGTAGGATGGTGCTAGTGTGCCACCCAGCTTTGACCACTGAGCGTGCTCACTAGTATAAATTTTACTTTTTATTTTTTATTTTTATTTTTTTACATTTTTTAACATATTTAAATATTTTAAAAAATAAAAAAAAATACATCAATACACTAGAAAAAGTCACTTTCTTAACCCTTAAGTAAAAAAAAATTAAATACATGATCGATCAAAATGAGAAAATAAACTCATTGAACATACTAACATTTTTCTTAAAAGTATGGATTATTCAAAAAAAAAAATTAAAAAGGAAAAATGATAGGTTTCACAAAAGAATATTTTTGTGCGTCTCTCTTTTTTGGTACTTTGCATATATAATTATTATATATGTCACTTCTTTCACCAATATTCCTAGTCATTGGTTTATGTCTTGATAAACATTTTATTTGTATTATTTATATACTAAGGACTTAAAATGTCTATTGCAAAATTACTAGAAGACTTTAGTTTTAATTTTAGTACAAATCAACTAGATTATATTCTAAACTTGTTTGGGTGTCACGTATTAACAAAATTTTAATTTCAAATCAATTAAAAAGTACTTTTTTTTTTCAAACGTGTTGATAATGGGATATGTAATTCAAATTTTAAAAACACTATTAATGAACAAAAATGCCTAAACAACTTTAAGATAATTACAACTTTCAAAATTTCAAAGATATGGTCATAATCTTTAATGATTCAAATAATCGTCATTTTTACCTCAGAAAAGTAATTTTTTAATTTGTTTCCAAATAAACGTAATATGTTTGAATTTACTTTAAACATAAGAAATATTCTAGCCACACAAAAATTACACAAAAGCAATCACACAAACTAATGTGATTGGATATGGTTCATCAAATTGTAAAATATATCTAACAGATCAGATAAAACCGCGTCAATTTGTGAAATTATTTTATATAGTTCCTTTGTAGATGTTGCAGTACTCTTTAAATATCAAATAGTAAATAACTTTTTAATAGCAGAATTTATTATTTAAATTATAAGTTATTAGTCTTAAAGTTATAAGTTATATTTCTCACCACAATTTCAAATATTCACGTAATATTATGACTTATAACTTTAATCATAACTCGAAAACTTATTCTCGAGTAAGAGATATCTATCGTGAAATATGCATGTACTTTAATCATATCTCATGAGGACACAAAAAGAAACTGTTTAATTATATGATAAGAAATAGAGATAGTCACTAAAGAGATCAATGATCCGATGACTAAAGGTAGCCACAAATTCAAGTTAGCATTTGCGACGGACTTCTTGATTTTGCAAATGGTGGTGATCAATGAAGATGGTTTGACCTTTTCCCCGACAGTCATTCCTGCCATGCATATGCATTTGTCCCTGCAGCAATCCCTCTTTAGTGTCGACCTTGTCCGTATATATCCTCCATGATCTAGCTCAAAGCTCAATTGCTAATGTACACTAATAACTCTTGTTCTGTGTTAGCTGGACACTTTCGTTTGCATCTCATAATTCTAATACAAAAATAGCCAGAAAATACATGTATGGGTGGCACACGCTATGCACCCACTAGTCAAGCATGAAATTATCACTATGCTTGCATGATTAACCCTGAGAAAATCTAGCACTCTATGAGCCACATACTAATTACAATCATTTACAAAAATCAAAGAATAAGAGATTAAAAACGTACCATGAAAAAGGGTTTGATTAGTTAAGTATAACTTCTCTTAAGTAGGTCAGCAATTTTCAAGATAATTCGTAACCTAACACGAAATTAGAAGATTAGAGTTTAATTCCAATCAAATCTGGGCAAGTACCCAATTAGATAAAATAATCCATATAATAACAATTCTCTCTTTTCCATATCCTTTTCTATTGTAGTAATAAGAGAGAATATTACTACTTACTGCGATTGCTCGCTTGAAACCAAATCAAGTTTTAAGAAAAGCAGGAAATTAAAGCGTTTTTCTTAGACAATCAATTACGAGGCTAAGGGTGGTAGCTGAAGTAGAGGGAGGGCATCATGAAGATCATTATGAAGATAGTCTCGTAGAGGGAATTTCAGGTGGAGTATTAGTGTTACGGGAAACAAGGAGTTGGGATTGAGGAGATGTATTCTATTTCAATTCGGGCTTTGTGTATTTTGGATAGTCCTTCACAGGCTTTTTAGGTCACTATGAGCTCTCTAGTATGGGTCAGATGGTTTCTTGTATACGTTCAATATACTTAGTTACTCTTATTGATATATATAATATTTTTACTTATAGTAAAATTTTACTAGAGAGAAATGCAACTAAGATCAAATATTTCGAGCAAGCTTATGTGGAAAACTGATTTTTGAGGCTCAATAGCTAAATATATACATGACAATTGAATCATAGATGTATGAGATCATAATGAGTCTACTCCAAGTAGGAAGTGAAATTAATACAATAAACTCAAAAGCATCAAACCTCTTTTACCGTATTAAATAGATTATAATAGATTATATGAAGTAAGAATTGTAACTTTACACGATGCAAACACGACCATAAACATGGAATAATGCACCTAAATTATTGTAGGGTAGATAATGGACAAATGATACATGGTATTATAGATAGATGGGGGTGTCCTACCCATCTATATAAGTAGAAGACAACAAAAGAATACGGATACATTTGAGCACCAGATAAAATGCTAGATTTGTTTCCTATGCTTTCTGCATGCATTGTAGGACCAGATAAAACGCAGACAAAGCAGAGGAGAAAAATGACCCCAAAAAGAGCAATGTGAGTGCTGCGTACGTACGGAGGGGGACTGGATTTAACAAACGAGTGGTTCACTTTTCACAATTCCGCGTGGGCGATGCCTTTACCGGCTACACCCCCCACCCCACCCAACACCCTCCCACTTTCTTAATTACAACAATACGTGAGAATCTACTCAGGAAAGTTTGTATTAAAAACGTCATGATTGCAGTCCTATTTCATATATTTTGTTTTATTTTTTAACCTTTTTAATTTTTTTTCCTCCACAAATATGTAGTATAAGAATTATTATTATTATTATTATTATTAAAG
Organism: Carya cathayensis; assembly: GCA_011037825.1. NCBI lineage: Eukaryota > Viridiplantae > Streptophyta > Magnoliopsida > Fagales > Juglandaceae > Carya > Carya cathayensis. Next base: position 1,138,660 of record QGSO01000168.1, on the reverse strand, counting down.
AGTCGAGGTTGCATGTTCAAGAATAGTCTCTTTCTAAAATTATTAAAAACTCTCACTTATGGTAGAAAAATACCTTGAAAACAACCTTTCAATCCTTAATATCATACTAGGGGAGTTACAAATAAAAATAAATTCACCCCAAGTATAAAGAAGAAGAAACAAGACTAACCAAAGAATCCGAAATGAGCAACAAAACTAATCAAAGAATTAAGCAATTTACCCATCCAAAGTAAACAACAAAACTAATGTAAAAGAACGACAGACCCAACATAAAACCAACGTAAAGCTAGCAACCAACATAAATGTAACGCCGATTGCAACACAGAGATACTCCCCATTTAGTCTCTAAGACTTGGCAGCCCCAAATAATCCATTATCGTCAATCTCCTCATTTGATGGGGCAAATCATTAGAATTCTTGTATGTGCAATTAATTCCTCCCTCCTCCAATTTTGCCAGAAAATTTGTCACTTTATTTTCTTCACGAAACTGATGAGTTACTATGTAGTGTAGGGCTGTTGAGTAAAAAAAGTCGTTGCATATTATTGACACAATAAAATTTGATTTATAAGAAAAAATTATAAATTTAAATCTTGTAAATCAAATCGTATCATGTTAATTATATAGACGATGTTCTTTATATAGTTTACGAATAGAATAGCTTGTCTACTAATTAATTGTTGGAGGTGATAATTTAAAAAATAAAAAATCATGAATGCATTCATTTAAGTTTAAGGTATAATTTAGATAGTGAGATGAGATGAGATAGTTTTAGATGAAAGTTGAATAAAATATTATTAGAATTTTTTTTTTTTTTAGATTTGAAAAAATTGAATCGTTGATTATATTTTGTGTGAAAATTTTAAAAAGTTGAAATGATGAAATGAAATGAAACCGTTTCTATATCCAAATTAAGCCTAAATCGATAATCTAAAAGAATGGGATCGATAATCTATATCCAAATTAAAATTTCTCATAATTTCATTTTCAAGCATTAAAAAAAAAAATCTATTTCAAGTTTTAAACTTTTCATCAATTATTAGCTAATAATTAATCAAACACAAAAATCAATACAACTTTTACAAACTTTAAAATAAGTTACAAAATTATATTTAAATAACTTTTTAAGTCCTTTATATATCTACTTTCACATACTCTAATACAATACTTATTTTTTTTAAAAAAAAATATTTAACTTATTTTCTCTCTTATTTCTCAAAACCTAATCTCAAACAAATCATCGAAATTAATTCTTAAATATATATCCAAACATTCTTGGCATCCAAACATAGGTACCCTCATAGTCATGTATAGAATGAAAATAGAAAAAAGACAACGACCCAAATAAATTAGTCTAATTTCATGTTGGATGGAACCTTTGTGTGTAGTTGTCAAGTGCTTGATTTTCCTCTAGATCGAGCCTTTGTTAGAGAAAACGGATAGATTGAACATGAGCAGTACTGGATAAGTAGGAACCCATCTAGGTTAGGATAAGACACAAATATTGAAATCATATAATTGATTTGAAGAGTATTATAATATATATAGATGGGTTAGGTTCAAATTCATGACTACTTGGTGCCATTTGAAAAGGAAACTACTTTTTTTTATTATTCACTTTCCCTCTGATCCCCCACTAAATTACAAATTTGCAACACAGGCCACCTTTTTTCTTTATTCCTCTTCCAAATTCCTCGATCATGAAGTCATCGCATGACATGAGCTAGGTCTCTTCTTCTTAAATTCTCAATTCGCTTAGAATAAGTAACTTGCACGCATGCATCCATCTAATTAATTTAGTAATTTTTTCCTGCTAATTACGTGATTTGATTAATTAATTAAGGTTGTAATCCACTAATGACATGGATCGATGAATTTTTTTTAATTTTTTTTTTAATTTTTATAAGAGATGGATGATGTTAAAGACCAATGATTAATTAGGTTCATGTTCTTTAACGAAAAGTACTAATAAGATCTATTATAAAAAAATAATTTTTTATTTGAGTCTATTCTATTATAATAGACATATATATACATATATTCTATTATAATAAGTGATTATCTAAATGTGAATAATAACTTGTTATTTTTCTGTTAAATTTTCTTATTTTTCTGTTAAGTCCTGTTTTACCAAAAGGCCCTTAAAACCGTTGACCATTTGACGTGTAGCTCTTTTGTAGAATTTAATAAATAATCATGTTTTACCAAAAAGTCCTTAATAGCCCCGCCGTGCACATGAATTGATGACTCTTTTTCATGTCTTTTTTGTTGTAACAGTGTACTCATTTTCCTTTTTTTTGTTTTAATTTTTTTAAATAAAAAAAAATTAAAATGACTTTACTCTTTAAAACAAAAACGCTTTAGAGCATTCTGATCGTAAAATTCAACTTTAAGTAAACTTAATTAATAAAATACTTAAAACACTCAATATATAATATTAACTATTAATTTAATTAGAATATAAATATTATTAATATAAATATTTAATATTATTAATTTGATTAGAATATAATTATTATTAATATTTAATTAGTAGAACTATATAATGTGATAAAAATAAAAATTAAAAAAATTATTAAATTAATAATATTTTATTATTATATAGAGAGTAAATAGATAAACCAATATGAATGCAGACCAATACTCATACTTTGCTAAAGTTTAGATTTTTTTAATCTTATTTTTTGTCTTTCTTTAATCTTGTATTTTCTTTTTCCAGACAAATAAGTTACTGATTTTTTCACTTTTTTTTTTATTTAAATCATTATGTCGGGTGCACCCCGAGGATAACGCATCCAGAACTGTTCCCTAGTGTGTGTATATATATATATCCACGAGTAATTAAAATATATATATTAACAGCCATCTAATATTGATTAAAGTGGATATATTAATGGCCAGCCAGAATTAGATCGAGGATTGGCGGCATTGGCCACAAATCAAGAACATATCATGCTTATATATTTGCTGCTTCCCGGTACTTAATTACGTACGTATTCTCCTAAAGCGCAAGCATTAATGCCAAACTCGCAACCTCAGTGGACGTGCCACGAGTTGATGATCAATCCCTATCACTTTTGTCACTGTGTGTGTATATATACGAAGGTTCACGTCTTCTTCGATCTGTGAATTTGTGGTGGAAAACATGACTTCTTTTCCTTTAATAATAATAATAATAATCGATGGATGATCAGTCTTTTCACCTTTAGTACTGACCCACGATTAATGTAGTACGCCTGCATGTTACTCGAAGCTGTATGGAGCTCACAACATTAAAAATAATGAATACATATGCAAATGATCGATCATGTTCGATTTGTATATATGTTAGTTTGGATTTCCACAGGAATTACTATTGATCACTAAAATGACTGTCCAAGTAAAGAGAACCACAAACTTTAGCTTTATTCCCACCAAACCCGATATCATCATATTTATATATGCAATTAGTTAATAATTAATGGCGCCAATTATATAGACTCGACACCGGCCGGCAGGCATGCTTCATGTATATGTGATGTGGAAGATAATAATATATCACCGTCGACTTTCAACCTAACTTGATAATATATGGCACATGTGTTGGACCTCTCCCAACCAGGTGATGTTTTCCCTCACATTTATAAACTGACCACCAGCCCCTTTCCCAGTCAACCGATGTGGGACAATCCTAACAATCTTCTCCTCACATTGGGTTCTGGGTCGGAACAGCGACAACTCGTTTTTCTCACAAACTGTTAGGCCTGAGATTGTTGGTAAATCTGAGCTCTAATACCAATGTTGGGTGATCTTGGGCAATCTTGGACCTCTCTCAACCTCTTGAACGAGCACATTGGTTGTGAAATGGGCTGGTGGTCAGTTTATAAGTGTGAGAGAAAGTCTCACCTCTTGATCTAGTTTTTGAAGTTGAGAGAGGTTCAAGACTACCTAACAATACGAAGAGAATACATAATAATATATATCCCTCGATCCCTACTTAAAATATATGTTATAAATTAAGTATCAAAATTCGGTACTATTTTCCTTGATCTATGAGTCATGAACATTTTTAAGTTTTTTATTTTTTATTTTTTACAATTTTAGTAAATATTTTGTAGTGATTTTAATAATTATTTCGGTCCGATGGATTTGTAGCATAATTCCTAGCTAGCTAACTTAATTCATATTTTGATGTTATATTATAAATGGAAAAATAACTTTCCATGCATATATGTTTTCTATCTTTTCTCGATCGATCAGCTATATATATTATATATAACTTGTGGGCTTATTCCAGTTCTTCAAATTTTCCCGTTTCTATGAAGTGAACGACGTACTGGGGTTTCTGATCTTTTTTCTCTCTTCCCAAAATACTTTTCTTCTTCAATTCGTTAGCTCCTATACATGATGATAATATAAAAGCACAAGACGCTAGCTTGCTAGCTATCTGAACATGCAGCTGTCTAATTGTAAATTGTCCTCCCGGCGTCTGTAAGACCCAAAAATGGGGCCCTGATTAATTTGAGTCCCCTCATTCCTTTGAAAATTAATGTCATAAGATGAGGAAAGTAGTGCTACTGGCAAAGCAAAGCCACAAGCTCATTAAAGCCAAGCTTTTCAAGGCCTTAGGAGGCAATCATGATGATGAGCGCGTCGGTTTTAATGCATGCATATGGAGACAGTACCTGAGACTGGCCTACCGATCATATCTTCTCATTTTTGCGTGGGACAACTACTCATTGAACGAAGTATCACCTCATCGTAGTGCTGGAATTGACTCACATTGGTTGTGTAAAAAGCTGATAGTCAGTTTATAAGTATAAAGAAAAATTTCATCTCTCAAGCTAGCTTTTGAAGTTAAGACAGACCTAAGATCACCCAACACATACTAAGGTTTGTCCATAGTTATAGTTCTATCTAGGGTTTTATTAACTTGTAGTCTTGTGTGACATATGGTCGGTTGTGTCAATTGACCGGCGCCTGACCTACATCCACTACTTTGCAAAAAGGGATAGAGATCAAGATTGAGAGTGTACATGACTATTGTAATGTGTTTTTATGTGTGCTCAATCAATCTAATGTGATCGAGTTAGCTAATGTTATTCGTCATGCTAGTGTGTGACGTTCCATCAATCCAATGATCACCTACTATTTATGTGTGTCTTTAGTCTATGGCCTTTTGAGTCATAGATCATAATTATTTGCGTAAGTTTTATGGTAAGTAACAGTAATGCACTCCTATCACTGTCCAACTATCTAAGAAATTGTGTAGTTTTTAAGAAAATAAGGGTTCTTTGAATATTCTTTTCATATAAGAATTTATTAATCCGCATAATTATGTATAGCACAAATAAACAGGAAGTACGCAAGAGAAAAACATTTAATTACAAACTAAGAGTTGGAAAGATATGCATAAAGTCATTAAAACTACTAGTCACATCCAATACAATAGTCGAGGCCCAAAGTAACAGGGTATGAAAGAAAAAATGTCTAATCCCTCCCACCAAACATTCTGATCTATTGTCCAAATAGATATCATTCCTCTCGTTTCAAATACACCACATAAGATATAATAATGACATCTTCCAAACAGTCGCAATTTGTCAATTGGCCTGAATTCCTCTCCAACAAACCAAAATATTCATCACTTTCCTAGACATCACCCAAGCAATGCCGACAAGTATTCTTTATGGGCAACTTTTTATGTTTTACTTCTAAATCAATCATCTAAGGTCACATAAAAAAAAATAAAAAAATAATAATATATCATGAAATGATTAGAAGATGGTAAATAAACGGAGGATGAGTTACATTTTTATTTATTGTATTGATGAGAGCATTGAAAGGTCTGATTATGCAGGCCGCATGAATGGTCACAGCAGGGCCCCCTTTGATTACGTTGGGCTGACATTTGGATTGCCTATAAGATCTGTTGGGGACAATTGATCCAGCCCTTTCTTATTGGGCACACTAGCTTAGACGTGGTATCGTGGAATAAACGATAAATGTCTCGTGCGAGGTCTAGGAAAGTTGCTTAAGTTTTGGCTAGACAGGCAAAAGTGATAAGTGTATCATCCATATGATTCGATTATTTTAATAAAAAATTTAGGTTCGAAAATCTCGACTAGTAACATGTCACACATAGCTATCTTGAGAGATCTATCGAGGATATAATGATGTGAGGCGTCCAAGAAAAAGTTAAGCCACAACTATATATAATTTACATAAGAAATAATGTTTACAGTCATAGAATATTTAAATACTACATATTTCTTTTTAAAAAAAGAGTAAATATGAGATTTATATAAAAAAAATTAATTTTTTAATAATGAACTATACTTTTTTTCAAAATGGGTGCGCAATGTTTGCACAATCCATTACTGTATTTAATAATACTCTTTTTATATAAAAAAATAAATAAATAAGATACATTTTTATAAAGTAACTTATAAAAATAATATCGCTTTATATAAATATCTTTATTTTAAAAACTAGTTGTAAAAAGGATTATGCTTGTATCATTATTCTTTTAAAAGCTAATCATTTTATAAAACTTTGCATGTGAAGAGTGGCTGTACAAAGATGCATTGCAGGACAATTGAATAGACTCTTACTCCTAAATCAAATCTTGGAGTTCAATGAATTCAAGTTCATGAGGTAATTGATCAGAATTAGAGAGACATGAAGGGTTAGTAAAGTACTCATGGATCATTTTGAATGTAGCAACCATTATGGAGACTTTTTGTCCCATGATAATTAGCAAATATTGTGTTCTGTTAGAAACCAAGTTCAAATTGTATTGTATGACCACATTTAGCCATCAATGGTAATCTTAGGTACACCTACCCCCCAATAGTGATTTTAGGTACACCTAACCTCCTTTGTACTCTTTACCATTGGATTGATGACAAGTGTAACAATCCTAACCATCCTTTGTACCAAGAAATCCCTATAAATAGAGGGAGTCCTCATTTGTGTAAGACCCCAAGAAATAAGAGAAAACAAAGTTCTCTAAACATCTCTCTCTCTTTTGCTCTCTATCTTTTCATTAGTTTCATAACATGTTCTATATAATAACGGTTTAGAAGTCAAACCTATTGAAGAGTTCAAAGTCAACCCAAAGAAATGTATAAATATATATATATATATATATATATATATTATATAGATGTAAAGAAGAATGAATTACATTTCATCTGCACAAGAAAAAGAAAATACATATTTTTATAAGTCAAAGTCACCCTGCAAATAGGTATGACTATTGCATAAATGAAACTCGGTGTGACGATGACCTTAGATCGGTTCATTATACATGTTATGAAACTTGCGGCGCTATGAAATCAAATGGTAATGATACTTACAGTTTTAGAATATATAAAGATATACATTTTCTTTGAAAAAAATTGAGTCTATTATTAAAAAATAATTTTTTTATATTTATCTTATATATATATATCCACTTTTTATAAAAGGAGCGTGTGAGACTTGTAAATTCTAGAACTGTGAGTTATATTTTCAAGTTAGTATATAGAACATGCTATCTATATCGTTTGAATCTAAGATTTGATTCGTAAAATTTAAATTTTAACATTTATCTTTCAAATCAAATTATACTAAATAAATACTTTACTATATAAGTTACCCACGCTAGTTTATAAATTATAATATAATTTTTTTCTTGTAAAGAATCTTAATTCCTCAACATGGCTATGTTTGCCGTTCGGGTGTTAAACCCATATCAACATATCTCAAGCCAATCATTGGTTAAATTCATTAATTTTTTTAAAATTTTTCTTAAAAGGTTAAACATATCTCAACATATTTTATACATTTAAACACATATCAATAAAACTGATAAAATACTGTTATTTACCTATCAACTCAGATCATTTGAAATCATTTAAATACCCAAACACAGCCTAATATTACACATGAAAAAAGATAAAGACGACAATTTTTATTATTTTTTTATAACTCTACTTTAAATAGAATGTGTTTTTATAATATATTTAAAAAATAATTATAAGAGTAATACTAAATACGAATCTCAAATAGATAAGTTACATATAAATTCTTTTAAAAAAAAGTAGATTATACTAATAAAAAATAATTTTTTTTGAGACCTGTTCAGATCATTTCTCTAATTATAATATTAAATTATTAACCCTCAATTCGATCGACAAATTCAAACCTCTCCACCGACAAAAACGAAAATATATCTACTTAACAATTGAGTTGGTCATGGCTGGTTTTACCTACCCCAATTCCACTTAAAAATAAAAATGGATTTATAAAAAATTAATGGTTTTTTGAATGCGTCAAGCAAAGAGAGATATAGAAGGAACAATGAGCCGTATATATTATAAGAAATGAAATTTGTAGCCACGCATTACGTAAGTATCGCATAATTATTTAAAAAAAATAAATAAATATGATATTTATATAAAAAGAATTAAGAGTAATGCTAGTAATTATTTCAATTTTTATCATTATCTCATTATGTAGTATTAGATGATTGGAAATTATTTATTATATTTTATTTGTAAACTTATTATTTAATGTCACATTATGAAATAATGAGAGGATGACGAATAGATTTACTTAAAAACTAATTTGTTAACGATAGAGTCTACTCTTTTTTAAAAAGAATGCACGATACTTGTACTACTGTAACTATATCTAACATTATTTATAATAATTATTATTATTAAAAACAAATTGGGCAGGAATTGCAAGGAGATGATCCAAGAACTTGTAACCCAATTAACTGATCGCTCACTCACGTAGTCTCGTTCAATTAAAGACCAGATGACAATATGTAATATAATTATAGGAAATTAGTCAATTTATTGTTGCTTTGACCACTCTTTTCTTTTCTATTTTTAAATGCTTTCAATAATTTTTTTCCCATTTATATTATATTTATAGCACAATCACATATCCTTTTCATGTTCTTAACTTTGACACTTATTGAAAAAAAAAAAAAAAACTTTGACACTTTTTATATGTACGGCTATGTCGTGTTAGACTACACATAAATCACTCATTTCGGCCCCAAAACTTTAATTTATTTGGACCGTTGTTTTTTTTAAAAAATAAAAATAAAAATTATTACATTTTTATTTGAATTGATGAATTTTTTTTTTTAAATATTATGGTGATCCGAAAATATGTGCCACGTGTTGCAGCTCACTCTAGATTTGTTAAATTGTTGATAAGAGATCAAAGAAATTTTCCATGTTTTAAATTAAACAAGGAATATTTTTATAAAACAGATTCGTGGGAGTATTAGGACTGTTTGGATTCAGAGAGTATTTTATCTCATCTCATTTCATCATTATAATTTTTTTAGATTCTTATATAAAATATAATAAACAATTCAACTTTTTTAAATTTTAAAAAAATAATAATATTTTATTCAACTTTCAACTTTTATTTAAAACTATCTCATCTCATATCATCTCTAAATTCAAACGAGTTGTTACTATTTTGCAAAAATAACATCCATTTCAAAAATAACAACTATTTAATAAAATATAACTTTCTCGACTTTGTTATATTTGAATTTGAAAAAAAATTAGTATTTTATTGTGAAGTTATAAAATAGTTATAAGAGGATTGAATCTCTACTTTTTTTAAAAAAAAAATGTATCTCTACCAATGCTCATTGTTTCATGCCTTACAATTAAATAATATTTCTTCTAAAAAATACAATTTAATAATATTTTATAATTTTTAGATAAAATTTGTTATGTGATATTTAAATATGAGAAGTGATATAGTTACAATTAACTCATAAATTTTCTTGGGTGTAAATAATTTTTAAAGACTATCGGATTGGAGAATTTTTTTTTTAAAATTACTCGAGATGCACTTGTAATAAATTTTTTGTCAAAAACCTATGTATTATCTGGATTAGTTGGGATACTGTCCCTATCTCTAGTGTCAATAAAAAAAACTCATAAATTTATTATAAGATAATAATTTTTTGAATTTAAATATCAAGTAAAAAAAGTAAAAATGAATACTTTATGGAGTCATAGAATAAATTAATTTAATAATAGCAACATTTATTTATTTATTTTTGTTATTTCAAAAAACAAAACATCCTTCTTGTTGGAAAATATATTTTATTTCTTGAGTTAGGTTTGGAAGTTAAGGTGAGAAATTTTAATTTAAAGTTAAAATTAAAAATTAAATAAAATGATAACTTTTCATTTGAAAAAACTGCCTAACCTAACTGGCTTGTTCAACGTGGATTTTCCTTAATAAAAATCGCATTAAAATAATTTGGAAAAAAACTGCGCCATTAAATACTCTCTCTCTCTCATGGTGCCCCGGCTTCCTCTCTCTCTCTGTTGGGAGTGTTAAAGCAGATTCTATAGAATTCCCGCTTCCTGAAGTATCCCGGAAAATCACATTCCTTTCTAGACCGAGAAATATAACGACAAGGAACGGTAATATATAGGAAGGAGAAAACGACCTTGTAGACTGGCCTTCCTTGTTGGATTTTTTTTTTCCTCTGTGAATTCATCGTGACTCGTTGCGGTATAAGAAACAACTCTCCCTGTGACTCGGTCACTGCTTCCGTCGTCACCAATATTACACATTGGTTTTGGTTCGATCCATTTTGGCTTATGGGCTTTTATTTGTTGTGCAATTATTAGGCAAGCGTAATCGTTATTTTTCCCATTTTACTCTGTGCTTTGTTTAAGCGGTTTACTTGGGGGGCACGTGGAGTTAGACAGTAGAGGAGACTAAACCTTGTTTTATGGTTTTTCTTTTGTGTATATATGTTTTTGCTGGTTTTGTTTTCTGGGTTGTTGTTACTGTAACACTATTGACCCGATGATCGTTAATTTATGTTTTTTTTTTTAATAAATAGAGGATGTTGTAGAATCCAATTTTTGTATTGTTATTTTAAGATGAGTGCAACATATGTTGGTTTTGATCTTTAAAATCATAGTTTGGTAGTTTGTGTTGTGTTTAATTCATGTGATTCTCTAAAGCACGTCCTGGGAAAAGTTTTATGACAAGTATCATATGTATTGTTTAATCATAGGTTAAGGATTAAATTATGATATATGAACATTGGAGTTGAATACGTTAATGATTCTTAAATATTGTAGATATTCTCAAATATGGTCTCTAATGCTCTAACCCTGACCTTTATATAAGCGATATATAACAGCATGAGATATCAACTCCAGTTGTTGGTATAATTGCTCATTGAGTAGGCATGGTGTGTGTATCGCATCCCTGGTTAGATTGACGTAGAGGTGTCGCTACCTTAAGAAAAGACTTGAATCGGTTCTATTGCATCAGCTCGGCGCAGTGCATTCACAGTTCATATGAAAAATGAGCATCATTTCTATTGCCGATGAAGGGCTTCAGTCATCGAGCCGATTATGGGCAACGGGGTTTTCCTAGAAGCATCATCCACTTTGGAACTCCTATAAGACACTCACCTAAAATATTTTCATGGGGAAATCAAAACTTATTTTTTATTTTATTTTTTAATCTGGCGCCTGGTTTTTGTTGGTTCGACTAATTGCAAGGTCTTTTTGTCTTTACTTGACCGAAGCTACAAAGTAACTAGATTATTACTCGAGATAGATGGATTTAAATTTAGTTTGTGATGGACGTTTTCAATAAAATACTGGAGAAGTGTTTTAATCTCTCTTGAGAATTAAATAATTCTGCTGTTTTAAGAGTAGGGTATAGAGATGAAGCAATGCCATTGTTCATAACATTGAAATCAACTTCTGTTTTCCTCTACACTTTTGAGCAGTTTTTCTAGGACTTTGATGAATATATTAAAATTGTACTCTGTTTTACCTTTCTCCTTTGATGCATTTATCGATGACTTTTATGCTCTCAATTTCTGAAGGAAAGTTCCACAAATTTTCTTTCGTTCATTGATGTTGTAAATATTCATCTAGTCAAAGCTCCATATTTCATAGTGGCGAATTCTTGGAGATTTTGCCTCTCTCATGCACCTAAACTGTGAGATATGTTGACTGTTATTTAAGTATGGATTTTTACCTTTTATTCTTTCTCAGCGACTTTAATTCTTTAGCTGTCACATTATATGCTTTCAAGTATGTTTGACTTGTTTCATTATCTGATTCTCATAATCAGAGGAACGCGACATATTTGCAATGGTTCAAGATACTTCTAGTGGTGATTCACATCAGTGTCGGCCAGTCCAGTTAAAAGAACAAGTCTGTTTGGTTAAGAGAAAGGACTGTGATCGATATGAGATTGATCCCTTTCAAGATCCTCTGTCATTTGAGAAGGGCTTCTTTATAGTAATCCGTGCATGCCAATTGTTAGCACAAAAGAATGATGGAATAATATTGGTAGGCTTGGCTGGTCCTTCTGGGGCTGGAAAGACTGTGTTAACAGAAAAGATACTCAATTTTATGCCCAGTGTTGCTGTTATTTCAATGGACAACTACAATGATTCTAGTCGAATTGTTGATGGAAATTTTGACGGTAAATAATCTTGATCATTTTTTATCTTTTATGAGGATTTCGCATATGTACAGGTTAGCTATTCTCTAGAATTAAGTGTAATATCAGAAATGTTCTTGCCCAGGTCCTTCTTATTGGATAAAATCTGCAAAAATTGACATATGATCTCATTTGGAAGTTTGTTAGAAATTCTTTACCTTCACATGGTGAGGGGATGGACATTCTCTATGTACCTGGACTTTGCCAGACGTGTATCCACATCAAAACTCTTGAGGTATCTAATAAGTGGAGAGACTTAGGGCCCATTTGGATATGTAGAATATCTCAGTATATATGTGAATAGTAGTAAAATGGTTTCACTTAAGATGTTTTATTGGGTATTGGGAAATGAGAGAGAAAAAGTTTAGTAAAAATATTGTAAAGTTAAAAAATAGTTTGAACATAATTTTTGTTTTGAAATTTAAAAAAGTAGTATTGCTTTTTGTGTTTTGTTTGTGAGTTTGGGAAAGTTGTAATGATTACATGAAAAGGTTGAAGATTTGAGATTGAAAAGTGTTTTGTATTTGAGTGATAATTTAGTAAGGAAATATATGAGAATACTTGAGAACAGTTGTGTTGCCAAATGAACCCTTGTCTAAGAACGAGGTGCACAGAAGCATTTGCATAGGTGTTGTGATTTATATTCCTTTTATGCTTCTTAGAATTATAGTGCTTGTCAATTAGTTAAAATGATTTCTAACTCATTTCCTGCACTGGTGCCATATCATTTCCCATGCTGGGGCTGTATCATCTATATATTCCTTTGAAATTCTTGCTGTTTAAACAACTCTATATATTTTCTAATTGGATGGAGAAATAATCCATGAAGTGCTTTCATTGGTAAGATAATGTTTCACTGTTGGTGAGTTAATTAATGTGGTTACACTTGTCCCTTTGAGAGTTCCTAAGCCTCATGAGCCATATGTGGGGACTGAAATTTTATTGAACTCTGTTGCAGCCTCTTCTGTGTTTGTGTATGCATGTCTGGTTCACCATCATGGTCTCTTGTTTGCATCATCTCATTGCTTTTGTTCAGCCAATCATATACATAATTTTATACTTGCGTTCCATGAGGTTTTGATCCCTTGTGCCGCTCCAACTCTTATAATTCCTGCTATAAGATTCATTGCCTAGAAATTTAGCATGTTATGTGCCCACATATTTGAGTTGAGGAGTGACCTCTTCAAAGTGTTAATTTAGAATGTGGATTGTGCGGGAGGCTATCTGATGGCCTTGTGCTTCTGCATTGTTTTTCTCTTGATTGCTTCATGATGTGGGTTACTCAACCTCTGTACAGTAAATCGATTAATTTGTCTTGAGGTGTCTTTGAGTGTAAGCCTTGAGACTTGGAAAAATATTTAACAAGTCACAAAATCCACATTCTATTTGCTGTTCCATTTACTTTTTTGTTTGGTGTTTCACCTTGTAAAGAAGATTGTTTGAGAGTTTTAAGTGGATTGGCAAGTCATTGTCTGCAATCTCTGAGGGGATTTTAAACTTTTGATAGCTACTCTGCCATACTCCTACTTGCCATGTTTGCAAGCATATTTACTGTGTTATTTTCTTTCATGTGACATTCTTAAAGCTTGTTGACGTTTATCATCACCCATAGCACGTGCAATGTTACCTGGAGTGTAATACCAATTTGACTGAATAACCATGACAGATGGATAATAATCTCCTACATGAAAATGACCCATAAAAAAAAATCTCCTAAATGAAAATTATTAAAATGAACTTTTTAGCTTGATACAATTTCCATCTAGCTTCTGCTACTTTGGCAATAAGATCATCTTTAAACGTTCTTGTTTGATTTTTTTATTTATTTTAAATGATAAAAAAAATTGATAAATCAATAAAGCACATTTAAAGTATCAACAGTGTGCTTCCAGCTGAATACCCATTCAGTTCACAGAGCCATTGCATTTTTAATTCATGGAGGAGCATATGGAAGGATCTGTGAATCTAGCCTGTTTGTCTTTCTTATATCTGCCATTCACTTCCTAAGTGTTGAAATTTTATTTAAGAAAAAAAGGTAAAATTTCCTTTGGTTAATTGTGCAATGCATACTTTCCTCTGCGTCAGTCTATTACTATATTCTTTTTTTTTTGTTCAAATAAATGAGGATTTTAATGAAAGTACAAAAGGCACAACCATACACAGGATTTACACAAGAGAAGTGAGAAACACCTAATTAGAAATATAGAAAAGAAATAAGGAAGGAAACACAGTCCACTAAAATCTATAGCGGCTGCCTAAAGAAACACAGTATTGGAGAAATAAATTTTAAGCTCTAGCATCATTTGCTCACAATCCTCAAAATATTTTTATCATTTATTTTCCTCCAAATAGACAACACTAGACAGATAGGTACACCTTCCATGCTACTGCAATTTTTTGTGTTGCCATATGATCACCACATTATGTGCTTATACAACCACCCCATTCCCATGACTCCAGTTATGCAAAATTTACTTGGGGGTTTTTTCTGCTAGATTATCGCAACATTTACTTGTATTGATTGTGCAGATTTATAATTATGTTGAGAATAGGGCTTTGTGACCTATATAGGACCATGCTCCATTGATTCTACATTAGTTGTTTACAGTCTCCATTGACCTATATAGTTTTATTTTTCTTCCTTTCTTTCATAACACCTGTTGAATATTTATTTCTCCCTATTTGTTCTTTTCCATATCACTGGATGGTTTATTCTCCACTACTAGAGGAGAGCAAAGATCCATTTTGATCTAATTATCTTTTTAATGAGTTTCGTTGGGCAAAAACGTCATTGCAATCTTGGAATGTCGTCAGTCATATGTGTAGTCTGATTTAATGATGGAGTCATGGTTTGGTTCTTATGTGTGTTTTATAAACTTTGGGTGTCTTAGCCCTTGGTGCAATCCCTGAAACAGTATGACAGCTTTCAAGTGGGGAAATACATCAGGCATGATTATATTGGTTCTGTTATCTCTCTGAAACAGATCCACGCTTGACAGACTATGACACCTTGCTCCGGAATGTCCATGATTTAAAGGCAGATAAGCAGGTCCAGGTTCCAATTTATGATTTCAAGTCTAGCTCCCGCACAGGATACAGGTATTTGCTCTCCATCCAGTATTTTTTCATAGCTTTAGCATGGTTGGGTGTCATCATTCTTTGAGTACAATGTTTGAAATTATACCATATGTCATGGTAGTTCAAGGAAAAACATACAGAGATCTTAGATTTGAGATGTAAAAGTACCAATTAATCTAAGCAAATGTTAACATTTTTTTGTTGCTGGGAATGATATGTAAAATGATGTCCCAATCAATCTAAGCAAACAGTAGTTGAATTCTGCTGTTTCATATATTTAGATGTTGTTATGGTTATGGAAACTGCTATTTCACATTCAAGTGAAGTGACTGAACTGCTTGTGCAATATCTTTCATGATCGAAGAGATCTATATTTGTATTCAAAACCCCCTTCACATCCAAGGTCCTAGAGGAAGAGAAATGCAACTGTTTGAGTCTTGTACTTGATATCTTGAAATCTAAAGCCATGTATTGGTCCCTTTTCTAGTTCTATTAATGCACACGGTCAATTTATTTAATTATCCTGAAGTTGTTTTTATTTTTTAATTAATGCATGGCTAAATCATCCACGACTCTTACATATCCACCTGGTCTGTGTTTAAATTACATGTACTGGTGGCAGGACACTTGAAGTGCCAAGCTCCCGCATTGTGATCATTGAGGGCATCTATGCTTTAAGTGAAAAATTAAGACCTCTACTGGACCTCCGTGTGTCTGTAACAGGTGGAGTTCACTTTGACCTTGTCAAACGGGTTTTGCGGGACATACACCGTGCTGGCCAACAACCCGAAGAAATAATTCAGCAAATATCTGAAACGGTTTGTTTGCTTGTTTTTCTGAGAAGAAATTGTGTTCTTTGAAGTTCTCAACGAGATTCTTCTCCACAGGTTTATCCGATGTACAAGGCCTTTATCGAGCCAGATCTCCAAACTGCCCATATAAGAATCACCAACAAGTTCAATCCATTTAATGGATTTCAGACTCCTACTTTTATTCTAAAGGTTATTCATAAAGTTACACATTTTACTTATCTTTAGACTGTGCTTACCAGAAGTCTCTTAGTTTACTCCCTCCATCGCATATTGTTTTGTACACCCTAGAAAAGCGGATTTTTAAAGGGAGATTGTTTAATGCAATGTTTCAAAAAGTTCTCAGCTTTTCAAATCACTGTGCTCTAATTACCAATGCCAATGTTCAGGAACAGCTATACCCAAGAATGAGAGTATTTTGGCAATACCCCAGCAAATTACCAAAAAGTTGCAATATAAAACCTCCATAAACATTTGACACAAAACCCTTGATAAAAGAAATTAAAACTTGAAAAAAATGTTCAAAATAATTAACTGTGTATAAAAAGTGAAAACATATAATTCTTTACTTTTTTTTTGGTAAAAAGTAAATTCTTATTCAAAAATTTATTTCATTTGAATTTAATAAGGGTATTTATTTATTATTATTATTTTTTTTTTGTGAGTAATTTTGTCTTTCTAAGGGAAAAGGAGGTACATTGCATTTTTTGTAGCATGGGGGGTGATTGCAAATTTGGTGGTGATTTGAAAAAGTCTGTGTGTTTGTCCCAACATCTCCAAATAGAATAGTCGAAAATATCACGTGATAGATGAAGTACTAGGAATTTGTCCACTTCATTAAATGAGTGCTGCTTTTATTGTAGTCTGCAAGGAAAGTGACGGTGGAACAAGTCAAGGCTATTTTCACTGAATATCATACAGAAACAATGGAGCAGACTTATGACATATATCTTTTACCACCTGGTGAAGATCCCGAATCTTGCCAATCATATTTAAGGATGCGAAATAAAGATGGAAGATACAGTCTCATGTTTGAGGTTTGCCACTTAAAGTTTGGTTTTTGTTGTCTTAATAATTGTGCATTGTTACTCATCCAGAATATAATGCCTGCGATATATTTAATGTACTGCATATTTACAAGGTAATAAATTGGAAATCATCATTTTATGTGTTCAGACTTGATGATGTACTAAGATATTTCCCTAGAGAATCCTCATAGAAAAAAAATTTATGTAGCTGACTTCTGACTTGAGTTGTTTGATAATAGACAGTCTAGTCTTTAGAGGAATTGGGTATTATGACTGGCAAGGGCATAGTGGGCCATGATATCGGATATAGCTGAATGATGAAAAAGATGGATCTTGCAGGTCCCAAGTACTTGAGATTAAAGCTTTCTGTGGTTATGGAGCTCATATTCAGCATCAATAAAAACGCACTTATGTGCGAAGTGCCAAAGCTAAAGTGCATGACTTACCAAAAGTGAAGCGTATTTGCAAAAGGGCCGGCCCACTAAACACTTTTTATTTAGTGAGCTTACAAGAAGCTTGCTTTTGTAGCTTCTGGAAAAAAATTATAGTTCAGTTCTAGCTATCACTTTTTGTCTAGACCGTGTAGAAGACGAAGTAAATAAGAAAGATGATGAGGACTACAAATCTTTTGATGACAATGATGTCGGTCCTATGCTTAATGATGAGGATGACTTTCTTCTTTAGGATTGCATAGATTTTGTATATTTTGATTCAACCATGTACTTTATTTTGATTATGGCTATCAAATATCATGACTATGTATATTTTGTGAATCACAAGATAATTATATAAAATGTGATATTTTAATTGTATGTAATTAGGATCACTTGAGTTTTTGTGTTGCGTAATATCCTCACAAATTGAGTTAATAGGCCTTATATTATCTTTCTTTTTTAAACCATTTTTATTCTATTTTGGGATTATACATTATTTCAAAAAATGTGTGAATCACTTAAATCGGATGAGCGATTGCGCTTTGCACTTTGGGTCTAGGGTTCTAGGATCTAGTCAGCATTTACACTTGAGTGTGTTTGGCACTTTCACCAACAGCATGCAAATCATGCTAAGGATATCTTCAATTGATCCATTGAATAGCCAAATCTATGTAGTTATGTTGGCTTTGGTGAAATGAAATTTATCAAGTCGGTCCTAGAAAGTGCAAACATCATGCATAATATACAGCTACATAAACCAAGAAAATTGATTTCAAATTTATTTTCTTTTTGTCATATCAAGAGGACAAATGAGAGGGGACTGTACCCCTAGGGGTTGGCTCAAGTGATTAGGGCCTCAGTCTTGAGGGAATGCTCTCCCTAGGTCTAAGGCTCGAAGCTTGGGTGCAAACAATTTATAGGAGCGGCATTCCATTGGTGAAAAGCCGATGATTGGTATGATCCGTAGGATGTGAGCACTTTACAGTGGTTCACGGTTTAACTGGGTAAAAGACAATTAGTTTTTTTTTTTTTTTTGACGGTTTTCTAGGTTCCTTATCATAAAAAACTGAGCGGGGATTATTGACAGATTTTTTTTATATTGGTAATATGCATGCGCACCTGGTAGGGTTTGAATCCATAACCTCATTCTGTATCTTTTTCTTAAAAGGAGGATATGTCATGGTTTATTTACAGATGGGGTTTTTGTTTCTTTAATGCCTGTCAAATAAGTTGCTTGGTAGATTTTGAGGCTCAATTCTCTCGATATTTTATAATTGGCTTGCTTTACATACTTTAATAGGAAATGAATCCAAATAATCAAAGTTCTATTTTCACACGGGTGCGTCCAATCCAAAACAGAGGCAAGTAGGTTTGCACAAGTGCATGTATAGAGCGGTGCAGCTGAATCTAAGGGAGGAAATGACAAGTTTTTGTTCCCCCAGATTAACTTCTCATTAACAGTCGTGTACATTCTCATTTTCTATACCATCAATTTCTGTTATTATAATGGATTTGGTGATATACAAATTGTTACATATCTTTCTCCAATTTGCCTATGCAGTCATTCCACACCTGTTTCCTCTCCCTAAGCTCTTGTTTTATCCCCCTTGATTCTTGATGTTTTGGGTATTTTAAAAGATTGTTCTTGATGATAGGGAATAGGAGGGGGCAGGGAGAGATTTTTTTTAACAATGTATGTCCAGCTAAGAAAGCCAGCGTGCAATTTGAATCAAGTGACTACCTTTGTTATTGCCATTTTAATATATTTGGAAGAAAGAGGAAAAATCGAAATAATGATAAAATTGGAGGGCAACATTTCTGCAATTATAAGGACCAACTCAAAAAATTTAGATGTAATTTTTAGGTATGTAGAGATGTGTAGTATAGGGTGTTACTAATTGAGTTTTATACTTCTAAATTTGATTTTAATGATTTTTCAACATAGACCATTAGCAATGGCTTTTTCTTTCTTTCTTTTTTGTGGGGTTTTAGGATCTTAACATTCTCAAATCTGATTTGGAAAACCCCTGCAATCCTTTGCTGTATCTCTGTTTAACAACCTTGTTGATGTTGTGAAATTTTGTTTGTCCACAGAATAATCTGTAAATCTCCAGTATTCTTGATGTCTCACCTTTCTATGGCTCTCCATACTTGCTCAATATTAGGTTCACACATGGAAGTGGAAACTGTACTCGTATCTTGTTACTGACTTAATGTGTTTTGTTCATGTTTGGTAGGAATGGGTGACAGATACTCCATTTGTCATATCACCAAGAATAACTTTTGGGGTTAGTGTGCGTCTTCTTGGTGGCCTAATGGCCTTGGGATACACGATGGCAGCTATCCTTAAAAGAAACAGCCATGTATTCTCTGATGACAGGGTCTCTGTAAAAATTGATTGGTTGGAGCAACTAAATCGCCATTATGTTCAGGTACTGCTGTATATATCTACACCTAATTTTTACTCTCATATGATTCTGAATATGTTATAAACTAGGGTTCTAGAAAACCTTTACATGGGCATATCCTTCATTTATCCTTTATATGGTTTTCTATGGGCTGGCCTGGGCCAGTTTGGTCCTGTCCTGCACCAAGAACATTCATAGTGCATCCCAAGACCCCTTGTCTGGCCTGGTTGCCTGGTAGTGTGGGAAACAGTATGGGCTAGACCCAGCCTGGCCTGGCTCACGTTTAGTGGTTCTTATTGGGTAAAGAGTACAACTAAGAGTGTTGTTCATCTTTAATGTTGTTTTGAACCCTCATTGTAGCCCAATATTTGAGCCACCCTAATCTAAATTTCTAGCTTTTTTATGAAAAGGTACAAGGAAAGGATCGGTTAGTTGTAAAATGTGTTTCTGACCAGCTGGGACTGGAAGGTTCATATATTCCTCGGACCTATATTGAACAAATTCAACTGGAAAAGCTTGTAAATGAGGTCATGGTATGACCACTCCTAAACCTTGTTATGCCTCTCCATGCAGTGGTAGTTGCATTGGTAGTAATAATCTAATCATGCTACAGGCTCTGCCAGAAGACTTAAAGATGAAGCTCAGCTTAGATGAGGATCTGGTTTCAAGCCCCAGAGAGGCTCTTTCTAGAGCCTCTGCAGATAGAGTGACCATGAGAAATAAGCATCTTAAGAGGTGCACCTTTCTGATTTTCTCTATTGGTATTCAATATATAACTGCTGTTATGGTGTTCTAACAAGTGTCGAGACAACCGAAGGTGGTAGGGTCAATATGTTGTAGATCTACCAATTTCCAAATTGTATTAATTTATTCATGTTATGATTGCTTTCAGTTATTTGAGTTTGTAGGAGCTTGAAGTTCACTTCAAATTTTTGCATGTTAAAAGCCAAGAATTGCATGGATTTCAAAATTGACAAGGAGGAAGCCAGTGTCTTTATCTTCTTTAAACCTTTGGCCGACTTTAAGTTAGGAGCATAGCCCTTTTTGTTTTATATGTAATTAGGCATAGCCCAAGTACACAGGAAGTATATAAGAGAAAAACACCTAATTATAAACTAAAGCTGAAAAATAGCACAGAAGTCATTTAGACTAGACACATCCATTACAATAATTGAAGCCCAAAGTAACAATGTATGAAAAATGAAAAAAAAAAAAGTCTAATCCCTCCCAGCATTCTCTATTATTGAAACAGCGCCCATTCCTCTCATTCCAATTACACCACATAAGACAAGGAGGTACCATCTTCCAAACGACCAAATTTGGCGAGTGCCTCGAATCCCTCTCCAACGGGCCAAAAGATTCGCCACCCTCTTGGGCATCACCCAAGCAATGCCCAGCTTAGCAAAAACCTCATCCCACAAAGCCTTCAACACATCACAGTGGAGAAGAAGGTGATCCATCGATTCACCACACCTTTTGCACATGAAACACCAATCCATTACAATGATACCATGCTTTCTCAACTTATCAATAGTAAGTATTTTCCCATGAGAAGCCAACCAACTGAAGAAAGCCACCTTGAGAGGCACTGTGCATCTCCAAATATTTTTCCAAGGAAAAAAATCAGTAGAAGAATGAGACGCCAAGACCTTGTACAAAGATCTAACTGAGGATTTCTTATTACCAGGATGTTTCCAAAGTAATCTATTAACCCCTCCAGATTTTATATTAAGAGCATAAAGCAAGCTGTAAAAATCAGTGACGTCCCTCACCTCCCAATCCTGGACATCTCTAATAAAACTTACTGACCACTGAGTGAGACCAGAAATATTATCCATATGATCAGCCACGGAAACATCTTTGTTCAAGGCAATTCCATAGAGGGAAGGGAAAACATTCTTCAAGGCCTCATCCCCACACCATAAATCACACCAAAATCTGATCTGGTTACCCCTACCCACTTCAAATCTGAAATTTCTGAAGAACTGCCCCCAACCATTATGAATGAAAAATCCACACTCCCACACTGTATTCCCCTCTTACTTCGTTTGAGCACATCCCTCCCCAAATACTTCCATATTTGGCATCAATAACTATCCTCCAAAGAGCATCCCCTTCTTGATAGTACCGCCACAACCATTTCCCCAAGGGTACCTTGTTGAAAGTTTTCAGCTTTCTAATCCCCAAAACCCCCAAAGATAAAGGAGCGCAAATCTTCTTCCACTTAAGCAAATGGAATTTCTTCTCATCCTCCAAACCACCTCACAAGAAAGCACGAAAGATCCTTTCCATTCTACTAGCCACTCCTAGAGGCGAAGGAAATAAAGAAAGGAATTAGGTTGGGATATTAGATAAAGTACTCTTGATTAAAGTGATTCTTACCCCCTTGGACAAATAGATCTTTTTCCAACCAGCCAATCTACATTCAATCTTCTCCATAATCCAGACCCAAATTGCCTTAGATTTATAAGGAGCCTCCAAAGGAAGACCAAGATACTTCATAGGCAAAGTGGAGACACTGCAACCCAATTTTTTTTTTAATATAAGTGAACGATTGTATTAATAATAATAGGCATAGCCCAAGTACACAAGATGGTATACAAGAGATAGCACCTATCTAGGAAGAAACAGAGGATACAAGAAAGTCAAGAACATCACGGCCATTAAAATCTGCAGCTAAGACCAGAAATAGAGTTCTAATAAAAAGAGATCTAAGTTCCTCTATTGTGTGCTCCTTGTCTTCGAACGTCCGATCATTTTGCTCCTGCCACAAACACCACAGAATAAAGATAGAAACCATCTTCCACACAGCTTTGATTTGTGAGATACCTCACAGCGCTGTCCATCACTAAGGCAGGTATAACCCAAGCTAAGTCTAATCTGGAAAAAACTTCATCCCATAGCGCTCTAGCAAGCTCCCAATGCAGTAAGAGATGATCCACGGTCTCACCAGTTTTCTTACATATACAACACCAATCTATTATGATCACCCAACACTTCTGCAAATTATCCATTTTCAAAATCTTACCCAGAGATGCTGTCCAAGCAAAAAATGCCACTTTAGGAGGTGCCTTGTTTCGCCATGGAAACTGAATGGTCTGCAACTGTGTGAGAGATTTATAGAAAAAGCAAACCGAGAATGTGCCTTTACTTTCGGATACCCACCACAGTGAGTCAATACTTGGAGTAGGGAAGAGTATCAGCCCGTCCGGACCGGCAAAACCGGCCGGACCGGACCGAGAGGTGGTCCGGTCGGTCCCGGTCCAAGTTTTAGTGGATCGATAGGTTTCGGTCCGTTCCTGGTCTAGGGGTTTTTTACCCCAAACCGGACAGAATAAAAAAAATATAACATATATTTTATTATTTATATAATATTTATAATTGTATATAATTAATTATAATTTTTTTCTAACCTAATAGGTTAATATTTATAATACTAATATTTATAATTTTATACTAATACTAATATATATTAAGACTAAATTACTAATAGTCTAAATTAATACTAATATACTTATATACTATTATATAGTTATACAATATACTAATCATAAATTCATAATAACTAAATCATTATAAGTCTATAACTATATCTAATAGTATTAGTATTAGTATTAGTTAACTTAATATCTAATATGCTAGTATTAGTAATAAGATTATAAAAGACTAAGAGTATTAGTATTAGTTAACTTAATATCTAATATGCTAGTATTAGTAATAAGATTATAAGACTATAAGAGTATTACTCTTAATTAATAAATGAATATAGTATTACATAGAGTATTAGTAAATGTGTTGGGTTTGAAGACAATGAAGAGATATAGTAAATTAGTAATACTAGTTATTAGTTATTATCTATTAGTACTAGTGTTATTACATATTATTAGTTATTAGTTATTACATCTAGTTATTAGTTATAATATTAGTACTAATGTATTATTAATTATAATAAATAAGTTAATAACTATTACTAATTTACTATATACTAATAAACTAATAGTATTAGTATTAGTGTATTACTTTAGTTATATGTATTAGTAATATATAATATATAATAATAGATATATATTAGTAATACATGTAACTAATAACTATATGTAATAATAGTATTACTATATCTCTTCAAACCCCACATATTTATTAATACTCTATGTCATACTATATTAAATAATAGTAAAATACTCTTATTATTAATACTCTATGCAGTTATATTAAATACTATATTACTAATACTCTATATAGTTATAGTGATTTAATACTAACATATTACATATTAAGTTAACTATACTAATACTATTATAAATTTATACATATATGATATATTATAATTTATACCATAACTCTTATAATATGTTAATATATTGATATATACTAGTAATATATATTATAGTTAATAACTTAATAGTTATACATTAAAGAGTATAATAATACATTGATACTAAATATATATAGTTATAGACTTATAATGATTTAGTTATTATAAATTTATGATTAGTATAACTATATAATAGTATTAGTACTAGTGTATTATTAGTTATATAAAATAAGTTAATAACTATTACTAATTTACTATATACTAATAGACTAATAGTATTATCGTATTACTAATATATATATATATAATAGTATACCATATGTATATATATTAAATATATCACAATATAAATACATAAGTATTAAACAAAACGCCCTTGATTTAAAAAAAAAAAAAAAAGTAATAGGGTGGACTGACCGGTCCAGGGTGGGAAAACCCTGGACCGAATAGGTCCGGTCCGGTCCGTAAAACCTCCCCAGACCGGACCAAACTCTCCCCTAACCTAGAGTGCTTGGTTGCAACACAGAATACAAGAGACTAAAAAATTCCTCAAAGCTACCAACTTCCCAGTCTTGGGCTGCCCTGTTAAAGTTAATGTTCCATTGGACTTGGTACCCAGATATCACCATTAGATCAGCCCTTGAAGCTTCTTTCTCACTTGCAACACGGAAAACTGAGAGGAAGGATTCGTTTAAGGCATTATTCCCACACCAAAGGTTGCTCCAAAATTTTATTCTAGAGCCATCTCCCAAGACAAGTCTAGTGTGACAAGTAAAAATCTCCCACCCTCGTCTAATTTGCAACCCAAAATATCGGCCAAATCCCCTAACTTATTGACCAAACCTACGGGGACAATTTCAAACTTTGACAAGTTCACCTTTAAGCTAGATAACGCTTCGAAACATAACAAGAGTGCCTGTACTGAATAAATCTGATCAGAATTTGGCTCACAAAGGATCAAAGTGTCATCCGCAGAGAGTGAATGGGAAACATTAATGCTGCCATGCAAAGAACTACCCACCGAGAAACTCGAGATGAGACCCCTATCTACCGCTGCCTTCAGCATTCTACTCAACACACCCATAACTACACACAAAAGGAAAAAGGGACAGAGGATCCTCTTGTCTCAATCCCTGGGAGCTATTAAAAAGGCCAGCTGGACTGCCATTAACCAAGACTGAAAATCTAACAATAGAGATGCAATGCTTCATCCACTTACACCACCTCTCCCTAAAACCATACCTACCAAGAATATATACCAAAAAATCTTAGTTGACTTGATCAAAGGCTTTCTCCATATCTAGTTTAAAAAAATTGCCTAGAATGCCACTTCTCATTCTACTTCCCAAGCATTCATTAGCAATGAGAATAGAATCAAGAATTTGCCTTCCCTTGACAAAGGCATTTTGGGACTTCATGATGATCTTCTACATAACCTCACTCAAACTGTTAGCAAACACCTTCAAGATGATCTTGTACACACCTCTGACAAGACTGATGGGACAAAAATCCTTCACCTCCACAGACCCAAGGAAAACCTTCATGACGTCCTCCCTAACAATGGCCCAACATGCCATGGAAAAGCCATCTGGTCCCAGAGCTTTATCTTTGTCCATTCCTCTAATCACATTTAGCACCTCCATTTCTTCAAACATTCTCTCCAATCAAACTGCACTAGGCTGGTCAATCGAGTCAAACTCCAGCCCATCAACTGTAGGACGCCATGATTATTGCTCCGTGAGGAGCTTTTCATAAAAATGAACAATGTAATCCATAATATCCTGACGATCCTTAAGGACACTACCTTCTAAGTGAAGCACCTCAATGGCATTATTCCTTCGATGAGAGTTGGCAACTCTATGAAAGAATTTGGTGCACAGTAGAGGGAAGACAACGGGATTAATTCTGGCGAGAAAGCGCCAGAATTAAACATATTGTAATGTTGGGGTATCACACATAACCTTACACAAGCCTCAATCAAACCTTAAACCTAAGTTGTGTCAGCTGCTCATCAACAACGGTAATTTTCTGGGAGCATAGCCTTGAAACTGAAAAAAAAAAAAAATGAAGAACCTGATAAGAATGCAAAGTAGTTTCCAAAACTTTTCTGGTCATACAGATTCTCCATCATGGTCCATTAATTTATATTATGTGTTTGTTGTGATTATTTCTGCCAGTCTGTTGCTACATTTTCTATTTGATAAATTAGCATGCTCAGTGGAGAACTATTTGAGTTGTAAATTTGTGTCGTCGATGGTACTGTGAAAACTTTTGAAAGTTGGTTTCCTGAAAGTATTTAAAAAAATTAAGAATTTCTTGAGGCAATATGCACAATGCTTCTGCCCCTCTGGATTTTAAATGATCCATTATTATTTTCCCAAATATGGCCTCTCTTTTTTTGGTTCGTTCTTTTTGTTGAAGTTTCTGTTAAACTTTCAATACGTTTGACTTGTCAAAAAAAGAAAACTGGATACCGTTGATTGATGATGTGATTTTGAACAGTGGTATGTCTCATTCATATTCAACCCAAAGTGACAAGATTCTGGCCAAGCTTACTGGATACACTGCCAAAAGTAGGCGGTTTGATGACAGAAACTCAGAATCCCCCGCAACTCTTGCAAACCAGGTAGAATAATTCATGTATCTTCTAAGTTAGTCATCATGATTCTGATAGTGCTTTTGAAAGGATATTAGCAATTGAAAATTTTTTTGTTGTCAATCTGCTTTTTCTTTTTGCTTTATTTATTTGTTTTGGCAGGGCACCGTTACTCAGCTTTCAGAACAAATTTTCTCTCTGAATGATAGAATGGATGAATTTACAAATTGTATTGAAGAGCTGAATTCCAAGTTAACCATCAAGAAAAATTCTCCCAGTCAACAAAAAATGTCTATTCAAGCTGATGCCTGCAATGGCTCTGCTCCCACTTCTTACTTCATCTCTAGTTTAGGCAATGGTTCATTGACTGGGTCCATAATGCCCAATTCGTCATCCTCATCCCAGTTGTCTAAAGAGTCTCCTTTGATGGAAGAGGTATTAATCTTGTCTTCTTATATCCTTCTAAATGTTTTTATTCTCTGCTTTTATAGCACTAAAGTTAATAATTGTTGAATAGGAGATGCTGAACAACTTGCAATATTTTTACTGTTCGGAGTTTAATTTATGTATATAACTTAGAAAGTTGCCAATGATTTTTATGTATAAATTTATAATTCAGTTAGATTTGTCGATGTTCCTTTATTTGCACTCCCACCCTGCTGTAACCGAAAAAAAGGAAAGAAAGAAAAGGAAAAGATGAATCTGAGATGTTGAACACCTTGCAATATCTTTACTATTAGGAGCAGAGAGTAATGCTAGATACAGTCCTATGGTGTGAGCTTTACACACTCTCTTTGAAAAAATAGGGCCCATCATTAAAAAATAGGGCTTTTCATGTGGGTTTTAGATTTGCTCATTTTTTTCAAAGTTCAATGGGAGTACGTGTGACTTACACACTCTATGACTTACACACTCTATGACTGTACAAATCATTTCTTCTAGAGCATAATATGTCAAAATGGATTCGAATTGCCTCTTTCAGAGGATTTTACTCTCCTTATATAGAACATATTTACATCGCTTCCGGTTTACATGGCTTATGGGCTACCTAATATTGAGCGGGAAGAACAACCCATCAATTACGGAAGAGGTTTGGTAGCGCCGTGCGTAGCCTCCATCTACTGAGTATGTAGCCTCCCTTGTTGACTACCTTTCCTATATACAATCTAAAGTACTACAACTATATAGGATTACAGTATAACATGAACTGTTATTGTACGTTGACAGCCCCCCTCAAATTGATGCCCGTAGATCAACAAGCATCAATTTGTTACTTAGGAAGCAATGGCGATGACGAGTGAGAGCCTTGGTGAATATATCAGCAATTTGTAGTTCAGTGGAAATATGTGGAAGAGTGATAACACGAGCTTCAAATGCTTCACGAATAGAGTGGCAATCAACTTCAATATGCTTCGTGCGCTCATGATAGACAGGATTGGCTGTGATCTGAATAGCACTCGTATTATCGGCATGTAGAGGTGTGGGATCAGTCTCAGAAAAATCTAGCTCAGCAAGCATACCTCGAAGCCAAATAATTTCAGAACAAGCTAAAGACATTGCTCGGTATTCAGATTCCGTAGATGACTTAGAAACTCTGTCTTGCTTCTTACTTTTCCAAGAGATTAACGCATTACCTAAGAACACACACCAACCAGTGATGGAGCGACGTGTATCCGCACAACCAGCCCAATCAGCATCACAATAAGCAGCAAGACGAGTAGAATTTCCGGACGGGAAGAATAAACCACGGGCAGAAGTGCCATGAACATAGCGTATGATCCTACGGACAGCAGCCAAATGAAGATGACGAGGAGTCTGAAGAAACTGACTGACTTGCTGTACAGCAAAAGAAATGTCTGGTCTAGTAATGGTGAGATAAACAAGGCTACCCACCAACTTCCGATATAAACAGGGATCAACAAGTAAGTCACCCTCCTCTTTGCGAAGCTTGACATTTAATTCCATAGGAGTATCAACAGAAGTAGCTTCCTGTAGACCAGCTGTAGCCACCAAGTCACTCGCATACTTATGTTGATTGAGTGAAATACCAGAGGAACTACGATGCACCTCAAGACCAAGAAAATATGTGAGAGATCCCAAATCTTTCATATGAAAGGACTCTAAGAGATGAGTCTTGAGCTGGCCAAGTAAGACAGAATCGGAACCAGTGATCACAATATCATCAACATAAACTAAAAGAACAACAATACCCATGTCTGATTTCCGAAGAAATAATGAAGTATCATACTTGCTTTGCTTGAATGAAAATTGTAATAAAGTTGTGCGGAATTTATCAAACCAGGCCCTTGGAGCTTGCTTGAGACCATAAAGGGAGCGACGAAGCTTACACACATGTGAAGTCGGAGAGGTGAACAATCCCGGGGGTGGCTTCATGTAAATACACTCTTTAAGATCACCGTGAAGGAAAGCATTCTTAACATCCATCTGATGTAGTGGCCAATCATTGGAAGCAGCAAGAGCTAGAATCAGACGAACAGTAGTCATCTTAGCCACAGGAGCAAAGGTCTCTTCATAATTGACACCATATTCTTGATTATTCCCAAGGGCAACAAGTCGAGCTTTGTAACGTTCCAAACGTCCATCAGATTGGACTTTGATTGAATAAACCCATTTGCAACCCAGTGGAACAATGGTAGGAGGACATGGCTCAATATCCCAGGTATGATTGGCCTCTAAAGCGTCAATTTCTTCTTGCATAGCTTGTCGCCAACAATCTTGCTTGACAGCATGTGAGTAGCATGTGGGAATATCAAAATTAGATAATGTAGCAGTAAGAGCAGAAGCAAACCATCCATACCTATCCGGAGGTACTGACACTCGAGAAGAGCGACGTGCCAAGTGCTCTGAAGGTGTTGCAACTGACTGGTCCTGGAGCATGGTAGGATCAGATATCGGTTGAGCCACCGGAAGAGACTGTGGGCGGGAGCGTCTCGTATACACAAATCCTGGTCTAAAGCGAGAACTGACGGGATGACTATCTGAGAATGGCTGTTCAAAGGAGGGGAGAATCACAGTAGAAGAGGATGACACAGAAGACACAGGAAAGAAATGTTGATTTTCAAAGAAAATAACATTTCTAGATATCCGCGTACGATGTAAAGTATGATCATAACACACAAATCCCTTTTGACACACATTATATCCCAAGAAAGCACAGCGGACAGACTGAGCAGATAATTTATGTCGCTCATGAGGAGGCAAATGCACAAAACATACACAACCAAATGTACGAAGGTTATCATAACTAGGTTGTGTAGCAAATAAGCGGAAATAGGGAGACTCCATATTTAAGACTTGAGAAGGCAAACGATTAATCAAATAAGTAGCTGTTTTCAGAGCCTCGACCCAAAACATGGATGGAACAGACGATTCTAACAAGAGAGTACGTACCACATCAAGGAGATGACGATTTTTGCGTTCGGCTACTCCATTTTGTTGAGGAGTAGAGGGACATGAACGTTGATGAATAATACCCTTAGAAGCCAAGAATGTTTGAAACTCAGTAGACAAATATTCACCACCGGAATCTGTGCGTAATGTCTTAATAGAAGCAGAAAATTGATTGTCAACATACGCTAAAAATTCAGTAAAAATACGAAAGACCTCAGATTTAGAGCGAAGAAAGTAAACCCAAGTAAATCTGCTATGATCATCAATAAAAGTCACATAGTATTTAAACTTTTCATGTGAAGGAACAGGAGAAGGTCCCCAAACATCACTATGGATAAGATCAAAGCAGTGAGATGCTCTACTAGCATGCAAAGGGAAGGGAAGAGTTTTGCTTTTACCAAGTTTGCAAGAATCACATTCAAGAGATAAAGAAGAATGATTTTTATTACCAAGTAAACCAGAGTTCAATACATGAGATAAGATTTGAGTATGAGGATGACCTAAACGACGATGCCATACCATACTAAGATCTGAAACATTATTACAAGCAAAAGACTTAATAGAAGAAACTGGAGAGAAATTAGGAACAGACAAAAATAGTGGAAACAAGCGCCCCACTTTAGGTCCCTTCGCGATCGGCTCCCCCGTTACCTGGTCCTGCACAACACAACCATCACCCGAAAAATTAACAGCACAATTATTATCAACTAATTGGCCAACAGAAATAAGATTCGTAGAAAGTTGAGGAGCAAGAAACACATCAGTGAGCTTCGAAGAGACATCTCCGACAGCTGCTATGGGCAAAGAGTTGCCATTGGCAGTCTGAATAGCAGATTGACCAGCGTAGGGCCGGACATGGCATAAAGCAGTGGGATTATTAGTCATGTGATTGGAGGCCCCCGAGTCCACGTACCAAAGTTTAGTAGAATTGTTACCTTGGAACCCCATTGCTGATAATGCCGAAATGAGCATCTGTTGCACCATGTCGGGGGTGCAGTAGTTCATTGCAGGAGGTACAGAATCAGAGGATGCATCGGAAGAAGAGCCATGTGCTGCGTGGGGAATAGTAACCGAAGTCTGAAATGCTTGGGCCGGACGAGGTCTGAAATGCTGAGGGCGAATACGACACTCTTTGATAATGTGACCCTTCTTCTTGCAATAAGAGCAAAATTTCTTAGAACAATTAGCAGCAATATGCCCATATTCCTTGCAGCAGAAACACTGCAAGTTTTTAGAATTTATAGGTGGTCCTCGTCCGTGGGCAGCATAAGCTACAGTAGTCATCCCAGAACTACCATGAGATTGCTCTAAAATAGCTTGAGTACTCAGACGTTGTTCTTCACGAAGTAACTCTCCAAAACAAATATCAAGAGAGGGAACAGGAGATCTGTTTAGTAAAGAGGAGCGAACGGATTCATATTCCGAACGTAGCTTCATAAGAAACTGATCACGTCGGCTAGTCGCATGAAGAGTCTGAATAGTTGAAAGAGCGTCAACAGGAACATTCGCTGTAACCAAATCAGCATATTCATGCCAAAGAGTCAGAAAGGCTGAGTAGTAGTCTTGGATAGAAAGACTACCCTGTTGAAACATGGCAATCGCATGTTCTAACTGAAAGCGACGAGCATCATTGTCCTGATGATAAACCCTCTTCAAGTAAGCCCACATAGATTGAGCAGAGCGATGGGGTCGCAAGTTGGTGACAATATGGGGTTCCACGGAACCAAGAAGCCAAGACATGATGCGTGCATCAAGCACTACCCATGATGGAGAAGACTCGACAGATTTTTCAGAAGCGGAAGAGTTGGCGACATCCGTGCCATCAATATAACCCCAAAGGTCTTTGCCCTTGAGAAAAAATTCAAACTGAAATGCCCAGGTAGAATAATTTGTACCCGTAAATTTAACACACATAGGTGCAGAATCCATTGGAAAAAAATTGCCGAGAAAAAAAAAATTAGGAAGCTAATAACACTACCGAGAGGATAGTGAAACCGTCAAGAGATAAATGCCCCAAAAAAATGGACTGAAGAGAGTATGTGGATAATGTGACCCACAGACTGAATTAAAGTATGTTGACCCACATACTAAAAAAAGACACGGGTGACACACTAAGGAAGCAAAGCCAATGGGAATGAAGATAATGCCAACAACCAAAAAGTACTTTAGAAAAAAAAAAGTGAATTGTGACCCACAATTAAAGTATGTTGACCCACACACTAAAAAAATATACGGGCGACACACTAAGGAAGCAAAGCCAATGGAATGAAGATAATGCCAACAACAAAGTTGTAATGACCCAACCCGTGAAGAAAGAGATCCGGAGAAAAAAATATTTGACTTGGGCTGCCCAAATATTAATGTGCCGAAATCACGTGAAGCCAGTTCAAATAAAGCTGCCGAAAGAACACTTTAAACAAAAGGTGCCGTCACTTAGCACCGAAATGCTGAGAAATACCCAGACAAAGGAAACCGAAAGGCGCTGAGAAAATTACCAAGAGAAACTGCCGAGAGAAACAAACCCACTGCCAAGAGAACCTGCCGAGAGGAGAGGAGCTCACCGGCGTGTGGTTTGCTGAGAAAAGAACCCACTGCCGAGAAAGCCCAAGTGGTTTGCCGTGAACCACGAAGCCAACAAATCAGTGTGCCGTGAACCACACCTGCAGATCACCTGCTAAGAACCGAGAGAACAGACCGAGAAGACCAAAACCGAGAGATACAGTGTGCCGCAGGACACAGAGCGTAACTAGGAAGAGAAAAAAAACAGAACTGGGAGGGGAAGTGCTTAGGTTGGTCGAAAAAAATTTTCTGTAGGAAAAAAAATTTCTGTATGATCACAGTACTAAGATAGACCGAAAAAAATTTCAAGAAAGCTCTGATACCATGTCAAAATGGATTCGAATTGCCTATTTCAGAGGATTTTACTCTCCTTATATAGAACATATTTACATCGCTTCCGGTTTACATGGCTTATGGGCTACCTAATATTGAGCGGGAAGAACAACCCATCAATTACGGAAGAGGTTTGGTAGCGCCGTGCGTAGCCTCCATCTACTGAGTATGTAGCCTCCCTTGTTGACTACCTTTCCTATATACAATCTAAAGTACTACAACTATATAGGATTACAGTATAACATGAACTGTTATTGTACGTTGACATAATACATATAACTTCAATGATCTCTTTCTTTAAACTTAAATTTTTGGCTAGATTGGTAGATGTTCCTCTATTTGCATCCCACCATGCTATGAAAAAAATGGAAAAAATGAATGAAAGAAATAAAAACAAAAAAGTGGATAATTACACGAGGTTGGCTGAAAAATTGTAGTTTAGGGAACTAACTTTTATAATGAGGGGATGAACCAGCAAGGGAGGACATTGACACAAGTGTACCACTATTTAAAAGTTCAGGGAGAAAGTGAGGGTGGAAATTTTGGAAGGTGCAAAACTTTTATCCGTTGAGATAATATTATCTTCTTAATCAACTCTTGTTCAATTAGTTACTTTTCCATTGCCTTTTTATGGCGATAATGATTAGATATTAGCGGATTTGCATGTGCACGAGTTTTGGAGCCACGGCTCTAAGACAATGCCAATAGCGCTATACCTTCTAGCATTGATCTAAATCTCTGTTGTTCTAATTTATTAATGTATAGCTGTCATGTGACTAGTTAGTAGCTGATCATTGTGAGAAATAGGAGATTACTTGGAGGATACTGTGATATGTTGGAGAATGCCTAGGAGTATACATGATGTATATTATATATCAAAACCCACCAAAACTGAGAATTGATTCGCCGTATTTGTGGAGTAATTGAAGAGTCAGCATTCCCAAAACACTGAAAGAACCGCTTGTGATGGGAGGTGATTGTCCTTTCATGTTCTAATAATCTCTTGATCAGAAGAAGCTAAAATTATTTCATTAGATAATGTTCCTATTAGGTTATGATAATTGAATGCCTTCTGTTTTGAAATAAGAGGTTTATGGTGTCCTATACTTTGGTGTCTAGTCACCAGAAGTCATTTTTCAGAAATGATTGTTTGTTGGCTATCATTTTATTCTTGGTGCCTACTTTGGAATCAGATATCAGGTATTGCCCGGGGACAACGTCAACTCATGCATCAGTTGGACAATCTTAACAATATTCTCCGCGAGATTTTGGGAGAGAGGTCTCGCCAAGTAAGAACAAACCAGAAAGGAATTGTGGTTGATTTTGAACCAGTTGCAGTTCCTATTATGTTATCCCTAGCAATTGGTAGTATAGGAATCATCTTGTTCAAGGGATTTTTAACTCGAAACTGATTCTAACCGAGTAGGGTTTTACAATTTACTGTATTGTTTCACTTTTTATTTTATTTTTCCATTTTTCTTGTTTTCCCTTCTTGCAATACCCTTCTGTATGGGAAAGACAGCAGTTGAGTTATTGATGATTGATAGTGGTTAAACCATGATGTTCCTCCGCCATAAATGAGGCTTTCAGTAATAAAATTAGGGGTTATTGTCCTTTCTCTCTCTCTCTCTCAAAAGAAAAATGGAAGTGGTTAGTAATACTGAAGACCTATAGAAGCTTCCAAGGATCTGTTTTAAGGGTTTTAAGAACTACATCAGGCAATTTTAACTGCATCCATAGTCCATAGTCACGTTGACAATGGTTTCTTTGCTTGTTATCAGATTTCAAAGTTACAATCAACAGATTAGTTTAAATCCAGAATTTACGTTTGAATTAAGAATCCTCTGCAAAGTTTAATGTTCTATTTACAGGCTCTGCAATTTCCGTGAAGTTAATGAATCATGAGATGTCTTGCTAGGTTTATGCTGCATTTGCATACATGCAGCTTGATCTTATATAAATATAAATCTCTTGTGGTTATGCTTGTAGACATGAAAATATAAATGGAGCTTTATCCTTTGATCAAAATAAAAAACGTCGACTTTAAGGCATGTTTGGGGCTTTAGATCATCTCATCTTATTTCCAAACATAATTTAAATACAATATTTTCAAACTAATCATTACAAATTTTTCAAACTTTTAAATAAAAAATAACAAATAATTCCAAATTTTTTAAATCCGCAGACAAAAATAATATTATAAAACAATATTTTAACTTTATAACAATTTTTATTCAACTTTTTTTTTTTTTTTTTTTTTTTTTTTCTAAAACTCAAAAAATACTCAAGTTAAACTATATCACTATTATTCACAAACTATCATGCTATTATTCATAAAATTCTCATTTCATCTCACTCTCTTAACCCGTCCTTAATCTTTATGTAACTAACAATATCATTGATGTAGAAAAGAAAAGAAAGGAAAAATAGAAGATGCTTGGAGAATGAGATGAGATGGAAATTTTATGAATAGTAGTAAGATAACTTGTATATAGTAATAAAATAGTTTAAGTTAAGTATTTATTGGGGTTTTGAGAAATGAGAGAGAAAAAATTAGGATTTGATAATCTCATCAGCATTGAGTTTCAGAATGTTGCCTTCACCAGGAACATAAGTTCTATCTCCAAATGCCCCTTACTTGAACGATTGACATTAAAAGGCTGCACCAATAATGGCAACCTCGACATTGATGCTCCCAAGCTTAAATTCCTATATATTCACGGCAGTTGGAATACTATATGTTTCAGAAAAACTCCACTTCTTGCATCAGTTACGGTTCGGGGGGAATTAAAATATACAGAAACCCCAAGTATAATTGGGGTTTTTCGTTCTCTACCTGTTATAGAGTCTCTCGCTGTAGAATACCATTTTTGGCAGGTAAGACAACTCCATGGCCCTTCTTTCTTTCTTTTTTACATTAATTTAGCCAGACCATATTTCTTATGTCATTTTTTGGGGTTTGTTTCCTTCTAAGATTTTGGCTGCAGGCAATGTACCGGATAGGCTTCCAGCTAATCTGAAATACCTAAAAACTTTTGAATTGCCTGCTTTACGTTTTGCGTGCTTGAGACAATGCATATTCGGCAGTGTGATGGTGGCTTTTACGATGGATATCGGATCGTAAAAGAGGTGACACGATTTCGACGGGCATCATCAACTGCAGAAATCATTTATTTAGGTGCAGATGAGAAGCCATAGCTTTGTCAAGACTTGAAACTTGCCCCAATGACGATGTGTGTAGGTTGTGGACGATTCTACTGACAGAAGTTTCATATACTTGGGGTCCTGACTAAGATTGTAAAATTGTGAATTATATTTTGATAACATAAGTTTCTTTTATTCCTCGCTGCATGGAAGGTGATCTCTATATGCATCATGTGATGTTTATGTTTATGGTAGGAGCACAATGAATGGACGTTCAAAGCCAAAGAGAGATCGATGGAGGAACTAAAAGCTTTCTTTGTTAGAACTCTGTTTACTTGGGCCATCTTTGCTTGCTACCTCTTGCATCTGGCTTAGTTCTAAATATAAGAACGGTTCTTTTAAATATAATGAACGTCATCTTAGCTCTAACTAAGACAACATATCTTTTTGTGTCATACTTATCTCTCTCTGCACAAGTATCAAATGACACAATGTCTTATTTTTGCTGAATATCTTTTTGCAGCACCAAAGGCGATCACTCGTGTGAGTGAACCGATTTAAGCATGTTAACATACCTTGTTTGTGTACAATTCATGCAATATTGTACTCTCAAAAATCACAATACAATATATACTCAAATGAACATATGAATGCATTAAAAAAACATTTTATCAAATACATCTAGCAATGGCGCAATGTTCATGTAAACGGAGATAACTAAAAAACTCATGGATAATAGATTATGGCATTTTTAACAATCATAAACATGTTTTATAAATAGAGATTCAATCCATTATACACATGATCATATTCATAAAAAAATATGCATATTACATGAACAAGGCACAGAGATATATATATTATTGGAAAAAACTAACATGCTCTAATACCAATGTTAGATTTTATGTAAATATACACGGCGGAAGAAATACCTTAAAGATAATATGTGAATTTAGTATTCAAACCTCTGATTTTTCCTTTACCCAATGCGTAAGTGTGCTACGTCGATAAATCTAGAGACACTCGAGATGCCCAAAGCCTAAGAGTTTTTCACTCAAAGAAAAGTGACATTCTCATATTCAAAAAGATGGCTCTTCCAAGAGATGGAGAACTGATTTATTACACGTATCTCGGTCGGGTCCAACCTAGAGGGGATGTGAATATCCCTCCAAACACAAAATATGCCTCAATTCCGTGGTGACAGATAGTAATGAATCTCTTTCCGGATTCAACATGCTAGCTATTAAGACAAACAAAATTCAATACAAGATCATTATTCTTGCGAACAAATTCTTGACATCGGTTTCTTAAATCAGCTTCTGTACAGTAAGAAATAAACACGACTCTTGCTTCAATGATTCTAATATATAACAGACTCATTTCCACAGGATTTTATTTTTTTCCCCTTCCAAATTCTTGGAAAAGAAATGTGCCATTGATTCTTGCTTTCATACTTTTGTCTGCATTTCACAACCATGCATGTCACCTGGGTCCAGAGAGCTCCATTGCTTGGGCAAGCACAGAAGAGTCAACAGTGAGATCAGAGTATCGCTCCGAAGAGGAGAATTCATTGGCTCTGCATCTGGTTGATTCAGCTCTCTGAGAAGCTTCCCATTTTTCTGCAAGACCATCTCCTTCTAGCATTCGTACCACTTCAGACATCTTTGGTCTGTGACTTGGAAGGTATTGAGTACATAACAGAGCAACTCGAACCGTTTCTTCAAGCTCTATTGGATCATAGTTGCTTTTCAGGTCCTTGTCAACTAGCATTTCAAGCTTCTGTTCCTGATGAATTTTCTTCACCTACAATTTAAGTTTCATGAATCAGATTTCTACTAAGGTGGATGTAGTTTTCAAGTTAAAACTTTTAAAAGTTTAAACCATAAAATGAAATTTGTGTTTGTCTTACCCATTCAAGGATGGCTCCTTTCTGGTTTGCAGTTTTCCCAAACTCAAGAGCTCTTTGCCCAGATATTAACTCAAGCAGAAGGATCCCAAACCCAAAAACGTCTGTTTTCTCAGAGGACTGGCCTGTGGAGAGATACTCTGGAGCTATATGCCCCACAGTGCCTCTAACGGCTGTTGTCACATGTGAATCCTGGTGATCCAACAACTTTGCAAGTCCAAAATCTCCTACCACAGCCTCGCAGAAGTCGTCAAGCAATATGTTTGCAGCTTTCACATCCCTGTGAATTATCTTTGGATCACACTGCTCATGCAAGTATAACAAACCCCTTGCAGCTCCCAAGGCAATTCTTTTCCTTGTCCCCCAATCCAGTGCTGGTTTTGCTACAATGGAGAAAGAGATAAAAAAATGTTATGTTCATGTTGGAGATAGAAGGGGGAGGTATCAATCTTAAACAAAAGCTGATATATTAGTGCAAAACTTGCAACTTGATTACACCCTAACATCTTGCTCTGCTTGCAAGCTTTGAATGGTATAAGCCTAATGTTGGAGGCGCCCCACCTTTGAGACGGGAAGCAACACTCCCATTCGACATATACGGGTAAACCAAAAGCCTCTCCGTGGAAGTCATACAAAATCCGGAGAGCCGGAGAAGATGCCGGTGCACTGCTAGACTGATCATCTCAATTTCCGTTTGAAATTGGACCTCACCCCCAATGGCATTTCCATCTTTGAGCCTTTTCACTGCTACTACTGTACCATCTTGAAGACACCCTTTATAGACATTACCGAAACCACCCTTTCCAATCAGGTTCTTGCTGCTAAAGTTGCTTGTAGCAATCTGTAGTTCTCTGAACTGATATTTCCTCAAGTTTCCAAGGCAAAGTTCTTCATGATGTTGTTCTGAAATTTGAAAGTTCAATATTTAGTACAAACTAATGTGATGCTCTCTGTTACTGATTTATATGCCATTTATAGATATTATTACTAACCAAAAACATCGAAAACTATTTGCTGGTTGTGCCGTTGCCTCCACCAAAGCAGGAAACCAAACCCAAGAACTAATAGGCAGATGCACCCTAAGCTTGAACCAAAGGCTAAGGCAGTTTTTTGTCTCTTAGTTGTTCCGGTATTTTGAGAGTCTGCATTTACATTTCAAGAATTAATGAGAAATGGGTATTATATTAAAGCAAGGGATGGCACCTTTGTAATTTAAAGTGAGAACTGTTACAAAGAAAATGACTACATAAACGATAATGAACAGAGATACACATCTTTATATTAGCAAGTAAAAGTTTTAACAAATTGAAGAAATCTGCAAAAAGGGTGAAACTAATTACTCGACGAATAATTCAAGGCGAAAGAAGGTGGCAATGATGTCGTTCCAAAACAATCCTTCTCAGTTCCGGTGGCACATATCAAGGAGTTTCCAACAATACTGTGCCAGTCAAAAGACAAACAAATAGTTAAACATAGGAAAAGTGGAATGTTTTGAAGAGGGAAAATGAACATTTTTGGAGTGAGTAGTGACTTACTTGAATGACTTGACATGCAACTTGGGTACAGGACCACTCAAATTGTTATAAGACAGATCCCTAGAACATTAAACAAGCCAAGCAAACCATATTCAGATATATAATAATCATACAAGTTCCATGACAGGAATATAATTGTTGAGAAAGGACACAAGGTTTGAAGAGAATTACACGAAAGAAAGCTGGGTCATATTAGCTAAAGCTGGAGGAATAACTCCAGATAGACTGTTATTGTTTAGCCGCCTGATCGGAATTGAAATCCCACTATCAGATTTATAGAAGTAAGAGCAGTTAAAGCTATGTCTCATAACAACAGTTTTATGATTTGACTTAACAGGTATTGAAGGTTTTTCAGGTGCAATAGATTATTCGGAAGTTGACCGGTGAAGTTGTTATTAGAAAGATCAAGTGTGCGAAGCTTTTGGAGTTTCTCAATCTCAGAGGGGATTGGTCCTGATATATTGTTGTTTTGCAGAAGCCTGCAAGAAAACTCGTGGAATAAGATAATGCTGAATTTCGAACACTTTATTAATTAATGACGTTTACTTACACAGACTGGAGATTTTTCAAGTTGCCAATGTTAGGTGACAAGGTACCGGACAGGTTCTGGCTTGGAGTTCCTCTGCAGCAAAACCAATTCAACTAATTCAAAAAACAATATGCTTCAAGTTTCATAGCAGGAAGGATTTTCATTTTCCTAGTTCCTATCCCGCCTATTCCAAGTTCCAAATTTCTTGCGTGGTTTTGATATGTATGTACTTACAGGCTAATGACGAAACCATCAGGAGAGCAAGTGACCATGGTCCAGCTACATGGATCCACAGCAGTCTCATCCCAATTTTCCAGAAGATTATGAGGATCCTCCAGAGAATCTTTGATGCCCATCAAAGCTAGAACTACAAGATTTTTTAAGAAATTTCAAGGTTGGATGTATAAGAATTATGAAGGACCATTTAATCTTATAGAGCTGTAATTCAAAACATGAGAAAGAGCCCCATTTACCTTCATAGTTGACACCTTTGGGAGAAAGCAAACCAGTTGCTGAAGTCCATAAGCACAAGAAAGCCACAAAACACAAAACAGCATCCGCCCTCCTCTCCATTGAACTGAAAAGTTAAAAAAAACTAGGAGCCCAGATGCCAAAATCAGCTTTTCCTTTTTATGAAGGAAGGAGCTGCTAGCCGCTAGGAATGGTTTGAACAGTTGAACACAAGAAATCTTCAACTGGTTTTGTTTTTGTTGAATGTAACATTTACAAAAGAAGCGAACCAGGGCAATTCCATACGCTTTCCACACCAGCTGTCCACACAGCCACACCTTCTCGCAGACCAAAAGTAGAGAAGTTCAGTAGCAAACGGACTAAAGAGAACTAGAATGCTTGCCACTTGTTCAGCAAAGAAAAGATATATATAAAAGCAATGAGGCACATTTGCCAAATCTTGATAAATGCAAAAGTTGATTTCAAAAAGAAAATACCTGCAATCACCCCACTATTTTTTATTTTAAATAATAGAAGGTGCTTGAGACGTTCCATTCCCCAGTGCCTGAATTTAAAACATAAAGGGAATAATGTATCAACCGCCAAGTATTTGTCGGGTATGTCCACAATATCGTTACCTTTTATCATTTTAAAAATAAATTTATTCGAAATGCCATAAATTTTTTAACACTAATTAATTTTGAGTGCATTGACAACAAATATGATTCAACAAGTGATATCAAGATCAAAAATCATGAGTACGAGTTGTGAGAGTCTCATCGAGTATAACTCCCATGGATGATCCAAAAACAGCCCTGCAAAGTGCAAACTGTGAGATCATACGCCATGAAAAAGACTTGGTGACTTTCCTATTAAGAGTGCAGAGGAAGTGTCTAAAATAAATCAAGCGCATACTAAGCTTTTAATATTGAGGTTGGCCATTATGTTATGGTACAAGTTATTTTCTTGAAAAAAAATGAGTGAATCTCGAGGTATTAAGGTTGAGATCGACGATGGAATGGCTACTCATGGGAGTTTAGTTGTAGCCGGTTATTTCTCACATATTTGCATATTTTCTACATTTTTTTCTTTCAAAAATATTTTCCTACAATTATCTGAGTTGGGTTTGCTTTATTGATGCTGTGAACACCAGCACAGTCTCCACATTCAACAGACAGCAAGTCCCATAAACAATCAAAAGCAGCAAACTGCTCTGGAAATACAAACAAAAACAAATCAAAAAGCATTAAACTTTGAAAAGCAAAATCTCTCTCTCTCTCTCTCTCTCTCTCTCTGTAAATACCATGTATATGTTTGTACAATGTATTTTTGTGGGGTCCTTAAATACAAGGTAAGCAACTGCATGTCACATTTGTTCCCATGAGATAAAGAAGAGGCGGTAAATACTCTTTGCTAGAAGCCTAGAAAGCAGTGTCAACAATCAGCATGCCTCTTTAGCACCAAAACTGGAAAATGCTGAGGCGGCCCCCACCCTTTATTCTTGGTCGACTGGCCCACCAATACAAAATATCATATAATTTGGGCTCCACCTTCTCAACCTGATTATAGCTATTGTAATCGTTCATGGGTACACGTGCAATCCCGGCCCCACAGCGCGCCGTTGACTCTGTGTCTCAAACAAACGTTTCTTTGGACTGATTGCCTGCGTCCTTTACATTAATGTCATCAGTGAAGGTAAAGTAGATCGGATGGTTGTCATTTGTGATCAAACAAAGTTAATTAAGGCTGGATTAGCTTTGAATAAAGGGATTATCTTTATAAGCAATTTAATTAGCCTGTGTTTGGACACTGACCTTTTAGTGCCCACGCCGTGGTTAGGGAGTCCACCTGAACTAGTTTTTCAGACAGTCAAGACACCTAAAGACCAATCATTTTAATCTTTGTTACTACAAGATTCTATTCTGAATGTAGCTGGCGGGTCCTCGGGTGGCATTATTCGGGATGAGAAGGGTTGTGTGGTTGTAGGGTTTGGTGACGGAATGTCGGGCTTTTTTAGATGGATTGAGGTTGTGTCACCAGCTCGGATTGAGAAACATATTAGTAGAGTCTGATTCAAGTATTGCGGTTGGTTAGTTTCTTTTGAAGACTAGCAATTATTGGTATCTAAGGGATTATTAGAATGAAGCTTTGAGCTTCTCTTCTTTACTTAATATTCAAGTTCGGCATATTTTAAAAGAGGCTAACACGATAGCTGATTTCTTGGCTAAGGAATGATCTAATGGAAGGGTTATGGATTTTCTTGAAGAAGGTTTTGGTCTGGGGATACTTCGTGGGCTTGTACGCACGGATAGACAGGGCATTCCTTATATTCGTCATTAGTAGTTGTTTGGTTATTGGGTGATTTTATTTTCATTTATTGATGTATTCATGGTTATTCTTCCACCTGAGTGAGAGTTTTATCAATAATAGGAGGTATAGCCCTCTTTTCTATAAAAAATGTTGGAATTAAGCAATTCTCTTCTTCGTCTTAATTCTTATCATCTCCAATCATAATAATGTGTAAGAAATCAAGTGGATGTCATTTATGTAGTTGATTAAAAAAAAAACTACTTGAAATATAACACATCACTATGTGTGATTAGGGATGACGGGATTTAGAGAGAAAAACCACTAGAAAAAATATGATCCACGAAAATACTTAACGCACATTAAATACACATACAAACTCTCAGAAAAAAATTGCAATTGAGAAGTAAATTTATCAGAATAATTTTATCAAGTTTTTAACTAAATTTAAGAGTATCAAATAGAACAGAAACAGACATGCGAAATGGTACTAATCACAAAATGGCTAATGCACTTAAAGTAGGAGAAGTTGGATAGATTTGTACTAATTTGTCCCTTCCCTTCCTTTCCCTTCCCTTCACAACCACTTAGTGGATTTTCTTTACTTTTTCAGAACCATGAGATAGAACATGTGGTGCCATTTCCTGTCCATTTTCGGTACTCCCTTTTGTTACTGTCATGCACTAATCACCACTACTTTTGGGCCCTTTAACTCTTCTTAATTTCATTGATTAATGACGCGTAATATTACCAATCAGTAAAGGAGATCTGCCAGCAAGGTGGTGGAGACTGGAGGGGGTCAAAAAGGCAGAGCCAAAGCAAGTGGGGTTAAGAGAAGCTGAGCATAATAATGAAA
The DNA here is from genome assembly GCA_011037825.1 of Carya cathayensis. NCBI lineage: Eukaryota > Viridiplantae > Streptophyta > Magnoliopsida > Fagales > Juglandaceae > Carya > Carya cathayensis. The sequence goes on along the minus strand of QGSO01000168.1, from coordinate 1,094,468 downwards.
CTAAGCCTCTGCACTTGGGGAGATGGGTTAGCAAATGAGTAGGAAATAATTGTTCTGTTTTACCCACTTGCTATGTTTGAATGGGGAAAAGCCTGGAAGGAGATTCTCTATCTTCAACAATTTGGTAATACCTACATGATTTTGTCTTTGGCGCTGTACCTTTGAAGATTGTAAAAGCCTTTCAAAATAGTTAATGAACCCTACCCCACTCCCCCTACTGGGTAAAAGAAGAAGAAACAATTCACATTCACTGATCTTGTTCACCTCTCTATTTCTTCCCTGCCTTCCACTGCAGTTTTCTACTTAATACTTCACACAGAGAACGTGATATCAACCTAGTTTAACCTGATTCGTAGTAGCTTTGAAGATATCTCCTTGTGTGGTACTTTTAACACAAAAGCTAACTGGATCAAGATTCTTCTAAGTTCGGATAAGAATCTGAAGGTCTCTAGTAAAAGAAAAATAAACACATGAAACAGCCCTTACAACATAGGAAAAATCTAGTTGTAAGGGATTCTGCGCACCAATACGTACACCCATCAAATGTGATTAGTCAGAAAATAGACTTTATTGAAAACAATACCAATTTGAATTTTGAATATGAAGACATCAGTATTGGTACGCAGATTAGTATGCGAATTCGCTTGTACGTAGCAAAGCTCTTTTTTTTTTTCCAAAGCAACTAACAAATACATTAATTACAATTTAACAGCCTAATGTAAAGGGTCTTTCATTTCCTTTTATGGGCAAGTATCGAATGAATACAAGGAACAAGGTCCCTGGGGGTTGGGGGTGGGTAGGAATCGAGTACTGGTTGTGATATGTTGTCTCTGCATATATAAAAAGGTGAAGCCAGAATAAATTCCCTTCTCCAATAGCTTAGGATACCTCTCACGCAGCCCTACTTCTCTTTCTTTTTGTAGTGCATACACGACCTTCGCAATCTCTCCCATTCCTAACACCATGCCCGTTGCACTAATAGGGAAAGGTAAAAGCAACTATCACCCTCTCTCTCTCTCTCTCTCTCTAGACTAATCAGCATCCTGTCTGAATAATATGATTCATCTTTTAAAACCATTACAAAAAAGTAAGTGGAAGGGAGCATCAACAAGAAGACAAAGATAGTCGGCTCTCGTTGCAAAGTAAAATAATAAGAAATTCGACGCTCAATATGCTGTTTAAGTTCAAATTTAATGGTTCCTGTTTGAGGCAAAAAATCGTATTATCATGTAATTTTTCTGGTACTTAGGCATTAAGACAGAGCTGACATTCCATTAATGCTTTAAGCCCATAATAAATAAATGAAGTAAACTGTTTGGAAATGGAGAGGAATTGGATCCTCTTCAAAATATATGCGGATCCCATAATGTAGTAGACGTGCACCGTTCCTACCCAATGATAAAAAGTTTCTTTTCCTGTATGGGAATTTCATTCTTATTCCAGTCAGCTGCCATAGAAAACACTGAAAGCCCACAAATCCACAATTCATGCAGTTTGAAGAACATTTTTATATTGAATGGTAGGGCTGGAAACGCTTTTGTTCCTTGATGACAATGTCTTGCATGTCAACACACCTATGACAAGTTCTTTCCGGACATTGTGGGCTATATTAAGATATTTAAGTGCAACTTCTGTACCTAGAAGTTCATCGGACTTAATAGACTACAAATTTCAAGAGGTTTGTTTCCATAGAATATATATTCATTTATGGAACTGCACCAAGAAAATTCTGTATCGTGCATAAAACTATTTCCTTTTGTCTGTATCTTGAGGTGTCAAAAACACTCTATCTTCTGACAAACTCATGCTCAAGAGTCTTACTGCCTTCCCATCTGGTCTTAGGCTCAATTGTTTTTCAGCACAGCAGGTCTGCTCAAAGCCTGCAGTCACTCTAACCACGCAAAAACATGGAAAGTAAAACATTTAAATGTGAGGAGAAACCCAGCTGATCAATTGCTTTCCTGCGCGTAAAAACGAAGGGAAAAAAACACACTGCTTCCCGGTCCCCGCACTACAGGGACAAGCACATTCAATGTGACTACTACAGATTATATTCATAGCTCTTCCTAGTGAGAGGAAAAAAAAAATTACTGCAAAATTATGTAATCCACTTCAGGAAAAGTGAAAAATGTGAGGTTCAGACGCATCAGATAGGAGTTTGTGGAAAATCTGTCTTCAAATTTTTTCTTTTCTCCCTTTCTCCTGGCGTATTCTTGCTTGGTGGGCTTTGTTTAACAACAAAACAAACGGAAGTAGGCTCAACAGGCAAAATCTGTCATGAAGGACGCCTTTCAAGGAAGACAACTAGACTCGATGAAAAAGATAGGGTTTCTCCGCTTTGGCACGTATCCACGACGGTTCATATGTAGCGAGATGAAACTAGAAATGTATAGGGATACAATGGAGAAGATATTGACAGAATGAACATGAATTTTTGTGGATTTTCTTGCTTCACTATCGCTCCTCTTTTGACTCTCTCTCTCTCTCTCCGTCTAGAGTCTCTCTCAATATGATTCTGTTTTAGGTTCAAAAACAGGAACAACGTAGATATATTCAATGATTCATAGGGAAAACCCCCACAATTTCCGAGCAATGGACACATGAGCAGAACACTTGGAAGCTTGTTAAGGGTGACAGTAACCTGCCTTTCTTACACAGTTACGAGTCCGTTTGGGAGATCGGTCTGCTTGCTCTCTCTCATTTCCACTGATTTGTAAATTCTCAAGACGAGTGCGGAGGATGCGTTCTTCCATGTCTTGACCGAACCTATAGTTTATTAGCTGAGACGAAAATTCCACTTGCGAACTAAAAAACCGAGAAGAAAAAAAAGACGGTTTATCAACACAAAATTGGGTAGTCTCTCCAGAAAAACAAATAATAATAGAGAAAGGTGTATAGAGGGATTGGACGTCACGTCCATTTGGAATGAAATTCAGCAATCATTGAAGAGTACTTCCGCAATGGCAGAATCAATTTCAACAAACAACAAAAGTATTGATAAGTAGTCCTATATATCACTCTCTTATCTCACTTTCATCACACTAAATAAGATGTGTCATATTCATCATCATTAGATAATAAATCCAATAAATAATCATTCAATAGTAATAAATGTTTCACATCTTATTTAATATAATGAAAGTGAGATGGTAGTGTAGTGTATAAAATTTTTCATTTATAAACCTTGCAACGCGTAGGGAAAAGCAAAAGGCAAGTAAACAATTTCAATCAGATGAATCCACTGCTTGACAGACTGCAATAACGACTCTGGAATCTCATTATAAGACCAAACATTTCATTAAAACAAAACAAAAAAGAGACCTAACAGTCGCCAGACAAGATTAACATAAAAGACAAGAAGGTTAAGACTGACTAATAATGCCACACAAAAGCTTCTGCAGTGCAAGAGATGACTATGACTAGGCATCGCTTCATACCATTGAAGAAAACTAAAGGACTATGCCTTATCAGAGTAAGGCTGACAAGAAATGCTTTTATTTAATTCAAAGATGCAGACCACAATGGATATTAAACATTTGCTAATAATATTCTTCTTCCTGTTCTTCCTCTTGCCAGCATTTCAGAGTTGACTTGGGAGAACCACAGTCTCCATTCTTCACGAACCTCTGGTGGACAATGGAACCGCCAATTCCAAGCTCTTCATGGCTCCTCTCTCTGCAACAGTATCCCCTGACATCCAGTGAAAAATTATGCTCAAATGACTTACCCCAAACATCGGCATGCACCGCAATAGATAACTCACTAGGATGGAAACAAGCCAATACCCTCTCAACCAACAGCCTCAGATTCATACGTTTCAAATCATACCCAACTGTTTCAAAACTTGCATAACTGAAACCATCTTCAGGCGTAACATGAATGGTAGAAATTGCATCTCCTTCAATAGCGTTCATGGAATAACCACAGGGGTCGAATTCGAAATCACATATATCAGATTCTGGAAGAATTTTTCTTATACCAGAATTGATGGTCATCGCAGCTGCAGAGTCTGATTGGGCTTTATAGAATACAGATGCCATTTCCCTGTCCAAACCAATCATGCACATTTCTAGCGTGTAAACAGAGTCGCGTGAGCTTGCAAATTCAGCAGACGCAGAATACACATGCCATTTCTGTGGTTTTTTAGACCCACCCATAACATAAGCCTTGCTGCCCGAGCCAAACTTCCCAAAATAGGTATCCAGTACAGCAACTTCTTCTGAGAAGTTACGATGTGGATATGACTGAGCTCCAGGAAAGATAAAACTCCCACGAGTGTACCTCACAGATCTTACAGCAAGGGAAAGCATCTCAGCAAATTTTAGAATGGGTGGGATTGAGAGTAGTAACTTGGTTGTCCCACACGTTTTGATAATGATCTTGTATGGATAAATAAAGAGGCTAGATTCCGAAAGAACGTATGAGTCCACATGATCATTTGACAGTGAAGCAACTATAGTACACTCAGCTGGTCCAAGAATATCATCCAATTGAACTTTTGACAGAGATCGAAGACCCTTTCCATCAGGATCTACAAATATGCCCGGCTCAAAGAATGATATTTCTAGCCTCTTTTCATAACCTTCAAAACCGATTGCGGATACTGCTAAGGCCATATTGAAAGACAGATGTTTCCAGTTGAAAGACAACCCCAGCCGTAAATAGACAAGAGTTGCAGAGAGATTGCAATCACAGAGAGAGTGCTCAAGACAGAACTCAGTTGAAGAATAAAGGAGAAGTATACAGAACAGCAAAACAATTAATGAACCACTTTATGTGGAGAAATTATTTCCAATGTATGAATATCAGGATGGTTTGCGAGCACACTGAACAAGAAAATATATAGGCAAGATATTAGTAATGATTAATCTTAAATGATCATGTGAGTTATAGATCCAGATAAGTGGTAAGAAGATATAACTGCCAACAAGAAGCATACGGATTTACTGAGACTTACGTTGCAGTAAGCAGCAGATCTGAACTTCCTTATTCCACCATTGGGTCGAACATCTTCAATGCTGTAGCCGAGGGGAGCTTCGTAGAATAAGGATTTACTACTAGACTTCTTGCCACCTTTAGACTCCATTATAACATTCAGTCTACCTGCTCACAACAATTAGACCAAATTACAGGAATAAGAACTACCGGTAATAAAGTATCAAAGCCTCTTCAGAATAGCCCATCTGAACATAGGAGAAAAACAGCCCGCCAATAACAATTAGACACGTAGGAAAGTGGGGAAATGCACACTACACAAACACACACCTGATTAAAACCCATAACAAATAAAAAGAGAAAGGGAAAAGCTTCAGAAATTCCTGCGAACCCATGCCCCGCCCCTACCCCACTTCACAGCTCCGTGAACGACGGCAGAGAAATGTTTAATCGTCGCCACCACTTTCCAAACAACCCCTCATGTACAAGTTGCGTCCACACCATCATTTTACACCTTGGCTCTCCATTCCCCACCAGAGATCATGTCCTCCTAAATCAATCCCCTTAATGTATCCTTAAAAACCTTCCCTACCCATGCCTCAACCTCTGAAGCCCTACCAAATTTCAAGCCAACCTTTTTGTTTCCAGAAAGAGCGTGTCTCCAATTCTCATAACTCAAGGTCTGAAATCTTCTGAAGTTCTCAATTTTCATTGCCAAAATGATATAACCCATAATCTCAAAACTAATCTTTCTTAAGAAAGCAAGGAGGGTCAAGAGGTTCAAGCTTCTCAAACTTTACATTTATGGGCTTCTTGAGGAGTACGGTCAGTTTTCTCCTTCAACCAACCCCATTATTCACTACCGAAGAAACGGCCATTTCAAGAACAAAAGGCCTCGGAGATATTTCTTCAATGTTCTTTCTATATTGATGTTGTATTTTATTTTCATTTTAATTCAATACATTTTTTAACATTTAAGAAAAACAAAAAACAAAAATGCACTTATCGGTTCAAATGCTCAAGTCTACCTAGCATTTCTCACTTTAAAACCAGCTGCATATAGGTACAGTCGTACAGTACTTGGGGAGAGTTTGAGAAGGCAAGGAACTTGGCCAAATTCTTGCTGGGGATAAAAATGGGGTCAAGATCTCAGTTTGGGTTGGGATGGAGTGGAAGACGAAGACTGATGGAGGGCATGGGAGAGCTGTGATGATTTGTTTATCAAATGTAGGAAAATGCACAATATGTAAAATAGAAGACTTACGTGGAGGGCTGTTATTGGAGGGCTGTTTATTAAATAAGAACAGCCGGACCGGCTTGAAGGTTTTCTTATAAACTATTACACAACAATTATCAATTAAGATAAATTAAGAAACAATAAATTTTTTTATAGATAAAATTAATAAAAAATCACTCCATAAAAAAATAAATTGAAATATATTCAATAAGAAAACTCATCTATACTGATAAATTCCATAAAGCAACCATCATAAATAAGTAGAGGAATCGACACAACAATCAGAAAAAAGAACCAGGTAATTAACTGAGGCCTCCAAGAAAAATATTTTAAAAAATTAATTTACTGAGATCTGAGGTTATAGCTAGGACATTTCCGAGAAGTTAAAAAGAGATTCATTCCAACATTAAAACCAATTGCTTCTATAAGGAAATGAGATAGTACGAACTCTGCTTTAAAGAACAATTATCTAGCACTTGAAACTTAATCCAGTACATTTTCTTCAGCTTTTAGAACAAGTACTTTTCGAAATCAAGGTAGTGACAGTGGGGCTTATACCCAATGTGGAGAGTTTGGCGTCCATCTTAGACTGCAAGATATCTCAACTAGCCATGAAGTATCTTGGCCTTCCGTTGGGTGCAGCTTTAATCAAAATCCATTTGGGATGCGGTGTTAGAAAAAATGGAGAGGAAATTAGCCGGTTGGAAGCGGATGTACTTATCCAAAGGGGGCTGAGTGACGCTCATCAAGAGCACTCTTTCTAATTTACCAACGTACTTCCTCTCATTATTCCCGCTCCCCGCCAAGGTGGCTCATCGCATGGAGAAACTTCAATGTGATTTCCTATGGGAAGGGTTAAAGGACGAGTTTAAATTCCACTTGGTGAAATGGGCCACAATTTGTTCTCCCATTAAGGAAGGAGGCTTGGGAATACAGAATCTGAAATCTTTCAATAATGCTTTGTTGGGCAAATGATTATGGAGATATCCTAAAAAAGAAATAGCAACTAAGACGTTCCCAACAGAGTAATTAAAGAGCCAACACTGGAACTCTTCCCAATGAATAAAATTATACACGTTATGAAGAGCGTATAAAAATGGTAACATTGCCAACTGTAACACCAAATCCTCCAAAAATCAGTAAAACTAAAAGCAAAAACTGAGATAAAAACGCTATAACGCAAAAAATATGATAGTGAAATTCTCTTAAAAAATTTAAAAGTGAACAACTAAAAAGCTTCACATCATCTGGGTATTACTCATGTAAGAACATATAGCTCGTATCATATCAAACTACATCGCAAGTCTTCATGCCATTACCAAAAAAATCTCTATGCTACTCATGATCTAGGCCGCATATGTTTCAGATAAGAAAACATTAGTTTTAGAAGGGAAAAAGACTCCAGGTGCCCACAAGTGCATTTAAAAAACCGATTCAATCAGATTTCGGATGTAAAAAGAGGAGGGGGGGGGGGGGGGGGGGGGGGGGGGGGGGGGGGGGGGGGGGGGCGGGGGAGATTTCGACATACACACATAATCAAACCTAAAATACAGGTTACAAAAAGGGTTTCTCATATTTAACTTAATTCAAAGGAGGCAAACAGGAAAATAATAAATGACAATGAATTCAAACAAGATCTAATTCGAAAACCCCAAACGAATATTAGTACTTACAGATACGATTCAATCTTGTGATTTCTGTATCTGAAAATCAGAAAATTCGCGTAATGCGCCCTCTCTTCAAAACGAAAACCCTAGAAAGACACACCAAATGGGTACGAATAAGAAAACGCAATAGGAATTAAAAGATGGATGAGAGGAAAACGCTTACGTGTAGGGGAAAAAAAATCGATGAAGCACGTAGAAAACCCTAGAATTTGATCGAAGCGAAAACGAGGGACAAGTTCTCTCTGCGTCGCGTGACTGGCTTGGGAAGAATGAAACCTTTGGCGGGAAAGGAGGCGCAGAAGTTGCTAGGACTCGATCCGATCCGATCCCGTGAAATTCTCACCTTCTCGTTAGACTAAAATGCCCTCCGCCCTTTATTGGGCCTGGAATAAGGCCTCGTGGTTGGAGTGTTGGACAACTACTATGTTTTCTAGTATATTTATTGCTCCAAACACTTGACGTATGGACCTGTTTTTTAATTTTATTTTTAAAGTAATTATATTTATAAATCAATATAAACATAAAATATCAATCACATTATGTCATTATTGACATATAAAATTTAATTTTTAATATAAATTTAAGTTTTAATTATTAATTATTTAATCTAACACGTAAAAAATTTGGATAATATATCCTCCATACTAAATTATAAATAAAATTTTTCTTCAATAAATTCTACTATAATACATTTTTATGGTCGTTTGCTATCAATCATGAGATAGAGAAGCGAATGTAAAAGTATTAAGGACTCGTTTGTTTATATAAATCATCTCAACTCAATTGATCTCATCTTAAATAATAAGAATTCTATTAAATATTTTCAAAATATTCTTACCCAATTTAAAAAAATTAAAAAGTGGTTGGTTAGCCACAGTGGTGGATCGCCGGATCCACGTTGGCCTCATGGCGTCCAAAACTTTGTGAAAACATAAATTACTCATCTACATTTTATACATAATTACACAAATATAGAAAATTGCCCTCCAAAAAATTTTATAATTTCCATATAATCTTTAAAATTTTAATATACCTAGAAATATCTCTCTCCAATTTTTTTATGGTTGCAAATTTTTGTTTAATTTTTATATATTATCTATTGTTAATTACGTGACTTCTCCAAAATTAAAATTAAAACTAAATTTAAGAGAAATAATAAACTTATTAATATGGATCTCAAAGTTTTTTGTTATACAATATTGAGTTTCTTAATATGGAATCTAAAGTGAAAATAAAAGAAAGTTCATTTAAGATCGATGATCTATAAGAAAAATAGTTTGTAGTTAGATTTTTATGATTTTTCAATCTCTTCTTAATTTACATAAGATAAATAATGTTTGAAGATCTATGATGTGTAAGTCTCATCCACTTTTTTTGAAAAAAATAAATAAATCAAGGATATACACGAAAATTTTATTTTTTAATGGTAAATTTTTTTTTTTCAAATGGAGTATCTAGAACTTGCATACCTTAAAATTATATCTAATATTACTCTTTATATAAATATGTCTTACTGTAAAAAAAAAAAAAAAAATTGACCCTCTCGAGATAATTACTGGTTGTGCCACTGGTTAGCCATCAATGATAAACAGAGCCATGCATGCACCCACGTACATGCACCACTTTCGTCTTCACGGGACCCACTTGCTAAGGTGGCAACGAGCCATCAATCGACCTGATCAGTAAGATTAGCCGAACCACCCCAATCAATAATAGCTGATCTTGAGCCACTTGTGTATGCATGGTCTCGACATGGTGGGTCGAGTACCCATGAGGGAATATGGCCCAGCTTTTGCCATTGCATTGATTTATATGGCCCAGCTTGTTATAAAAGTCTTAGTACTACAAGAAAACTATACTACTGCATGCAGGTGTTCATTAATCAAGTTATTTTGTTGCATTTTGAGAAAAAAGGTAAGAAGGAAGAAGACAACCTCTCTCTCTCTCTCTCTCTCTCTCTCTCTCTCTCTCATGGTTCTAGTGGCCTGGGGCAGCTTTATGTCGATATGGATCAGCATGTCAAGCCGGATATCCACTACATCATATTTGCAATGTTTCAACTTTGTGTAAAATTTCCTGAAAAAAATAATGGATAAGCAAGGGAAAAAATGGCTGAATCAATTAAATTCCCGACAGAGAAATCAGAGGAATCAGGAGATTGTGGGACTTTTTTTGACGATAAGGTTTGGAATAATTGGTTAAGGCAAAGACATTATATGCATATAAGGATGTGTCATGACGAGGACGTGGCTGTGGCTGTGACCTGTTGTCTCAACTACATTTCTCCTTGGTGAATGTGACATCTCTCCTAATTTTTCCTCCAGGTATCTATATTCCCACCTGCCAACGCCCACGCACCTACCCGCATTCACTCTTCTGTCACAATCGTAAACCACAAAAATATATATAATCGAAAGAGACTCGACAAACTGATGCCACGAGCTTGACAGATCACTTGATATTACCGTATTATCCGAAACCTTAATTAGCTCATCCATAAAAAACCAAAAAACAATAATAAATATTCGATGGAAACTTGTGTTTGGATAACAACAGCAGTACTGTTAGTGACAGATAGATATATATAAAGTCATGAGTTTTGTAATATTTATTATATATAATTTATACGAGTCTTTGAGTCATATTAAATATTTAATAATTGTAAGATCTATATTTTTAATGCGTTTATCTTTCTTATTTTAATCAATCTTAATCAAAATTTTAAAAAAATTATTAAAATAAATCTATAAATTAACAGGATGAAATTAATTATATATAGCTGGGTTGATATAATTAGTAATATCTCATTACTGTTCGACATGATTCCCTATAAATGTTTATCTTTTTTTTTTTATTTATGGAAATATGTTTCATTGCATTCATTCAGTATACAAAGTTATAACTGTGACTTATTAATACAGGAGAACCAAACTATAAGCCAACTAACACATCTGTTCAGGAGTTTTCTCGCATACAAAGTGACAGACATTGTCTTAACTTCTAAATCTCTCTAAAAAGAGAAAATAAACGCTTTGTAAAAGCAGAACGGGATGGCTTCCTCCAACCACCAGGGAGGAGGAATATGAGAAACAACTACTATAGACAGAAGGTCCAATAGCATATTTCTACACTAAAACTAAATAAACAGACAAACCAACAAAACAAAACACATGACAAAACAACCCAACCACTAACACGGCATGAGCTCCAACGGCACACCCACGGCAGGCATCGGCATCAAGAGCCCAGACAGCACAAGCACCTAGCTTGCGTACGGACCACAACAACCTCCGCAGCGAAGGCCAACCGAACGAACACTGGCCATAGCATCACCCACCACTCTCAACCAGTTCTTGCCTCGGATTACAACCAATCAGGCAGCTCATCACCTCACCTTGGACAACACAAGAAATGAACAGAACACAAAAAATAAAAATAAAAAAGCAACGGTGGCAAAGGTCGTTAAAGACACAAAAACCCAACTCCAAAACTAGAGGTACAGAATACACACAACGGCGACACAAACAACAGCAGCAAAAGCCGTGCAAGACACAAAAACCAAACTCCAAAAATGGAAGGACAGAACACAAAAACAATAGCAACAGAGGTTGTGCAAGATCCATACTACTCGAGGAGGAAAGCCATCGGTCGAAAACTGAAGTCCCGAAGTCCTAGGACCCAAAAAAGCCGAGAACAATGTCTGCAGGTGGCCCCTTGGTGGCGCGTGACAGCCACACACCATAGAAGACCGAGGCTTCGTCCCCTGCATGCAGGCTACGCACCACTCCATTTGGCATCACGTTCGGTGGGCTCATAGATTAGTAGCTAACCAACATCCTGGAGGGTGCGCATATTGACGATCAGCGGCTGGACAGTCCCGAGCAGCACTCCTCCCTTATTGGCCTGAAAAACTAAATAAAAAGAAAAAAACTAACAGAGAAAGGGAGGGAGGGGAGCCGAAGCACCCACCCCCCGTCGCGCGGCTCTAGTGTTTGGGGAAGATTAGAGAGAAGAGAAAGGGTTTAAAGAGAGAGAAAAGGGGAGAAGCAGCCAACAAAAAACTTTTCCATCTATAAATGTTTATCTAGCTAGATATTTATTATACGTACGTACATATCTACTATATAAATAAGTGCGAATCCGGATGCTACAGTTTTTTGTCTAACTTTTTTTTTTCAAGTTTACCCTTACTTCTATTGTTAAATCACGTTCTCATTGTTTTTATCTTTCCAATTTTATCCCAATTTTATATCCAAATTCAAATATAGAAGATTTCTTAAATACTTTAACACCAAATAGATTGCCACCACATAAATTATTGCTTAAAAAGAATTGTTCCGTCATGTTATTTAGAAATATAAATCATTCGGAAGGTTTATGCAATGGCAAGCGATTAATTTGTTGTAGTTTTAATCGTAATATAATTGATGCAGAAATTTCAATTGGTCATTACAAAGAAAAAATAGTTTTTATACCTAAAATTCCATTCTTGCCAGACGCAAATAAAAATAATGGTTTTCCATTTAAACGAACAAAATTCCCCATCAGATTAAGTTTTGCAATGATAATAATAAATAAAAAAAAATCACAATGACAAACATTAAATTTTGTTGGAATATATTTACCTGAACCAATATTTTTTCATGGACAATTATATGTGGTATTATCAAGAACCAAAACTATTAATTCAGTAAAAATTCTTATAAGACCAACTACAATTGATAATTATAAAAGAAATTACACAAAAAATATTGTGTATAAAGATTTTTTAAAATTAACAAACTCATTATGATACTATATAAAGGTGAATTTAATATTTTCTTTATTCTGCTCAATCAATTTTCTTCAAATCTTGTTATTATTTATATATTCTATTGCTTTTTTAATTATATTATATAATTTATAATACTTATTATAATACTTATTTGTCTTCTAATTTGTAAATACAACAAACATTTGGACTGCTTATGCATCAATCAAAGACATCACTCCAGTTATCAAAAGTATTGAAAAATAAAAATTCTGGTTGTAGAAAAATCACCAAAACGAATAAGATGAAACTCGCCAACAAAATATCATAACCTCACACTAATATATCCTCAGGTATCAATCATTTTGTATATGTTTTATTTTATACATTTCATTCTATAAAAATCTCATTATGTTGTATATATATACATAAATATACAATTATTTAAATTTAAATGGTTAATTCTTTCGTTTATTTTCTTGCAGGAAAATCGATTGTAATCAGTAATATTTGGTAGAGATATTGATTTACGTGATGATACATTGCATGTTTTTCAATCTTATTATATAGGCAACGCATATGTGAAAGCAATAGATCTAAGACACAAGATAGAAGTACATCAATACCAATGGATAATCAATTCAAGGACATTTATTGAAAATTTTGAAGATGATGAGCTAGCACTAAAACCTCCAAAATACAATATCACTCTTTTAATGAGCTCGCCGTTATAAGGATATTGATTCTGAAATAGGTAATTGTTATATTGGTAACTATTATATATATTTATATACTTTAGTTTTGTTATGAACTAACAACAAACATTTTGATGAAATAGATATTTTAATTGTTGCAATCCAAATGATACCAACAAGAGAAGTCAACACTATCCATGGAAAGACAACAGTTCAAGATATACAAGTTATTAACGAAAGGTTTAAATACTTCCCCAACTACATTTATAGCATCTTTTATTTCATACGTTATAATATTTTTATTATTACAAATTTAATTCTATTTTCAATTTGTATAGCCTGAAGCTTTTGCGTTAACAATGTGGGCTCGATTTGTTGATGACGAGTGCCAACAAATTTTGAATATTATTACAACAAAACCAATAATTCTTGGAACACGAATTAAAGTTGGTTCTTATAATGGTACTTCTTATTGAAAATAATATTCTTCTTAATTATTTATTATATATGTATATATTTGCTAACACATATTTATTCATTTCTGCGCCCAAGTCTATATGAGATCGCTAAAATTATAGATTCCACACAACCAATGGCAGTATAATTATCTTTTTTAAAACTAAATTATCTCTTTATATTTAAATTCACTTTATTACTACATTCATATTATACATTTATTTGTCCATTTTTAATACAGAAACCAACATTCACAATTAAAGGAAGATTTTTATTGCTGGACTTAAATCAGTCTTTCTGCTACATGTTCTGTGTAAATTGTAATAAAGCTGGATATGATTATAATGAAAATTTTTTATGTTATAATTGCAAAGATATGAGCATCGGACAACCACGGTAAATATTTTATCTCATCATTTTAAATAATCATTTTTTACATGATAAATATAACATAATAATTATCAAAATTATACAATAATAATATTCTCATTAATTATAATTTCGAGTCTATTTGGAAATAGAGCAAGATACTGGATGCATAGAAGTTGTTGTCTTTGGATTGGTGGCAGGAGAAATACTGAATTCTACAGCTGTTGATCTTTTTGAACACACGGGCAAGGTAAAATATATGTTTATAAATTTATTCAAAAAAACTTATTGCATTATGTTTTATATCTTTTCATTATTACAGGAGCATCTACCATATTTAGCAAACATTGCAAGTGCAGTTTCAGAAAATGAATGGATTATACAATTGCGCAAAAATGAATGAACATGGACAACTATGCCAAAATAAGCTCAACGTGCTCTCCGCCAAATCATAAATTAAGCTACATCATAAACACTGTAAATCTCTTTTTGTTAAACTTTTCACTATTATAATTATATCTTTAAATAGGATGTTGACTTGTATGTAAACTTTATGTTTATTTCTTTACTTTCAAATTCATATAAACTTTTAACTGTTGTAATTATAAACTTAAATAGGATGCTGACTTGTATGTAAAGTTTATGTTTATTTTCTTTATTTCTATTATCTAAGCATAAGTCCAACGCAGATGTATATATATAATTAGCATATATATTTTGCCTCCACTGGGCAAACGTCCCTTGGACGTTTCGCTACTACTAGTGTGTGTATATATATATATATATATATTTGGGAACAGCTAGCTAGCTAGCAACATGAAGTTTCACCAAAGCATGCACAACTAGCCAAGTTGCAACTTCCATTCCTTTTTTCTTTTTTTATTTGCTAAACAAGCAAATCTATTGTTCAGATAAGTAAAATGAGATATACGAGGATGGGATGAGGTTTCCAATAAACAATATTCCATTGCAACAACCATAGCACAAATTAAAAGTGAAGAAAAAAGGTTTTAGGATTAAATACTTGATCCCCACCCATACCTTGCAAAGAGGGTGCCATCTTTAATAACTGTTTGTTGCAGCTATGCAGACTATGAGGCCACAATTGGAGGCAGTGGAAGCTAAAGATACACTGCAATTTGTTGTCTTGAGATATTTCTTAAAGAGATCCATATTCCTTTTCTCTAGATCATCAATTAGGAAAATAGAAATATAGTAGGAAGATTGATATCGGATGGGCTAGATTGCAGCGGGCAAGTTTCTTCACGCACACTTGTGTGGCATGTGGAGACCACGCGTCGATAATAATTGTGAGATGGGGTGGAATAGATTAGGAAGATTTTGAGGTGCGAAATCTATTAGTAGATGCATGTAGCCAATAGAGTGCGGTAGATTTGACCATACAACATGTGTAGCTGAGATTTTTGTGACGGTTTCACTTCGTTCTGGTAGATTTGCAGATAGAGAGTTGCGTGGTGGGGCGCGTGTCAATAGTTGGTTGTCGAACTGCTATAGACCTAACCAAAATCAAACTGGTGAAAATAAGAGATAAAAAATACTACTCCATCATTTTTTCCTTTAAAAACACTAAAGCCACATAACTGGATTGTTAATTAAGATACAGCTCCACTACATATAGTCGTTAATGGGAGATGCATGCAATCGTCTGATGCAAGTGTCACGTTAGTGTTAATGAAAAATTTAAAAACAAAACCAAAACAAAAAGGTTGAAGAAGAAGCATGATCAGATGCAGTTTCAGCGAAAAACCTCGATTCTAGTTCTTCCAAATTCAGACTTTCTCCCAATTTGGTTCACAAACACTTTCTTCCAGTTCTAATTTGCTTATTACGTAATCTGTAGATCTCTCCCGATTCGCAAACCCAATTTCAATTCTCTCAAACCCACTTCACAACTTTCTCCCAAGTTTCAATTTACAAATACCTCGTCCAATGTGCAAACCCATACACTTTCTTCCAATTCCAATTTCAGTGTCAACATGTAGACAAATTCAAAATTTCCATTTGTGGATAGCTGAAGATAAGCTACCACTATGTCCATCTTATAGAATCTGGCTTATAATTTAGCTCATAAAAATTAGGCTTACAAAATTGCGAAGATTGACAAGAAGCTGCTATAATTTCTCTTTTTGTAGTTTTAGAAAGAACAAACAGTAAATTTTTAGTAAAAAACTAAACACATTATAAATATGTGTATAAATTGAAAATTAAAGACAAATATTTACACGAAAAAAATTGTTTCTTTTTTCATGAACGCAATTGCAAATTGCAAATTTCATAAATGAAATTTTGAAAGACCATCAAAATCAAACTTTGGCAAACACGGGAGAATATACTTGTAGGGTTAATGTAGAGTGAGACTAAGCAGGATGGGAAGGTTGAAAGCTCAGAATGAGAGGGAGTTTCAACTCTAATAGCACAGTTGATGATGATCCTCAACAGATTTGGGATTTAGCCTTGGCACCCTTAACAAGTGAAAATTTCCATGATTATTGTTCACACTTTTTATCAAAACACTACATAAATCAAAGAGAAGTGAGATAGTTGGAACTTCCAAACGGTATATATCTGAATTCTGGCCAGTTGCCATAACTGGCATGGAGAGAGATCGATATGGACAAGTACATATATGTACCCAAAAAGTCATGAGCGTCAATTATTCTCGCGCGCGCGCATATGTTTTTGAAGCAATTCCCTAATATGGTAGTCAATGGTCCTTAATTAAGACAGTTCCAGCTGGCATGCTCCATGTCGTCGAGTATGTAATTATATAAGTATATATTGTAAGGTACTAGGATATCGGTCCTCTAAATATTATATAAAGAGTAATTTTACATATAGTTATAGAATATGTAAATATTACATAATCGTTTTGAAAAATAATGAGGTCCATAATTAAAATTAGTTTTTTTTTTTTATATAGGTCTCTTATTAATTTATTTTTTTAAAAAAAATACGCGACGCTTGCATAACCACGACTATAAATATCATTTTTCTTATTTAAAATCTACATATCCTTATAACGCGGGTTTAATTACTGGATAGAGATGAGACTCGTTACAATAGTTTTTCTTATTCAAAGATATTATATTTTATTTTTTAAGATTTAAAAATATTCACTTAAATAAATAATAATAGACAATAAAAATTAACAGTAAATGATACAAAATTGACATAACCAATAAATGAATAGGACAACACTGATACAAACAGTATATGAACAATGCACAATTTGGCTCTTTCTAAAATATGTGTTTGGATGAATACATTGAATAGTGAGATGAGATAATTTTTAATTTTCGAGATTTGAAAAAGGTCTGAGTTCTACGTGTTGAACCTAAGGTTTCAAGTTTTATGTAATTATATATTTACACATGGATTTTGATGATAACAAATGAATTCAAAGAATGAAGGAGTCTCAAGCTTAATTTGTCCACACAATGGAGTCAAGCACATCAAGTAACCAAGCATGAGCAAGAAGGAAACAAGTTCACATTAAAGTCATAGAGAAATGTTGTAAATCTCTTAAAATTCGAAATTAGGATTAAGGCTCAAAAATTAATATTTTATTATAAAGCATTAAAATACATTTTCCACATGTGCATGAATATTTTGAAAATTAAATTTGAAAATTTTGAAAGATAATTGATTGTCATCTTTCACATGTGCATGCCATGATTAAAGGGTTGAACTTTGAAAATATTAAAGATGATTGATTGTCATCTTTCACATGTGCATGTTTTATTTGAATATTTTCAAAAGTGATTGATGCTTTTCTTGACTTATGCAAAAGGAAGATGCCTTTGTTTGAAAATTTTGAAAAGTAAAGTGTGCTCCTTTTGTCATATGCAAAAAGTAAAAGATTAGGTTTGAATTTTTTGAAAAGTAAAGTGTGCTCATTTTGTCACATGCAAAAAGTAAAAAGATTAGGTTTGAAATTTTTGAAAAATGAATGATGATGTCTTTGACATGTGAATCTTTTTAAATTTGAATATGAAGTCTCATATGCCTATAAATAGATCATTTGAGAGCTTCACATTCACAACACCAAGAGCATACAACTCTCATTCAAAGCTTTCATTCTCTCTTCTCTAAGCATTGAGCCTTAATCCTTTTTCATTTTGAGAGATATAGGTTGTGCTGTATTGTTCTTATTTCACTCATTGAGGAGTGTTTTCTGATATTCTACCCACTATCAATTCTTGTATCAGTAAAAGGGTGTGTACAACCCTTGTGCGTGTAGAAAGTGTTCTACACAGGGAATCGTTGAATCACCACGTGTAAGGTGATTGCAAGTGTAGAGGGTGTTCTACACGGATCCTTTGTAGCGGTGTTGTTCAAAGGTGTAATAGGTTTTTACCTCCACCTGAAGGAGGTTGAATAGTGAATTCGGGGATCCTCAAGGGGTAGCTTGAGGCGAGGACGTAGGCAGTGGGGCCGAACCTCGTTAACATACTGAGTTTGATTCTCTCTTACCCTTACTCTTTATATTTATTGCTATTTCGTATTTTGTTTATATTTGATATTGTATATTTGATTTATAATTTTTTTTTTTTTTTAAATACAACTCAATTCACCCCCCCTCTTGTGTTAGTCATCTGGGCAACAATTGGTATCAGAGCTAAAGCTCTGTTATAAGATTAACTATCTTTTGAGTTAAGATCTTATGGCTAACATTGCAGCTTCATTTGGTGAAGGTCAATCTAGCAGTCGGCCTCCACTCTTTTGTGGAGACAATTATTCATTCTGGAAAGTTAGAATGAGAATATTCCTTCAGGCTCAAGGTCGAGAGATCTGGAAATGCATTGTAAATGGACCTTATATTCCAACAAAAGTGGTTGGTGGAGTAAAGGTCAAAAAGGAAGAAGAAGAGTTTGATCGTGAAGACGATAGACTTTATACTTTGAATTTAACTGCTATGAATTTATTATATAATGCTCTCAATGGTAATGAGTTTAATAGAGTAATGACTTGTGCTACGGCAAAAGAAATTTGGGATAACTTGGAAGTTACTTATGAAGGAACTTCTCAAGTTAAGGAATCAAAAATTTATATTCTTACTCATGAATATGAAATGTTTAAGATGAATGATGATGAATCTATTTCTAGCATGCACACTCGTTTTACTAACATCATAAACAGTTTGACAGCTCTTGGTAAAGTTTATTCCAAAGTGGAAATGGTAAGAAAAATTCTCAACTCTCTACCAAAACGTTGGGAATCAAAAGTGACAGCGATTCTTGAAGCTAGAGACCTCAAGAAGCTCGAAGTGAATGAACTCATCGGGTCACTTATCACCCATGAGTACACATTGAAAAGAGGAGAAGAAGAAGGAAAGCCAAAGAAGAGCTTGGCACTTAAAGCTGTTCCTCATGAAAGTGAAAGTGATGAAGATGAGGAAAATGACGATAAAGATGAAGAAGTTGCGATGATAACAAGAAGAATTCAGAGATTCTTAAAGAAAAATAAAACTCCTCCGAGGAAATCATTCAAAAAGTTTTCCAAGAAAGATTCAGGTAAAAATGATACTTTAATTTGTTATAAATGCAATAAGCCTGGTCATATCAAGCCAGATTGTCCCCTGCTAAAGAAAGATCGAAACAAAGGCAAGAAAGCAATGAAAGCTACATGGGATGATGATTCAAGTAGCTCAGATAGTGAAGCAAGCAATGAAGAATCAGCAAATCTCTGTCTTATGGCTAAAGATGATATTGAGGTAACAAATTTTGATAATATTGAAAATCCTTCATATGAAGAATTGCAAAATGTTTTAGAAGAGGTATATGAAGAATTTGAAAAATTGGGTATCAAATATACTGCTTTGAAAAAGAAAAATTCTTCTTTAACAAACGAAATTGATATTTTAAGAAAAGAAAATATTGTTTTGAAAGACGAAAATCTTGAGTTGAAGAAAAAGAAAACTGATTTAGAAAATATTGTTGAAAACTTTACGAATGGAAAAAGAAATTTTGAAAAACTTCTTGGTAGTCAAAGATGTGTTTTTGACAAGGCAGGCTTGGGATATATGCCAAAACAAAAGTTCAAACCTTATAAAAACTTCTTTGATAATCCTTCTACATCAAAGTCTAATATTCAAAATTCTTTTCATAATAAGTTTGTCAAAAAAGGATACTATTATAATCATTCAAGATTTTCATATATGTCACATGCTATTTGTAATTTTTGTAATAGAAATGGTCATAATTATCATACTTGTCCTATTAGAAGAAAACATACAATGACTATTAGGGCCATATGGGTACCTAAAAATCTTGTTTCTTCTAATACTAATAAATAAAGGACCCAAAGAACTTGGGTACCAAGAAAAATCATTTTAATTGTTTTTATAGGTATGCATGAAGTCCTCTACAAGCAAAAACAAATGGTTTTTAGATAGTGGATGTTCAAGACACATGACGGGAGACAAGACTAAGTTCTTTGATCTTAGATCTAAAGAAGAAGGACACGTGACATTTGGAGACAACTCGAAAGGGAAGATCGTGGGAATAGGTAAAATTGGTAATAAATCTTCTCTCATAATTGAAGATGTTCTACTTGTTGAAGGTCTAAAACATAATCTTTTGAGTATAAGTCAATTATGTGATAAAGGATTTACAGTTACTTTCAAAATGGATAAGTGCATTATTTTGAATGATCATGATTATAACATTTGTTTTACTGCCTTTAGAAGTAATAATGTTTATACAATCGATTTTGAAGAAATTACCTCACAAGATGCTATTTGTTTTTCAGTACAAAATGAAACTAATTGGTTATGGCATAGAAGACTAGGTCATGCCAACATGGAACTTATTTCCAAACTTTCAAAAAATGATCTTGTGAGAGGTTTACCAAAGGCAAATTTTCTTAAAGACAAAATTTGTGATGCATGCCAATTTGGTAAACAAACAAAAACTTCTTTTAAAACCAAGAAATATATTTCCACTACTAGACCACTGCAACTGATACACATGGATCTTTTTGGACCAAATAGAGTTGCAAGTCTAGGAGGAAAATATTATGCTTTTGTTATTGTTGATGATTTCTCTAGATATACTTGGGTCATCTTTCTTGCTCATAAAGATGAGGCACATAATGCTTTTACCAAGTTATGCAAGAGAATTCAAAATGAAAAGGGCTATACTATTTCAAGTATCCGAAGTGATAGGGGAAAAGAGTTTGTTAATAAAAATATTGAAACATTTTGTGATGAAAATGGTTTTGTGCATAATTTTTCTGCTCCTCGAACTCCTCAACAAAATGGGGTAGTAGAGAGGAAAAATAGATCTCTTCAAGAGATGGCAAGAACAATTCTTAATGAGAACAACTTGCCTAGTTATTTTTGGGCCGAAGCGGTAAGTACTGCATGTTATGTTATAAATAGAGTTATGTTAAGGTCTAAATTAGATAAAACCCCCTATGAGCTTTGGAATGAGAAAAAGCCCAACATTGGTTACTTTCATGTATTTGGATGCAAATGTTTTATTTTGAATGACAGGGATAATTTAGGCAAATTTGATGCAAAATCGGATGAAGGTATTTTTCTCGGGTATTCTACAAATAGTAAAGCTTATAGAGTATTCAATAAAAAGACTTTAACTGTACAAGAATCTATGCATGTAGTATTTGATGAATCTAATTCTCTACTCTCCAAGAAATCCATTGATGAAGAAACAGGAGGTATAAATAATACAGAAAGTCTCAATCTCAACAAAGAGAACACAATAGAGGAAGTCCAACATGGAGACATCAGGAAAGATCATCAAAATTTAATACGAGATGCAACCAAACAGTGGAAATTTGTGAAAGATCATCCAGTGGAACAAATTCTGGGAGAACCTTCACAAGGTGTAAGCACTCGATCATCTCTTAGAAATATTTGCAATCATACTGCTTTTTTATCTCAGATTGAACCTAAAAATATTGATGAAGCACTTCTTGATGAATCTTGGATTCTAGCTATGCAAGAAGAGCTTAATCAATTTGAAAGAAATGATGTTTGGACACTTGTTCCTAAACCCAAAAATCATACTATTATTGGAACAAAATGGGTTTTTAGAAACAAGAAAGATGAGTCCGGAGTCATTACTAGAAATAAGGCTCGACTTGTAGCCCAAGGTTACAATCAAGAAGAAGGAATTGATTATGATGAGACATATGCACCAGTCGCAAGATTAGAAGCTATTCGAATGCTACTTGCATATGCTTGTTATAAAGATTTCAAACTTTTTCAAATGGATGTTAAAAGTGCTTTCTTAAATGGTTTTATAAATGAAGAGGTATATGTTGAGCAACCTCCAGGTTTTGAAAATCATATTTCTCCAAATCATGTTTTCAAACTCACAAAAGCACTATATGGACTCAAACAAGCTCCTAGAGCGTGGTACGAGAGACTCAGTGGTTTCTTGATTAAAAAAGGTTTCTCAAGAGGAAAAATCGACACAACTCTTTTCATTAAATACGAAAATGATGATATTCTTTTGGTTCAGATTTATGTTGATGATATAATATTCGGTGCTACTAATGAAAATATGTGTCAAGTTTTTGCTAAGACTATGCAGGATGAATTTGAAATGAGCATGATGGGAGAACTTACATTCTTTCTCGGATTGCAAATTAAGCAAGTAAAAAGTGGGACATTCATCAATCAATCAAAATATATTAAGGAATTGCTGAAGAAGTTTGGGATGGAAGGTGCTAAGGAAACTGGAACACCAATGAGCCCATCTACTAAACTTGATAAAGATGAATCCGGTAAGACAGTTGACTCGAAAGTATATCGAGGTATGATTGGTAGCTTATTATATTTGACAGCCAGTAGACCAGATATTATGTTCAGTGTGTGTTTATGTGCACGTTTTCAATCATCTCCAAAAGAATCTCATTTAATTGCAGTTAAGCGCATTCTTAGATATCTTAGTGGTACAATTAACCTAGGGTTATGGTACCCTAAACACACATCTTTCGATCTAATCAGCTACACAGATGCAGATTATGCTGGTTGTAAAATAGATCGAAAAAGCACTAGTGGAGCATGTCACTTCTTAGGTCATGCATTAGTTTCCTGGTTTAGTAAAAAACAAAATTCTGTTGCACTATCTACTGCTGAGGCAGAATATGTTGCTGCGGGTAGTTGTTGTGCTCAAGTTCTTTACATGAAGCAACAACTTGAAGATTTTAAACTCATGTATAATCACATTCCAATCAAATGTGATAATACAAGTGCTATAAATCTTTCAAAAAACCCAATACAACATTCTAGAACTAAGCATATTGAAATAAGATATCATTTTCTTCGAGATCATGTGCAGAAAGGCGATATAGTACTAGAGTTCACAAACACACACGATCAGTTAGCAGATATATTCACAAAACCTTTACCAGAAGATAGATTATCTATGATTAGAAGAGAAATAGGTATGATGCATATTATGAATATCTCTTAAAAGACAGATCAAAGTTCATAAAAATAGATAGATTTTTCTTAAATACTTTTACATAAACTTGAGGTTCTTAGCCTCATGTTTGAGACGCTCATTCTCTTCATACAATATCATGTCATCCCTATTCATGGGAACTGGCAAGCGGAATGAAGAATCCAATAGAGATTTCAACTTTTTATTCTTCTGCCGAAGGATTCCTTCCCTTGTGTGAGACTCTTGAACAATTCGTTGAAGTACAACAATTTGTTCCTTAAGCTTTTCAACCTCATGGTTTTTTGCTTGAACCCGCTGGGAAAAAGCAACAATAGAGGATGAGTAGCGAGTCCCGAGACTCACCAAGTCGTAGATAGCATCGGAGTCTGACTTATTTGCCATACTATTATTTTCTTGCTGCAACATAGCACCAATGGCAGCTGCAGAAAGGACAGGAGGTTGAGATGTAGAAGAATGAGCCATTGAGAAAGGAATTGAAAACTTAAAGCGAGAATGTTGAAGGAATGCAGATGAGTTATAGAGATAAGAAGAAAACTTGATGCGGATTGGATGAACTTTAAGACTGTTTTTATAGAGATAGTATAAAGAACAAGACGAGCTATCATCCAAGTCAAAGAGCAATGTGTTTTTTCCCGATCAGTGAAAAAGACATTTTTTTTAGAAACTCGGAGCCTTCAATCTCGTTTGTCAACAACATCAGGCGATTTGTTTCTATCTTCAACCGCACTAAATTCATAGAGTTAGGCCTCGAGGCTTTGCAGGACTTGTCGGGTCACGGACGGCTCTCTTTTTCAACTATCTACAGTGTATTTTAACGCACCGTTTTCTTCAGTCTATTTACTTGCTGTCGATCCTTTTTAATGATGCCAAAAGGGGGAGAAGTTTTAGACTAGAACATTAATATTGTTTAAATTGTTAAACTTGTTATATATGCTTGGAATTATTTTTTTTTTTTTGCTTGAAAAACTAACGCACATTCTCAGGGGGAGCTTAAGTATTAATACAGGCTTCAGGTTCTATCAAGTATTTGTCATCATCAAAAAGGGGGAGATTGTTAAACCTAAGGTTTCAAGTTTTGTGTAATTATATATTTACACATGGATTTTGATGATAACAAATGAATTCATAGAATAAAGGAGTCTCAAGCTCAAGTTATCTACACAATGGAGTCAAGCACATCAAGAAACCAAGCATGAGCAAGAAGGGAGCAAGTTCACATTAAAGTCATAGAATAATGTTGTAAATCTCTTTAAAATTCGAAATTAGGATTAAGGCTCAAAAATTAATATTTTATCATAAAGCATTAAAATACATTTTCCACATGTGCATGAATATTTTGAAAATTAAATTTGAAAATTTTGAAAGATAATTGATTGTCATCTTTCACATGTGCATGCCATGATTAAAGGGTTGAACTTTGAAAATATTAAAGATGATTGATTGTCATCTTTCACATGTGCATGTTTTATTTGAATATTTTCAAAAGTGATTGATGCTTTTCTTGACTTATGCAAAAGGAAGATGCCTTTGTTTGAAAATTTTGAAAAGTAAAGTGTGCTCCTTTTGTCATATGCAAAAAGTAAAAGATTAGGTTTGAAATTTTTGAAAAGTAAAGTGTGCTCATTTTGTCACATGCAAAAAGTAAAAAGATTAGGTTTGAAATTTTTGAAAAGTGAATGATGATGTCTTTGACATGTGAATCTTTTTAAATTTGAATATGAAGTCTCATATGCCTATAAATAGATCATTTGAGAGCTTCACATTCACAACACCAAGAGCATACAACATTCATTCAAAGCTTTCATTCTCTCTTCTCTAAGCATTGAGCCTTAACTCTTATTCATTTTGAGAGATATAGTTTGTGCTGTATTGTTCTTATTTCACTCATTGAGGAGTGTTTTCTGATATCCTACCCACTATCAATTCTTGTATCAGTAAAAGGGTGTGTACAACCCTTGTGCGTGTAGAAAGTGTTCTACACAGGGAATAGTTGAATCACCACGTGTAAGGTGATTGCAAGTGTAGAGGGTGTTCTACACGGATCCTTTGTAATGGTGTTGTTCAAAGGTGTAATAGGTTTCTATCTCCACCTGAAGGAGGTCGAATAGTGAATTCGGGGATCCTCAAGGGGTAGCTTGAGGCGAGGACGTAGGCAGTGGGGCCGAACCTCGTTAACATACTGAGTTTGCTTCTCTCTTACCCTTACTCTTCATATTTATTGTTGTTTCATATTTTGTTTATATTTTATATTGTATATTTGATTTATAATTGTTATTTTTTTAAATACAACTCAATTCACCCCCCTCTTGTGTTAGTCATCTGGGCAACACTACGGTTTTATCTCATATCACTATTCATCCAAATACACATTTTAATTTTATAGAAACTATTTCATCTAATCTTAACTAAAAAACTTCACAACTATTCAAAATATCTAATCTCATTTCATTTGATATGTATATAAAAACAAGGCCTAAATTTTTAAGATAAGTACTAATTTTATACAATATCAAAGTAGGGATCTTAAGTTCAAATCATGATTCTACACTTCACTCTATTAAATATTTAATATCTTGAACCCACTTATTGAAGCAAAGTCTAACTCACACATAAGAAGTGTGTTAAGATATAATACATATAATAAAATTTACCTATTTTCGTAAGTTTAAGCTTTTAGAACAAGTAATAATTTTTCATGTGTGTATATATATATATATATACACACATATATATAAGGTGTGAACATTCAAAATCATTATAAAAAAGTGTCCTGGCCAATATATATCACCAAATGCCTGGTGATCTCATAGCTGGAAGAACAAAGTAATGGAATTTACAAAATCAAGCTCTTACACGTACGTACATAGGGTTTAAAAAGAACACAAAATAATAATAAACAAAGAGAATTCAGGGCCGGATTGTTCCAATCATTAAAGGATAAAATAAGTTATCTGTTGGGTATATATATATATATATATCTAACTAACTATTAATGTATAAAATCTGATATGTAGGGATTGATCACTACTTATGCATGCATGTCTGCTAGCTCTTACTTAATTCATTTTGGTGTCCTAATATTCAGGCTTTAATTTCTCACATAATATTACAGATCATTAACGCAGGATCACCGAAACATGCATGCAGCATGCATTTATGGCATGGATAGTGCTACGGTTAGTGCTCCCAGCTCCCTCTGGGAGCTACCGTTAATGTAAAATTTTTATTTTTTTGTTACAATTTTTTAGATGTATTTTTTTAATATTGTTAAATATTTTGAAAAAAAAAATTACAACATCATTCAAAAACACTTTCTTAATTATTAAATAAAAAAAAAAAATTTCCATACAAAGGTAGCTGCCAGCGGGAAGTTTAAACGGTATGCATACCATTTTCCTTATGGCATTAACAAAGGATTCTACCAGGACTCTCGACCATCGTAGAAGCTGATAGCGACCCGTCATGCACAGTGTTACGTACTCCTTCGTCTTAATAGTTGAAGGAAAACACTATAGCCATCACTGGTAGCTCCCGTTGGAGCTAGGACTGTTGGCCAAATTTTTTTTTTTTAAATGGTTAAAAAAAATTTATTTAATATTATTATATATTTTTTATATTTTTTTAAAATATTTAAAAATATTAAAAAATAATTAAAAAAAATTTTTTTCTTTTGTTTTTTTAACTGACGGTGACTTCAGCAGAGCCATTAACTGTGCGTGCAGCACCCTCCATAGTTAAACGGATAGATAGAAAGAAATTGGAATCCCTTCTGCTGATCGGTTGTCAGAATTAATCGTCTGCAGACTACCGTACAGTACGTACGTAGTCTGACGATAATTTGATGGGTCTGCAGTCTGCACCCAAGCTGCTAATTTCCTCCCCGCAAGCACGCTCGGTCGAGGCTACAATGAATTAGAAATTAAAATGGAAAATTTTAGTTACGTTAGTGAGAACACTAGCATTGGATTATGTAAATGTAAATGTAAAATTTTCATAATATTTCATGATTTTGCATTTGACAATTCCACTCAAAACTTATTCCTACATTGGATTACCTATCTATTAGCTAAAATAATAATAAAATATTATTAATTTAATATTTTTTTTTCTAATTTCTTTTTGTCATATTTTACAATTCTACTAATTATATATTAATTAATAATCAAATTATAATTAATAAAACCGAGGGAAAGAAATGAGTTTGGTAAATATAGAGTACAAATTTAGAGGGAAGAGAGAGATTGTTTATGGAGGAAAAAAGAATTTTTTATACATTTAGTCGAGCTACAGTTACAATCAAATATGACCATAGAATGTAATTTACTGTAGCTAAAAGCCATCTCATTTTAAACTTGCATAATCCAATGCAACCTACTTTTGAGCTCTATTAGCAAAATAGTCAAATTTATTTGCATTTGCATAATCGGATGCCAGTGCTCTGAGTGCGGCTACTATGCCGCCTGCATTGTACCGCCCAGTGTTAAATTTTTTTATTTTTATTTTTTATTTTACATTTTTTTAATCATTTTTTTAATCATGAAGTAAAAAAAAAAAAAATACACCAATACACTTAAAATCACTTTCTTAATCACTAAGTAAAAAAAAATAAAATTTTTACCGAGCGGTACACTTGAGCGGTCACTTTCAGGCGGCACACTAGCTTTATTCTTACGTTAGTATGTGTGAAAAAGTTACTGTACTATACTGCCTGAAGTATACCGCTACGATATACCGCTCTTCTTCTTCTTCTTCTTTTTTAAATTTTTTTTAAATTTGTATTTAATGATTAAGAAAGTGATTTTAAATATATTAGTGATTTTTTTTATTTAGTAATTAAGAAAGTGATTAAAAAAATATAAAAAAAAAATTTTAAAAAAAATTACACTAGACAGTCACGCCCAGTTGTAAGGATGGAATGGTAGAGTAGTTTCATCGTAATATGTGTATTAATTTAAAATGATTGGTCAAAAAATATATTTTATTAAAATTAAAATTAATTTAAATTTTAAATATGAAAAAATCAATATTAATATGTAAATTAGTACGCGACTTTATCGTAGTAATAAAATCCAATTAAAATTAGCTAGGTTTTAGGACTGTTTATCGGGGTTCCGGACCGGGAATCCAAGTAAACCCGGCCCGGAACCCGGGAATCAAATCCGGACTGGGTTTCGGCCCAGATATACCCAGTTTTGGATCTGGGCCGAAACCCGGATGAATCCGGGTTTCAAAAATTCGGAATCTGGGTACCGGGTTGTACCCGGATTTTTTTTTTAAATTAAAAAAAAATCCATATTTGAGGCTTTTTTTAAAATAAAAATAAAAATAAAAGCCTATTGTTTTTTTTTTCTTTTCTTCAAACATCACATTTAATATTAATAAAAACCATATTTGTGCAAAAATGTTGCAAAGCATATTTCTCCTATATTTAGTTTTAAAATTAAGAAAATGTATTGAATCAATTTTTTTTTTTTATAAAAGCCTATATTATGTGAAAAACTTTTCTAAATCATTAAAAAGCATAATACTTACATTTTCCAAAATAATAAAAATATATAAAAATGAAAAAAAATAAAATGTATGCAAACCAACTACATATTACATTATTTTTTTATTTACACATTGCATTACAAAATAAAAAATTACAAGATATGAACTACAAAATAATTAGCATGGTCTTCTATCAATGGTTTAATCACACCAAGTAGCTACTTCAAGTGATCTGATCGAAAGAGAGTCTGCAAAAAACAAAAGTTTTGAATACTTAGAAAAGCTCAACAAAATTATCAGTTTCATTGGGAAAAAAGGAAAGTAAATGGCAAACTTACTCTTGAACAGAAAGTAAATGACAAACTGTTTGTCTGAACAGAGAGGACAAAAACTGCTTCCATCATGGAAGAGAAGAGAGCAGCAGATTTAAGGTTTGGGAGCATAGACAGAGAGTTAAAAAGGCTACCCAGATTGCAAACATTGAGTCATTTCTTACCAAGGAAAAAAATGTCATTTCTTATATAATAGTGCAGTGCTTTATATGTGACCAATCTTGCAAATATCTCAATGATTTGCAAAATGCTATCAAGGCATCAATCAATAAAAATAAGCTTGGGAGATAATTCGCAGTATATATATTAAGTATACTAATTAACATTTGAAGATAGTGTAGTACTGACTGAATGACAAAAACAAAAAATGGTGCCCAAAGAGGTCCCTAGTATTGAAACCCTTATTTTGAAGTAACTTCTGCCAAAAGAGGTATTAAAAGAAATGAGTAAAACAATAAAAACTTAACAACTAAGATTAAATTAGGAGCAATTAGATTTCTTCATTGAGAACTGAACACCATTAATGTTCAAAGAAGTAAACCCAGACGAAAATTTGACCAAGAACAGAAGTGAAAGATATTTTTAATTTTAATTTCATTTATCACCTTCTTTTTTATCAAAATAAGGGTCACTTTCAAATAGCTAAAGAACTATGGCATAGTCCTCATTAGTCTCTTTAGCTTCATTGCATGATGGTGGCTGCAATGAACAAAAAAATTATGAATATTAAGGTTTGCACTCTTTTGGATAACACAATAACAGATTGAACCATAAATATTAACGAACTAAAACAGTATGGGCTTGTGATTACAGGACTCAAGTGGGGTTTCCTCACACACACATGTGCCCATGCCCGTGCCCTAACAAATTGAACAAACTTCTAAACAGAAATCAGATGAATAATAGAACTTCTAAATAGAACAGGGCACTCTTGTACATGGGCATAAAACACAATAAACTTCAAGCTAACTCGTGATTCAAACAATAAATACAGTGCTTGAGCTATAAAAAGACATCAATACCATGAGTCCAGATAATTGAGATATATGTTCAACAAGTTTTCACAGAGCACAAAACAGAGGAAAGCCCAACCAATACTCTAGCCTCCACCGATCACAAAACCAAAGATGTTCGAACCATTTCAATACTAGCACTCAGATTCATAGAAATCTCCAACATGAAATAAACGAATATGTGGCTAGTATTGGAAATTTTTACTGAACCAGAAACAGTTTATGCTAGTTGATAACTCTGATGAACAAAACGAGCTCACAACATGAAAGAAATCAATCTAGATCTCAACCTTTTTTTTACCAAAAACCCAACTTTTTTTTGCCTCCCAACGATAAATCTCACTCTTTACATGTTTTTCTATTCCGATTAATGGAGAAAAAACTTGTCTTCGTTTCGCTCCATAAGGAAAAACAGTGTAAAAGCAACAAAAAATAGGAAACGAACCCAAACAAAAAACAAAAACCTTTACTCCTAATACTAAACCTTTACATCTACAGTTAAAGAATGAGAAAAAAAAATACAAAAGGATCGGGGCCTTACTTGAATGACCAGTGAGAGCCAAAAAAAGGCCCAAATGAAGAGAGAAATGGAGAGACTTACCGGGTCTAGAAAGCTCGGATGGATTTCGGTGAGAGATGGGTTTGAGAGCTTGATGGGTTTGAGTGTGTTGGTGGGCGAAGAGAGGGGGGGTTGAGATCTTCACGGCGGCGGCTAGGGTTTCTTAGCTAGGGTTGAGAGAGAGAGAGAGCAGATGAAAGAAAGTGAATCGGGGGGGAGGGAGATACGATAGACTCATTTTCACGGGTGAGGAGTGAAGAACGAAGGCATCGAAGGCTAGGGTTTCTTTCGCCCGAGAGAGAGAGAGAGAGAGAGAGAGAGAGGGAGGGAAACGAGAGAAGTGAAACAGCATTTTTATACCAACCCGGTTAACTGGGATATGAATATAAAATCCGTGTTTCATAACCGGATCCGGACCGGATAAATCCGGTTTTAATGATACGGATTTCGGCTCGGATTTTAATCCGGGCCGAAACCCGGAATCGGAATCCGGGTATCCGGGTTTCGGACCGGGCCAGAAAAAAAAATCCGGCCCGGATGAACAGTCCTACTAGATTTTATTATGTACGCATCATGATCTCTTTTTGAGAGGTACCGAATTAACCCTCTCATGTATTTATGGCTCATTTACATACGTTTTAAAACAAACTAATCAATAAGAAAGGCACACACATCCATGTATAGTACTGTTAGTATTTTTTAATAAATAGCTTTTATTCTTAATTTGTTTTAATTTGATTTAAGTTTGAAGAAGACTTGTAGGCGTTATTCTTTTTTAGTTAATTTTAAGTGTTCATACTCTTGCATGTCTTCCACGTTAGATTATTAGACGTTATGAGTTATGATTAGGTTTATTGCTTGGAGTTATTTAGCCTGCGCGCTTTTATTCTCAGTAGCCGATTTCTTAGAAATAATGTTGACTTATTAATTACTTTGTTGCGGTTAGAGCATCCACATTGGTTTATGTATATATGTATATGCAAAATCACCTCCTTTGCATATTTACTTTGTCATTCAAACAAAACTTTCACATTAACTTATGCATATTTGAGACAAAATAATAATAAAATATTATATTTTATTATTTTGGACGAGAGAAAAAGAATAAGTAAAATATATTTTAGAGAGTAAATAATAGATATATAAAAGTGTAAAGTCACTATTTATAGCTAGTCAAATATTTGAAGATGAATAATCCAATGTAGCTGAATTTATGCTCATATTATGCAAAAATGACTTTGCATATATATATATATATGTATGTATAGACCAATGTAAATACTCTTATAACTTATCTATTTCTTGTAAATGAACGTTTAACGCTGGCATTAATTTCTCATAGCTGGGATATTAATCCTCAAAAACTCTTTACCGTTAGTGAGTTTTTAATCACTGGGCAGTTAGTTCTTGTATTTGGGAAAATATCACCTAGAGTGGTTAAAATGTGTCGCTGTTTTTAAAAGTTGACGGACTTTTTTTTTTTTGTGTACAATATAGAAAAGTTTAATTGATACAGAAAGTAAAAAGAAGTTTGTATATATTTTTGAGAGATTTTCTAAACAATAGAGAGGTATTTTTTGGTTAAGCTTTGAATTCAATCACGTACTTGTATAGAATTGATTCGAGTTATACGACAATCAGTTGGATTGTTGTACGACAATCAGTTATACGACAATCAGTTGGATTGTTGTATATTAAAAGAGTCAAATTAAAATAAATTTTATTGCATCGATTAGTCTGAGATTTTTGTACACTGTAAACGGTTTGAATCTCTTTAAAAAAAAATGAAATTTTTATACTTTAGTCTAAATTGATTAGTTTGAACGTTAATTTCATTATAATTTTTATTATATTATAATATATTTCACTAACATAGAAATCGATTATTAAATAAAAATACTCATGCAGCTAGCTCTAGGTAGCTGGCCGGTTGCCTTATCTGAAAGTAATTATGTTGGTAATGTCCTCCAGTCTTTTCTGAGAGAGAGAGAGAGAGAGAGAGAGAGAGATTCCCGACTAGCTACCACCTTTCATATATTCTGTGTTCCTCCTGAAATTTATAAGATATAGACTATACAAATCAACTTGCTCTTGAACTACTGAAATCGCCATAAATACAACACGCAGATATTATTATCTTCTTCAGAATAATGACGAAGTAGTTGGGAAGTTATAAACAAGTAGTGGTACTAAAAAAAAAAAAAATTTACCACAACCTAAGCTAGCTAGATAGCTATATTGGTCACCAACTATATATTAATAATATTCCCCCCTCCGATTGCTCACCGCAGCCACCAAGTAGAACTCATCTATTTTGAACCTCGATCTTGGTTTTGTTTTAGATCTGTCATCATGAAGTCTGTGGTACTTTTCCCGGCCTCTTCTTCCCTTTTGTTCTTCCTCCTCCTCCTCCTCCTAAACTCCATAGCTCCCTGCAGATTCATGAATATTATCCTGTCTCATGAATTCCCTAGTATTTCTTCGACCAAAATGGGTGATCATCATCATCATCATCATCACCTCGAAAACTACTACCAAGTTCGTCTCCCTAGTGGGGTTGTTGGCCCTGAAAGCATTGCATTTGATTGCCAGGGAAGAGGACCTTATGTTGGGGTCTCAGATGGTAGAGTCTTCAAGTGGCAAGGAGCCCAGTTCGGGTGGACTGAGTTTGCCATCAGCTCTGCAAAGAGGCAAGCTTTAAGCTAGCTTAAGATCACTTGATTAATTAACAGTACTACTGATCATATATATTTTCGAGTTCGATCATGCATTATATATATATATATGTTTTCTAACATTAAATTGAAGGATATTATAAAGGACATCAAGCCTTCATATATATATATATAAATATATATATGCATGTTTCCATATATATATATGTAGAGAGAGAGAGAGAGGTTCTAGGCCAAGCATAATTACGTGCATTTCCGTTGGCAAGAAAAGTCGTAATTAATTAGAAAATTAATAACTTCAATCATCAAAATCATATATTAATTAACAGGAAAAATACAATTTTTTTTTTAATTTTTTTACAAACTATAAAAAATAACATGACGACGTTCATCCTTCGACTGTACAAGTTTTTTTTTATCAAACAACAGCAGTACCATTCATTCAAGGCTAACGGCAAATATGCCAGAAGGTAAGTACTTGTAGCTAGGGGACAACGTACAATCTTAATTTTCAATATCTTAACGAGATTTTGTTTGATAATCGACCACCTATTTTTCCATGTGACTTCTAAACTATGTATCAAAATTCTCACCTATTATTCTCCTCACATGAATATAAGTTTCACCAGTTTGGTTCTCAAACACATCTCAATTTATCTTAACTCATCTCATTTAATCATTACAATTTTATTAAATTTCAACACAAAATATAATAAACAATTCAATTTTTTCAAATTTTAAAATAATAATAATATTAAAAAATAATATTTAATAATATTTTATTCAACTTTAAACTTTTATCTCAACTCAACATTCAAATACAGCCTAAGTAATTTATACATTTTTTTATCTCATATAGTTTAAAAGTCATATTACAAAATGAGTATTAGAGTTCATATAATGAATGTATAATTGAAAAACGCGTGTTTTGTATTTAAATAATATTTGGAAAAGAAATTACAAATTTTTTTAAAAAATATCTGAAAATACTTTGATACCCATGCAAATTTCAACTAAACCCTAATTAGTTATAAATAATTTGTATATGATTTGCATGCAGGAATAGGCAGGTATGTGATGGCTCAACCAACCCCAACACTGAACCAATATGTGGGAGACCCCTAGGCCTCAAATTCAGCACTGCAACTTGTGATCTTTACATTGCGGATGCCTACTTTGGCCTCCTCATGGTTGGACCCCAGGGCGGCGCCGCCGAACCACTTGCCACTTCTGCCGATGGAGTCCCCTTTACATTCACAAATGCCCTCGACATCGACAGCAAAGCTGGTTTGGTTTATTTTACAGACAGCAGCGTTTTATTCCAAAGAAGGTACGTAAATTAATTAATTAGCTACGTTGTTTTTGTTCTATTTATTTAAAGAACAATGTTAGGGTGATTATCAAATGTGCCTATCAAATATGTACATGAGTATAAATAATTTTTTTTTACTTTTTTAATCATTTTTTAAACATCTTAAATCATTAAAAAAATAAAAATATATAAATTCATAATTAATAATCACTTTCTTAACTATTAAGAAAAATAAAAATATATAAATAGATATATTTGATGGACATATTTAGTAGGGACAATATCATTTTCCTTTAGATAAAGCTTGTGTGCCGCTAAGTGGTAATTTTTTATTTATTTAGTAATTAAAGAAGTGATTTTAAATGTATTAATGTATTTTTTTATTTTTTAAATATATTAAAAAAATGTGAAAAATAAAATAAAAATAAAAACTGACCGACACACCGAAGGTAAGAGCTGACAGTACAGTAACCCGACTCTTTTCCTTCACCTTTAATTAGGACGTGTACGGGTGTGTCTGTCCTTTTCTTTTGGGCCCTTTTGGGCAACTAGCCTGCATGCGTAACAATTAACTATTTATCCATGCTGGCCGATGTGCTTCTCATGAATAGCACCACTCAGGGAGTATTGGGTCCATGGTCAGGGGTTCGAACTTTTCCAAACCAAGAAGTATCGAACTTTTTGTAAGAATGTGAGTCCTAATAAAAAGTATTTTTTTATAAATTTTTATGATGTGATTCATTTTTTAATAAAGAGCATACGTAGAACTTATCTATTAAAACTTATACAAATTATTTTTTAAAAAAAAAAATTCACCTTGCAAAATAAATAAAAATAAAAATAATAAGTCAGTAATTACCGGACAAGCAAAATTATTCCCAGTTAATGGAGAGAGTAGTAGTAAATTAAAGATCATGCTATATTAGAATTTTTTTTTTATATAGGGTATAATTCTATTCAAAGGTTAATTGAATTTCTATTGTTCTTTGAGATTTTTCAGTTGAAAATCATATGGATAATAGCGCGGTTGTTGGATGTTTTAATTAGCATTTAACTTTATGTGAATGCACGAGAAAATTAAGGATCAAATATTTATAATATTATATATATAAATATTATATATAATTTTAAAGTGTGTAAGTTTTATGTAATTTTTTTTAAAAATAAAGTTGATCACGTCATTAAAATGTTAATTTTTTATGTGAATCTTAAATTTGTCTATTTATTCAAAAAGATCTGTTCTCCAAATCGGTGATCTGTTTGATCTGTTCACCCCATGTATCGTAGGGTATGGTTACAGATAATGCTAAACGGTGACAGAACAGGGAGATTGATGAAGTACGACCCACGAACCAAGAAAGTGACAGTCTTGCTTAAAGGATTAGCATTTCCAAATGGTGTGGCTCTAAGCAAAGACAATTCCTTTCTTCTACTGGCAGAGAGTGGCACATACAGAATCCTAAGGTTTTGGCTCAAGAATCATACCTCACAAGTATTTTCTCAGCTAGGGAGATGCCCAGACAACATCAAGAGGAACAGCAGGGGAAAATTCTGGGTGGGATTGAATAGTGGGAGAGATATAGAAGGATTCATGGGTTACACAGTTTCAGTTGAGACCTCATCATCATTGTGGGCAAAAGATCCAGTGGCTGCAGAAATGGATGAAGAGGGAAAATTTGTTCATCTTTTGGATGGAAAGGGTGGAAAGACACTTGAATCCGTTAGTGAAGTTGTAGAGCATAAAGGGATATTGTGGATGGGATCTGTAGTGAAACCTTATCTTGGCTTTATCAGACTCTAATTAATTAATATTAGCGGTACGTAATTATAAGCTTATCGTTATATATATAGTCTGAAATAAATACATTGGAAGTGTAATTAATGTATAATAATTTAAACATTGTACTGGTCTTATTCTTGTAGTACTTTTGTTCCTAATATTTTCGATTTACATCTGTATTATTCCAATCTGCTGCATGCATGTACTGTCTCGAGGAAAAAACATGGCAACGTACTGTTTTTTCTTCTTTCCTTTTTGGTGAAAACATATGTTGATGCCATATTGGCATATATGCAGCAGGAAACATCCAAAAAAAAGGATCCAACAAAGAAATTAAACCTGGCCCTGGTTCCACATGCAACTGCTCCTTCATAAAGGAAATTACAGAGGTTCATTAATGTTCCTTTGAGGATATTAGGGGTACTACCCATACCATACGGTGCGAGGTACACCCCTCCACGCCCCTCACCCCTGCATGGGGCGGGGGGGAACCGCCTCCGGTGTGCGGGGGCGGGGTACCCCGTCCCGCATAGCGGGATGCGGAGTGGGGGGGCAATCCGTCCGCCCCCCTCTCGGCACCCCTACTGGGCCTTGGGCCCAGAAGCAGTTTCTGGACCCTTTTTGGGCCCAAAAATGGGCCCAGAAACCGCTGAAATTGGCCTAAAATGACCCACAATCTTTTCTTTTTGGTTCATAAAAGCTTGTAGGCCATTTTTAGCCCATAAAATTATAAGTAAAAAGAAAAATATTTTTAAAAACCAGATAAAAAAGAAAAAGAAAAAAGTTTGCACTATATTAATTGATTTTATGGCTAACAAAAGTTACTAGTCTAATAAGTAATACCTAATAAACTAATAATAATAACTAAGCTATTACAAAATTGAAAGGCTAAACAATTATAAAATTACAAACATAAAAGTGTCCAAAGAACATTGTATCAACATTACAAATAAATGAATACAAAATATGAACAAATAATTGACATTGGGGCTTGAAGAGAGCTGTCAGCTGTGACACATGGGGCGGCCCGAGCTTGAGCACATATTTATGTTGCAGCGGAGGTAGACGTCGTCTCATGTGTTACTACAAGAATTAATACTAAAATTAATAACAATGAAATCGAAATGAATATATATAAATCAAAAGAATAAAATAAAAAACAATTACCAGGTGGTCCAAATCCAGACTGATCACCACCCTCATCGGTCTCCTTAAAACCTAAAATATCCGGAACATGAATATCCTTTCCTATCGTCCAACTCTGTGTGCATATCAATGCCTCCACATTTGTCGGAGACAATGAACTACAGAAAGGATCCAATATGCAACCTCCGGTACTAAAGGCTGACTTTGAAGCAACGGTGCTAATAGGGATGGCCAAAATACAGCGGGCAATCTCAGAAATGATGGGATATTTCTTTGCTGCATTTTTCCACCATCCTAATATATCGAAATTATCATCATCATCTTGGACCATATCCGCTGACAAATAAATGTCTAACTCCGAAACCACCTCTGTAGATTGATGAACTAGTGTGAGATTCTGTACAAGGATCTTAGTCCACGACATTCTACTCTTCTTTGTAGGAGGCCCAGTCACAGTGTCTGTAGAAGGCGTTGGGGTAGGTGTATGTGTCTTGGATGCAGTACCATCCTTGATTGCATTAAACTCATCATACAATTTAGTTAGGGTTTCTCGGGCCATTTCACCAATAATATCAGTTCATGCCTGATTGTGAACAAGTCTCAAACCATATAACAAGTATGGAACTTTTAGACGGGGATCAAGAATAACAGCCACATACAACAAAATATTCATTCTAGTCAAATCTCCCAATACTTGACATATTTTAGCATCATGGTCACTGCCATCCCTCTCATCCTTTCATTGGAACTCCTACGCATATCTTCTAATTCTTCTTTCACCCTACATATTTATTGACAAAATCCATGGGATGTAGGGTACAAAGAACCAAATATATTCAATGTGACATCGTAAAAAAGTCCAAGAAAATCAACAAAAGTAGAAACCACCACCCAATCATCATCATTAGGCTTTCCTAATCCCCTGTGCTCATCAAAATATTTGACATATTGGATGTATTCATCACCCAATAATTTAAAGGCTGCCTTATATTCTTGGGCCGTCTCCAACATCAAGAAGGTTGAGTTCCATCTGGTAGGAACATCAGTACAAAGACCCTTCTTCGATGTTATGCCCGCAACCTTTGCAGCAACTTTGAAATTCTCTAATCTAGAAGGAGAAGACCTCACAAATTTCACAGTCATTCTAACTCGTGCAAACCGAGTCATCAACATCTTTC
The DNA here is from genome assembly GCA_011037825.1 of Carya cathayensis. NCBI lineage: Eukaryota > Viridiplantae > Streptophyta > Magnoliopsida > Fagales > Juglandaceae > Carya > Carya cathayensis. The sequence continues at coordinate 1,055,419 of QGSO01000168.1, read as the reverse complement.
AACCCCTCAGTCACAATTAAATTCAAAATATGTGCAGCACATCTAACATGCAAATATTCACCACCCAAGAATGTCTTATTTGCCTCTTTAAGATAATTCTTTAGATATCCCAATGCAACATCATTAGACGACGCATTATCAACAGAAACAGTCAAAATCTTATCCAACCCCCATTCCTTTATTGCAGCCTCCAAGACCTTCCCAATCGTGTCACCCTTATGATAAGTTATTTGACAAAATTGAATAATCTTTTGTGAAGAACCCAATCAGAATCAACAAAATACACAGTCAACGACATGTAATTCATATTTTGGATAGAAGTCCAAGTATCGGTAGTGAGACAAACTACCAAACCTGCCAATTGGCCCCTCAAAACATCTTTATTTTTTCTATACATCTTTTTAATATCCTTTGCCACAGTGTGACGAGAAGGAAGCACAAATCTCGGTTTCAACTCTTGGACAAATTCTTGGAACCCCTTACCCTCCACAAATTGAAAAGGCAGCTCGTCTATGACAATCATGCGAGCTAACTTCCTTCTATACTCATCGGGATTATACTTCGTATACCCCTTCAATGTTGGACCCCCAGCCCCACTACTCCCATCATCCATTTTAAAATCCAATCTAGATTGACCCTTCTCTACTAAGGATCGCAATATTGGACTCTTCTTGCATTGTTCTTCTAAATGAATCTTCAACTGAGATGTACCATGTTTCCTATAGTGACATCCATATATTTTCTCACAATAATTACATTTAGCTTGTGGGTTGTTGGGGTCACCATCCTTTAGTTTGGTAAAGTGAGACCAAACTATGGACACAGGTTTCTTGTCCTGTGTGAGCTTCAGGGCAGGGCAATGTGTAATCTCTGTAGGGGTAGGAGTAGGGTTAGGTTCTGGGGTAGGGGTATTAGCTGGAGCAGGAGAGCTATCACTGAAGTCTGGATCCATTTGAGAAAACATTCATGTTTCCCCAACACATAGTCATACAAAATTCTCAAAGTGCAATCCAACACAACACAACACAAAAAAAGAAAAAAAAAAGGCATAGCACAATCAAACACAAGACATTAAAAAAAAGGCATAGTACATGAGGTGATTGCATGTTCATTACAAACAAACATAAACTAGAGTTAGATTTTAAAACTTAATATAAAAACAAATTGCTGCTTTTAATAAAAAAAAAATACTAAAACCATGAAAAGATTTTATAAAAATAAATTTACAACTTAACATGATTTAATGTGATAGACTTAATCAAACACCTGGATTTTGTATTGTTAAATCCAAGAATATTAATAGACTTCCCACAATTATATGTACACATTATAGTATCATCACTATCATACATGTTACATATATTATTTTCTTTAAATTTCTTTATTTTTTTTAATTTCTCAGGTTTACATAGCATATGAAATATTTTTTAGTTATATTTTCGTTTTCTTTCCTTCTAATATGTTTAGTAAACTTCAAACTTGAAAGCCCAAAAAAAAAAAAAAAGGATCTATTATATGTAAACTGTAAAGTCTTATTTAAAATTGGGCTAAATATAAATTTTTTTAAAAAACCCCAAATCGGAAACCCTAATTTTTTAGCTACCAAGTGTGATCAAGGTAAATTGGAATGCAAGCATGAGTGCTAGTTATGGAAGGGCGGGTTTTGGAATAGTGGCTCGTATGCATCAAGGCAAAGTTTTAGCTTACAAAAAATTCTCAAAACCGAGTTTCTTTGATCCCCTACTTGCAGAAGCTCAAGGAGCCCTATATGCAGCAGATTTGGCTATTGAATTAGGTTACAATTCAATTATTTTAGAATGGGATTCTCACTCAATAATCAAGGGACTTATGCAAGATCAATCTAGATGGGATAATGTGAATGACCCTAAGTGATACTAAGAGGAAACTTTCCTGTTTAGTTAGCTGTAATGCTACTTTTGTAAAAAGAAATAGTAATGACTTACTTGGAAAAGGAACACTATCTCTTCCTGAGGGCTTAGTTGATCTAGTTGTTAATCTAGATACCCTACAATCTGTAACTCTTTTTTAAGTTAAATGAAACTTACAAGATTAATATATATATATATATATATATGATGCATCTTATATATTATATGTATGGGGATATAGGTTTGATGATGTAGAATTGCCCCATTTTACAACATTAGTGGCTTTGGCCTATTGAATTTGGATGACCGGAATCGGCCATGAAATCATGGAAATTCTTAATTAAATTAAATAAAATTTCCATTTAATAAGTTTAATATATTTAACAAAAAATAGATTTCTGACATCTTGATGAAAACCAGGGGAATTAGATCAAGCTTTTGTTCATGTTGCCTTTTTTTAAAATGAGAAATGATAGATTACTTATTACTCTATAATAACTTGTTTATATATAATTTTATAATAAAATAATAATATTAATTTAAATTTTATTTTGACTTTTAATTTTGATTTGATGGATTTAAGTTTAATAAAAAATATTATTATATTTAAAGTTATTAATAAATTGTTAATAAATCGCAAACTTATCACTAGTAATCTCTTAAAATACTATGGTCACACTTAATTTTGATATTATAATATATATAGGCCAATACCAAAGCTGCCAATTTTAAAAGAGTGTGTATATTATAAAATTATAGATTGATATATAAAGGCCGGACTCGTATGGTATCATTACCGCTCATATAAAATTCTTAGACAATCGTAATAAATATACATGTGTACGTATATATTATGTATGAATATGAGAAATGACATTTGCAGTAATGATTGTACAAGTAACGCGTAATTTCTTTAAAACAAATGAATAAATACTGGACCTATATGAAAAAAAAAAAAATTTATAATAGACTACACTCTTTTTTAAAACGACTGCACAATGCTTGTTCATTTCACGATTGTACGTAATATTAAATTTAATTATATATCTCCGGTTACTTAATTATAAATATGAATTAAATTTATAGTTTAAAAATAGAATATACTTTCAAATCAAAATAAAATGCGTATAAATTGACTTATATAAATAATAGTCATGCATCTAATTATTTAATAGTTTATTCCACACTATGGTACATTAAAATATTAACCTCTCCTAATTGCATATATAGAAGATTAAGCAATTCTATAGGTCCGTTTAGTCTTGTGTTAGGAGTTTTAAAAAATGTTTAATAGTTTTAAAAGCTCTTTAATAATAAAATTAGATTATTTGAGTGTTGTATATAATTAAAGTACTTTTTAGGCTTAATTTGGATACTGAAACGGTTTTATCTCATCTCATCTCATCATTATAATTTTCTCAATTTATCACACAAAATATAATAAATTATTTAACTTTTTTAAATCTCAAAACAATAATAATATTAAAAAATAATATTGTAATAATATTTTATTTAACTTTCATCTAAAACTATCTCATCTTATCTCACTATCTAAACTGTACCTTAATCTCAAATCAGATCAAAAGTATATTTCTTTTATGTTTTTCCTCGTATATGCTTTCCGGATAATACAGAGAGTACTTTGAATTTTAAAAAAGACTATTAACAAACAAAAATAACCATACAACTTTACCTTTTGATCCTATCACATCATGCATAATACTATAATTACTTTTAACAAACGACCTTTTATATCATTTCTACCTCAAAATTTGTTTTTTATATTGTTTTTAAACAAATGTAACATATTTGAAAGTTAATTAAATATATAATTACCAAATATTGAATAGTTTTTTTTAATTAATAGAACTCTTTAGTTAAGCTATACAATTACAAGTCTTAAGCTAAAAGTTATATACTGGCTTGGGATTAAAAGTTATAAACTTCCCTTTACTCTATAAACCCCCTTCACAAGCGGCCGGCCTTAGAGAGAAGCTCTCATTTCTCTCTAAAATCTGACCTAAAAACAAAGCTAGTTTGAGGTGGGGTGGAAACTTCGGCTCCCTCCTCCCTCCCTCCATTTCTCTCTTCCTTCCTGCCCAGTGGCTGTTTTTTTTGTATTTATTTTATTTTGTATTTCTTTCACATCAAATAAGGGAGAAATGCCAATCTGAGATTTTTTGGTGACCAAAAGACCACACGTGCCCCACCATGGGGTTCCTCAACCGCAGATGTTCCAGCCTGCCGAACACGGTTGTAGAAGGAGCGATGCGTAGCATGCACGCACAAGTTGAAAAAATGAGCGTGGCTTCCACATTCCATCGCTAGGAGCTTTCTGCCAACGCAGCGCGTAGCGTTTCTGGGACCAGCGACACTGGGCTTTCAAGATCAACCGTCACGCTGACTCCTAGAGTGGCTCGTGTCCTTCACACGCCACTTTCAACCCTTTGCCCAGTGTTTTTGTTCATTCCGGTGTTTTATTTTGTTTGTAGTTCTATTTTTTTTCAGTTTTTAGCTATGTAATTTCTGTTCTGTCTCTTGTTGTTAGTTAAAAATAAAAGAAATAGACTATTGGACTTAGTGTCCATAGTAGTAGAGTACCTTGCCTCTTTTGGAGAACAGAGGGTGATAGTTACCTTACTTCCTTTGGAGGATGGAGGGTGACAGTACCTCGCCTCCTTTGGAGGAGAGGAATATTTTAGTTCTGTTTTTACAGAGTGTTTTTCTTTTGATGTTTGTCAAGAGAAAGTTTCTAGAATTTAAGCTAATATTTGTCACAAAAAAATTTGTAGGCGGGAGAGCCCCTAACAGATGAGTTGTTTGGCTAGTAATTTGGATGTTTCCTGTATTGATTAGTTACAGATGTAACTTTGGATTCATTGAATGTAATGAAGTCTATTTCCATAAAAAAAAAAAAAAAAAAAAAGAACAAACTATGTGTTACGCAAACATGGTTAGATACAAGCTTTCCATTTTTACTTTATTCTCTACAATCACTAAGCTTTAAGAAAGTTGTCTTGAAGCTTTCTTTGATACCCATTTTCTCTAAAGCGGACTCTCTGGAACTTAGAGAGACCTCATAGCTAGGAATGATTGATCATTCCATTCATGAGTATCTCATACTTTGAATAATATTTATTCTTATTCTTGAAAGAGTGACTATTTAGGTCAAGTTTGGAACTTAGACTGAAATTAACTCAACTCAATTCAGTCTAATTTTAAATTGAATTTAACATCTAAATATCCAATTCTTAAATTACTAAACTCATCTCAACTCAACTCAAAACCTCTTTACACGTGGGACCCACAACATTTTTCAACTCAGCACCTCTTTACATGCGGGACCTACAATTTTTTTTAACTTTCCGTAAATACATATAAATTCATTTTAATATCAAAATATATCTAAAATCATCTTAAGTGGACCCACAAAACTCACTCTATCATATCAACTCATTACTATTAATAAAGAACTCAATTCATCTCAATATTTAAATGATGCCTTAGTGTATAAAAGGTGTGCAGGTTTTTTTTGGGGAAAAAATCCATCATTCGTTTTAGGTTTCCTTTATTAAAACATATTAAACTTTTCAACCATAACTGTTTGTCAATAACACCATATAAGAGTCTTCACTAAAATATAAAAATTAGTTTCATTTCATATTATTTTTTAAGATAAATGATATTTGTAATCATAGAATATACAAATCATTATATTCATTTATTATAAAGTCATTATATTCATAAAAATACTTGTAAATAGATTTATTTAATTGATTTTAAAAAAATTGGAAGGTTGCTCTTTTTTTTTTTTTAAAAAAAAGAGGAAGGTCACATTTCCCAGGAGCGGTGCACCATTGGTCAATTCAAACACTGTCAATTATTTAGGATGGTTTGGATATAAAGACCAAAGAGGCCTTCAATTCAATTATACTAGTCTAATTCAATTATTATAATTATTATAATCTCCTTCAATGATTACATTCTTCTACTGTCTTTCTGCTGCCATAGAGATACCAATAAAAGCCACTAGAGCTGCTCCACCATTTGGATTACAATTAGAAGAGAATTCCGTAATGCAGCCTAGGATGTTACCAAGGTAATCCCTACAAACAGATGTTGCTGTGCTACCATTTTTTTTAACTGAAACATCAAATGTTACAGAAATTTGTCAAATAGCAGGAGGTTTCCAAATAGGGTTCTCATGAGAAATCCTAAAATCAAAGGCAACTTATGTTCTTATCAATTAGGCGACTTCTTGTTATCCTTGTGATAATTTGGGATTATACGAACCTACAAAAAAGATCATTGTAAAATAAAAGATCGTTAAAAAAATTTGTCGAAATAATAGTAATGCTAAAAAATTAATGTATATTTTTTAAAAATATACAAATACTTTAACAACTATTATAATTAAAATAAATAAAAATATTGAAATTAATATTTTAATAAAATAATGATAAATCTTTAAAAAAATTATTTAATGTTGTTAAAAAAATATTAACTAAATTTATAAAAATATATTTACTAATTAAAATTTGGTCAAACCTAAACTGCTGCTCCTCAGTTTAACGTCTCTGACTCTCGTGGGTAGTCACACAGTTGTCAAATTGTAATTAGATTGTACGAGCCAGTAGTCATCTGCCACAAAGTCTTTGACAAAGCTGAGCCAAGCAAATAAACGCGGTCACGACTTTCATGGAGCGAGGCCGGCTCGGCTAGGGACCACCTACGAAACCAATTGGGTACGTAGTCCAATCAACGAGGCGCATGGGAGAGTGGGCGGAGGAAACTTGGACCATCAATTCCGATTTCAGAAGCATCGTCCTTTTTCGTCCAAATATAGAAAGTAGCGTAGATTTGCCGTTTTGCATGTCCGTCTCCGCGCCCAAATTCATTTTAAATTGTTCTCCTATCAGATTTCTGACAATTTCTTTTTTTTTAATCATATTTTATTGTATTTAAATGTTGATATTTTAAAACATATTTGAATAATAAAAAAGAAAAATTATATTTATAATTGGGTATAAATAATATACATATATAATTAGGTGAAAGTTCAGGCCGGTTTAAAGAAGTTTTGTGGATTGGACTTATTCAGTTTAGAGTTTTTCCACTCTAGACCGGACCGAATTCTCTAAGGACAGAGATGGTCTGGTCGGTCCATTTGATCTACCCTAGACTTTATTTTTTTTAATAATCTAAGGACATTTTGTTTAATACTTATATAATTGTATTGTGATATATTTAATATATATACATATAGTATACTATTATATATATATTAGTAAAAACTAATACTATTAATATATTAGTATATAATAAATTAGTAATAGCTATTAACTTATTTACTATAATTAATAATACACTAGTACTAATACTATAACTAATAACTATATGTAATAATAGTAATACTATATGTAATATATTAGTATTACTAGATCTCTTCAAACCCCACACATTTAATCATTTATTAATACTTTATGACACTATGTAATACTATATTAAATAATAGTAATATGCTTATTACTAATACCCTATGTAGTTATAGTGATTTAATACTAACATATTAAATTAACTATACTAATACTACTAATACTATTATAAATATATATATATATATATATATATTATAATTTATGATATAACTCTTATAATATATCAATATATTAATATATACTAGTATGATATATTATAGTTATACATTAAAGAATATAATACTTATGTAATATTGTGATATATAATTAATTTATACAATTGTTTATATAAATAATATATATAATTTTTTTTTTAAATTTTTCATTGGGTCCGGTCATTTTCTTGTTGGACTGTGGACTAAACTGAATGAATTCAATCCTCCCATTTTTGGACCGGACCATGACCAGTCGGGACAGGCCAATGCTCTCTTCTAAATATAATTTAATTTAAAAAATAAATTTTTAATTTTAAATATTATAAATTAAATTTTACCATGAGCTTAAGAATATAAATAAAAGGAATACTTGTACGAATGGCATTGGCAATCATGTGATTTGTTATTTTTATCGTTTTATTTAAGATTAATTTTATATATAACTATAAAGTGTATAAATATCGTATAATCACTTTAAAAAAGAGTGAGATTTGTTATTAAAAAATTAATTAATTTTTTATATGAGTCTCATTTTATTTATATTTTTTAAAATAATTATACGACGGTTACATGATTCAAAATTACAAATATATTTTCTCACTAACAAATTACGTATGAATTAGGCCAGAGTACGTGGTGTAAAACTTTTTTGTAGCATCTCTCTTTATATATTCTACTGCGAAGGCAAGCCTACATCTCTACTTTTCAAAAGTCTTAGCTCAGAAGATGCTCAAGCTAACAGTGCGGCAAAAAAGGAGCCCTCACTTCAACCATCATAAAACAGCTGAGTGTTTTTAATTAAGAAAATGATAGTGTTACTACTGTTTTACTATATATTTATTATTATTTTTATAATTAATTTTATAAATTTTTATTTTATTTAATAATTAAGAAAGTGACTATTAATAAAATCATATATTTTTTTAATTTTTTTCTTAATAGCTAAGAATGTTAAAAAAATACTTAAAAGAAAATGATAAAAAAATAAAAAAATTTTAATACCTTATAAGTAATAAATAGGTAGTGATAGAATAGTAAGCCTATCGCTACCCTTTTAATTATTCTTATATACCTACTGCCTTATGTATTTTTAAACCATTCTCCAATTAAAAAAAAAAGTGGATCTTAATATTACCATTTCACAATTGATATTAATAAAAATGCAAAATATTTATAGTGTAGATTGCTAAGAGAGAAATATTACGTCTACAAAAGAGTTTTATAAAAATATAAATAAATTTATAAATTAAATATAAAATTATATGTTAAATCTATTTTACAATAAATATTGTTATATAATTTAAGATATAGTATCAAGCAATGTCAATTTACAAGATTTATTTATGGACTAAACATTATTATATTTTGCAATACATATTATGAAATAAGAATAGTTTTATAAAATGAGGTTATTTTTATAAAATAATTTATAAAAATATTTCTCATTTTAAAATATTATTATGTAAAAGATTATAAAAAGTTACACGTGTTTATCGTTTATTATTTTTCATAAATGAAAAAAGAAAAACTGCATTTTGTTCGCCTTTTCAATTGTTACTATTATTATTTTTGAAAGTACCTTTTTCGATTAGAAGAAGCAAAATAAAATAATAATCAGCCATGCTTACCACTTAGCTCTACTAAACCCTCTTCTCTCACATTCTTTCTCGCAACCTAGCTCGATCCACTGTGGTTCCAAGAGGTAACGATCATCTTCTTCGTTTGCTGATCTGCTCAGCGTATCAATTTCCGGTTGTTCTCTACTTTTCCTTTGATCCTTTCTCAACGTAAGTCCCATGGATAAAAAATGCCTTGTACTTTGTTTAATTTTGGTTTGCGATAGTTTGTTTGTGTCTTTTGATTGCTTTAACATAACCGTTATCTTCCAATTGCTTCGAACGACTGTAGCACTTGGCCCTGTGTTGGTGGTTTGGCGGGTGATTCGGAGACTATAATCCGGGAAGAATTTTGGAAGAATGGGGTACATTGGTGCGCATGGTGTGGCTGCGCTGCATAGGCATAAGTATAGCGGCGTGGATCATTCCTACGTCGCCAAATATGTGCTCCAACCCTTTTGGAGTCGCGTCGTTAATTTCTTCCCCCTTTGGATGCCGTGAGTCCTTTCACTATTTTAATTTTACTACGGTCGTTGAAAAGTTTGCACATAAGCAACTTGTATTGGACTTTGTATTTTTAATTATTTTTAAGCTATCTAATCTGATGGTATGAAAATCTTAGTAAAGAGTGCAAACGAAATTCTAGAACCAAACGACTATATGGTCAGTGTTCTAATATGTGCCTCTAGTTTGTGATGTTGAGTTGTGACAATCTCTCCAACTCTTTGTTGTTTTTTAAATTTGGGCTTAGTGTTTTTCGGGTGTCTGATGTCAAAGTTTGGCAATTGCTAATGGAGAATTACTTGTCAAAAAGGAGGGAAAAGCACTAAGTTGGAATGTCAGAATGCAAGCCACAATCTTTATGTTGTTTCTGTTTCCTAAATTCTGGTTAGAATTCAGAATTTGGGATTTTCCCAACCTTAGTACAAAGTTCTTTTTTTTTAATTTTTCTGACATATGGGAAGGCCCAATTTTGCACTGAAGCTTTTTTTTTCTTAATGCTTCATTTGTAACTCAAGAACCTATATGCCGTGGAGTTAACTTGAGAATTTGGTTTGATAACTTAGAATTTAAGCACTGGTTTGAAAATCTAGGATTTCATGAATGATGATGCATACAATTTGTTATGGTGTGCTTTTGTTGGACTTGTACCTGATCCCCAATTTTAAATTTTCGGCCAAGTCTGCTATCTTGTTATTATTACCAGTTTTATATAACATCCGTGCCTTTAAAGATTTTCAAAGTATTGCATAATTTCGAACTTCTGTCAATTCATAAATTTTCTGTGTGCAAGTGCTAGTACATTTATCTTCTTACTAAGATGAGCTGACTTTTCTCTTTTTCTCTGGGCTTTTTGTGTTTCATTTCGGAAATTTCCAAGTCCAAATGCGGTATAATAATCTTTCCTCCCCCTTTATATCATTCATCAACTTGTTACTTCTACTTTGATATAGTGCGCTCATACCTCTTCACTGACAGAATACTCTCTGTATTTTGTCAGATAACACTTACGGGATCCATGTTCTTAGTCATCTCTACACTGCTTGGCTATGTGAGTGGGAGTTGATCTTTTCTCATGTTTTTAGTTTCAATCATCTGTTAGATTATACAAAATCCTCCTAACAATTGACCCTTGTGTGTTCTGTTTCCCTAATGCATGCATTTGTGTATCTGTTATGTGAGAATTGAATCTCCATGTTAGTTGCTACAAAATGTTTGTTGGAATGGTTTTTATTGAAAGCATTTTTTAATGCCCAATTGGCCAACTGTTATTTAGAAATAAAACCTGGTTTAGGATTTGTTGATCAGTTGCAAAGAAGTTGTGAAAAGAAGTGTTTTGTACAGTAACCCTCTAACCTATGAATTATTGATACATACTTTTGTTTCAGATTTATTCACCTCGCTTGGACTCACCTCCTCCAAGATGGGTTCATGTTGCACACGGATTGCTACTTTTTCTCTATCAGGTCTGATTAGAATTAATTCAAGCTGTGAAAGTCATGTTGTTTCTTCTTATTGTCATAATTTATATTCATTAGGCGCGCTTCTTCTCCTTACATACAGCTGAATAGGGTTATAATACTAAGATACTCATTCATGCAATATTTCCTTGAGATTATTTATTTTGCTTCAATGCATTATTTTAGTTTGACTTTCATGGAGCTGTTTTGCTTGCTTGACTTTTGTGCTATCATGTTCTTATTTCTTTGATTGAAGCCAAGAGAATTAGCTTCTGGATTTTAGACAGTTAAAAGTTGGGACTTGTGAAAAACTGCTGCTGCTCAACTTCTGTAGAGGTCTTTTTAGGTTTTATGACTATCTAAGACTATTTTCTGAAAAATGAAATTTTTACCACAACTTCATCTCTGTAAATATTCTAAATCTTATGTCCTGATTACTAGGTAGCCATTTTGTCCTGCCATTTTAGGTGTCTATTATGTTGCAGATTATTTATTAAGCTGTTTGTCCTGCTAACGTGGTGTCTGTGGAGAGAATGAAATGATCTGTACTTTGAAGACTGCAACAAATCAGTGGATGATCTCAACGTTTTTTTTTTTTCATTAAAACCCTTTTTTCTTTGGTTGGTCACTCGTTACTGTGATACTAATCTTCAATATCATGATTTTCTTCTAAAGCTTCTTTTGTATACTCTATGTAGTTGGATGTCCTGGCCTTTTGAGATTGAATAAAATTACATTAAGTTGTAAAATATGGTCCTCTAATAGAGATTGCATATAAGCATGTCCACCCCCTTCTCCTTTATCACTGTTTTTTTTAAACTGTTTCTATTTCCATGTTAGACCTTTGATGCTGTTGATGGGAAGCAAGCAAGACGAACTAATTCATCAAGTCCATTAGGGGAGCTTTTTGATCATGGTGAGTTACTGTCTCGTAGGTTGTCTTTCTTTTTTCTTTGTGGGACAAGAATTAATACTGATGAATAATGTTCTTGCCCCCCCTTCCCCCCTAATTGCAGGATGTGATGCCCTTGCTTGTGCGGTATATATCATAATCTTTGGTTGACATTGTATGGCATTTAGACAATTTAGACATACATCACCTTTTTCATCTTTTTCCCTTAAATAGTTTGAAGCATTGGCTTTTGGGAGCACTGCTATGTGTGGAAGCTATACTTTCTGGTTCTGGGTAATTTCAGCCATTCCATTTTACTGTGCAACATGGGAACAGTAAGTTTTTTGTTACAGCTTCATCATTTATTAATGTTAACCATTTAGTTATTTCCTGCTTTTATGTTTGAATAATGCACTAAATGATTTCGATGTATTTCACCTCTAAGGAAAAAACGATTTCTGCATATATTTGGCAGGAGCGAGGAAGACAAAGTAATAAATTTTCTTCCTCACTCCTGCCTCCCAGGGTCCAAAGCCCAGGGATTGGATGGGAGGGATTCTTTTAAAAATGCCAGTGCTTATTCACTCTTTGACTCTAAATGATGATTATTGTATCTGCTTGCTTTTTATGACTTTTATGCCGCCTTTATTCTTGCTATGCGAAATGTTCTATTGGGATTATTGTTTATCGGCTTTCCAGATTAAGTTTGTCATTGATGATATCTGTAGATTATACTGACTGTTGGATGTAGCAGTATTGATGTTTGATTTTCTTGATCTAGCTATTTCACCAATACCCTTGTTCTTCCGGCTATCAATGGACCAACAGAGGGCCTCATGCTGATTTATTTGAGTCATTTTTTCACAGCTATTGTAGGTATGCTTCTGTGTTTTTTAACCCCTAAGTAATGTGCTTTATGTGCATACAAATAAATGTTCTAGAACTTTATTTATTTTAAATCATAATTTTCTTTGTTGATTTCTTTTGCTTTAGGCTAATTACACTTAATTGTTACTTGAGTTCTTAGGTGCTGAGTGGTGGGCTCAACAATTTGGAAAGTCTGTTCCCTTTGTAATTGGGCTGCCATTTATTCATGGTAAGTATTTCTTCAGAAAGCTGACGGCCGATTACTCCTTAATTTTTGGAACTGAACAAAGAGGTATGGAACCTGTTTTGAAAATCTTACATAATATGCCATGATGTTTTAGCTAGATTTGGACGTGCCGGAATCTTTTATTATGAGATGAGTTATTTGGGGTTTCTTTTATCTGAAATTTCTTTTCATGATTGCTAACGGTTTCTCACTTTCATGGACTCTGACTTGAAGGTGTTAATGCTTCAGAAGTTTTAGATTATAGCTTTATCTTAAGCTTCTTTTGGTGAGATTTTTATTGTCAAGGTCATGGCAGGATGTGATGTAGAATAACTTTTGAAGTTTTTATACTTGATTATGGCATGGAAAGTAATGTCATTTAGATGTTTTTCTGCCTAAAGGATATAGTTTTTAGGATAAAAATCCTAATAATTATTTGTTGCGGGCTTTGCTGGAAACTATAATGCAATTGTATTATATGTTTGTCTCTTTTCTTGGAATTTGTTCTGCAAGTTGAAGTGTAATCTTTTATTGGCATGTACATATGAATTCAACATGTACTTCATTTAATTCCTTTTCTGTGTATCCTCCCCAATTGAGCACTAATTCTATCATTGCCATCTTGTCATACATTTTTTTTGTAAGTAAAAGTAAAAGTTTATTGATAGTATAAAGCATAGCCCAAGTACACAGAAAGTGTACACAGAATACACCTAATAATTATCAAGCACTAGGGGACATTGATCTGCACCGCTTAGAAGTTATTTTCATACATTCCTTTGATAGCAACTCTATTTGGTGGGTTGTCCATGTTCATTTCTGTGTTTAAGATGCCAGAACTTCTTAAGTTGTACTTGTCCTATTTACCTATCAAAAAAAAAAGTTGTACTTGTACTATTTCTGCAGGGAATAATGATCCGCACCATCTTTTTTCCCTCTTTTGCAGGCAGTTAAATGAAGCCTTTACTTAAAATTGACATTTTGTATTTCCTGATTAACTGTTTTTCACCTTATCATTTTCATCTTTACTTCCTCTTCCTTACTTGATTGTCGTTCAAATCCTGTCTTTATTTGCAATAGTTTGAATGTTATGTGTTTGTGTTTTTTGTTTATTTTGACCAGAAATTCCCACAAACAGAGTTGTGCTGTTTCTGATGTCAGTTTTTGGTGTCATACCAACAGTCACTTACAAGTATGTACTTCTCCATATCCTAAATTATTGAAGTTTAAAGCCTTTTTTTTTTTTTTTTTCCATGTGTATAAACTTATCTGACATTTTTTCTGATTTACAAGTACATTTGTTATGACTTTATCAACTCTAGATTGACTGTTTAATAGGCAACCATCAAGTTCTTTCCTTTTATGATGAGCTTAAATAGATTGGAGTTTAAATGCACTTGTTTTCCCTCCTGCTGACCCCACTGTGTTGACCCACGGATATTGGAATGAAATATTCAAATTATCAATTGTTGTTGTTGCTGGGCTTTTGGGGTGCCTTTACATGTGTTTTATCTGTCTCCAGAACTAAAAACTAAGAGCTAGAAACTAATTGTGTGTGTATTAGGGTCGATGTTACATGGTTTGAACTCCAAAGGACTTGCCTGTTCCCTTTGGGGCTCATATTTATGACATAATATGGTTGTTCAATAAAGTTCAGCTTAGATCTCCCTTGTTTTACATTTATTTGCAGCATACGCAATGTTGATAGGGTAGTTCAGGGAAGAAAAGGAAGCATGCTGCTGGCACTAGCAATGGTATTACTACAATCTATTGGATACATGTCTCTTGCTTCCAGTCGCTTATATGAGATGTAATGTTGTTTTGTTGTTGGCTCTTTTTAGCTTTGCCCTTTTGCTGCACTCTTGGGAGGAGTTCTTGTATGGTATGACTGATATATGTCATATATTTTTTTTCTTTTCTTCACATGCATTGTGCTTTACATGGTGGCATTATTTCTCTATGCAGGGACCATCTGTCTCCAGTTGACATAATGGCGGACTATCCACATTTAGTTGTATTGGGAACTGGACTTGCTTTTGGTTTCCTTGTGGTAAGATGTTGTGTTTTGGTGTTTATCTATTTAAAAAATAGATAGCATTTCAGTGTGACTACACATTCAGCTAAAGTTTCTATTTATTTTCTTTGAATTGGATGGCTTTGTTATTATTGTCTTTGGGTTTCACTTTCCGTGATCATTATTATATCAATTGATCTATTGTTCCCAGTTTGAAGGTTGACTGGAAGTAATAGAACCTTGCATCCATATAGTGATTAAGGCTTTTCCTGGTAGATGCATTTTCCATGCGGTTATATTTTGTTGTAAGCTGTGGGTTCCAGATGCATTTGAATTTCACAATGAGAAAGGTTCTTAGCATGATAATGTCACTGATCTGCCAAGTACTGTGAGATTAAAGTCCTTGGCCCTGGGTGTAATTGGTCTGGTCCAGTCAGTTTTGGAGGCATTTTTTTGCACCGGACCACCACTATTACCCTTAAGACTGACTGCAAGGCCTTAAAAACTGGACTAAACCTATTTACATTGATCCTGTCGGTCTTAACGGATGTTTTGGATTGGACTGAAACCGGACCACTATACTTAAGTTTTTTAATTAAGTGTATTTTCATCAAGTATATTAAGTAAGTATTCTAATTAAGTATTTAATAAAGCATATTAAAAAAATAAACTTATAAGTTTACTTGGTTGAGTAATGATACACACATAACACTCTTCACAACACTTTTCACAACACATGATGTAAAATGAGGGCATTTTTGTAAATTGGTGTTATTTTTATAATATATTTTACAATAATACCCCTCATTTTAAAACATGATTGTGAAATATGTTGTGAAAAGTATTGTGTTTATCATTTTTCTTACATAAAAACGGTTTTATAATATGTAAAATATATATTATATACACAATTCAAAAAAACCATATTTATATTTGGGTTGGTTCAGGTGGAGAAAACCCACTGATACTGGAACAAAATCCCCTAGTGATTGGATCAAAACCTACCAATCCAAGAATTGGACTGGACTGTGAAAAACCGGCCAGTTTAGTTGGTTTTTCGTTCCAACTGGTACTTTGAAGTTTTGAACGCCCATCCCTTGCATAAGTTATGATAATTCTCTAATGGTCAGTAGAACCCTTATGGTGCATAGATCTCCTTGCAAGGTATTACGAGGATTTGCTGTGTAAAGATTGAAGGTATTTTTGTGGCTTGCTGTATTCTAACCGGTTAAGAGGCATGAATGGCTGGTATTTGGAGATGGCCGGTATGTTTTCCGCTGGGAACCCTATCATGCAATTGATATTTTGAAATATACGAGGAAATAAATAGTTCATACACACCATTATTTTTCTCTGGTATGTCCGCTTGGCAGCTTTGGTGTTAGTTTGCTATTTCTTATAGCTACTTTTTGCCGTGTAATATTTCATTTCATTTTATTTTTCCCGAGAACCAGTTATATAGGCAATAAAGTCTCTATTAATGATCTCTCTCTCTCTCTCTCTCTCTCTCTCTCTCTCTCTTTTCCCCCCCCTGAATTACCGTCTGTTTTGGCAGGGAAGGATGGTCCTGGCTCATTTGTGTGATGAACCAAAGGGGTTGAAAACTAACATGTGTGTGGTATGTTGCATTCTCATGCCAAACCTATTGAAATTTGCTAGTAATTTGAAATTCAGTCAATTTTCTTTTTCTCTTTTGTCAAGTAAAATTCCATCAATTTCATGGGGGTTTTCCCCTCTTGTTGCATTGCTTTGGCCGTATGTAGTCTGCCAGTCTCTTTTCACCATAACTGGTGTTGGAAGATTTTGAGAACTACTGGTTATTTAAATTGAGGCTGAAAAATGATAACTCAAAACAAAAATCCTAAAGTAATGAGTCTTGTCACTCGAGAAAGAATATGTAGCAAACATTTTCAAAACTCATTGTATTCTTTTAAAGTCCACTGATCCTTAGCGACCCAGTATGTGCATGCGCGTAAACAATTTTTGAGCATTGCCAGTCGGTGGCTAATTTTTTAGATTTCTGTCTTAAGATTTGGATGAAGAAAGTTTTATGATAACTTTGTGCCTTGAGTTATAGTTGAGAGAATCTTATTGAGAGGAAGAAAACTTACAATTGTACTGTACCTTAGTCTGTTTTGTAGCCGGTTTTCTATAAGGATTTTTGGTTGGAAATTACGAGTCCTTGTTAACACTTACAGTTCTTGTGTGGTGTTTTTTTTTTTGGGGGGGGGGGGGGGGGGGGGGGGTTGTGTGTGTATAATACTGTTCCTTGTTAATCCACAACATTGGTCGATGATGGGTGAGGTCTTCATGTCAAGTCCCTCCCAAAAAAGTTGTGATTCACTTTATCTTTTACTCTGTGCAGTCACTACTGTATCTCCCTTTTGCCATTGCAAATGCACTCACAGCGAGACTGAATGATGGGTATGTTGTAATTTGATTTTGTAAGCCGAGCAACAGACTTGTCATTGTATTCATTATTGAGTTTCTTTTTCATTGTTGAACCTATGTTCATCTTTTGTGGCAGGGCTCCTTTAGTTGATGAGAGTTTGGTTCTTCTTCTTTACTGTCTATTCTCAAGTATGGTGACTTTCACCTTTTTTCTTATGCATATTGCCACTTAATTATAAATTACTTCTCTCTTTGTACGTTACAACTCTTATTACCAATTAACACCAAAGTTCTCCTTGTTGAGCTTATGTTTTGAGAAGCATAATTAGGCATTTGTTGCTACAATGCCTTATTGGGAATGTATTGGTTTAACTTTTACTATCAGTTATAAATTAATATCGTGATTTTTGTGAGAAA
Source organism: Carya cathayensis (assembly GCA_011037825.1). NCBI lineage: Eukaryota > Viridiplantae > Streptophyta > Magnoliopsida > Fagales > Juglandaceae > Carya > Carya cathayensis. The sequence continues at coordinate 1,037,514 of QGSO01000168.1, read as the reverse complement.
AAAATCTTGCTGTTCTGCATCTGAAAATCATCTTTTTCTGAACTCAGCTGCACTTTATTTGCACTTTGCCACATCGGTTATTCATGAAATCACAGCTGCGTTGGGGATTTATTGCTTCAGGTTAGAAGTCAGCCACAACTCTAGAATTTGATTTTTGTATCTTCCAACCCATGTCCTACTCAGCAGTGTTGAAAAAACAAATGTCTTTACACACTGTTATCATAATTAGCATTTAACTGTGAAATTGTCCCTGTAGTATCTTTAGAATATAGCTTTCATTCTCAGTTAATTTTTTTTGTCAATCACAGGATAACTAGGAAGGAAGCTTGAATTTTGCCGGTATTTTCTTTTGGATATGCCCTTCCCTTCCCAGGTTCACCCATCTTTCTTGAGAATTTTCTACTCTTTTTTTTCCCGATACGATAAATGGTTTCCTATTGTTCATTTTATCTATATGGTCTTTTCTTATCTTATTTCTTTTTAATTTTTTTAAACTCTTTTTGCCTTTCAGCTATTTTTTTAAGTCAAGAATGACGCTGCTCCGTTGAGGTTTTGGTTATTTATTTACTTACAACATTGATGACATTTCTGTCTCTGGGTTTTTGTACTTGAGGCTCAATTTAATCTTCTTTACCTTTTTAGTAGATTTATTCGTTTTCCAAGTAGTTTAGATGTGTAAACTTGTTTAGCGTAGTGCAAGCGTTAGTTTTCTATATTTATTATTTACAAGGATTCCCCTGCGTAGCTTCTCTCTTAACAACTCCCACTGAAAATCACAGTCCAGTAGTTCTAGGACTTTTGATTCAATATTAGGCCTTTAACAAATGAAAGTAAGTACCTTGTCACGAGTCCGAGTCATTATGGAGGACAAGTTAATAGGTTGAACTAAAACGTCTACACATCGATAAATTAGCATCAACCCACCCTAAAATTTTTAGACCAATGGTTAGATGGGAATACTTAAAACGGGTTGGGGAGTAGCAACTAGGCAAAGAGTGTGCAGCAGCTCTACCGAGTAGAACTGAACTTTGACCGGTGAGTCAGTATATGGGTCGGGGATATTGAGGATGCCCTCTTCGCCTGTTTTGCTAGGTAGAGTCATGCCTTGTTTCATCTTCTATGTCCAGAACACTTGTTTTTATTTTGGAATAATAGAAATTACCTACAAAGAAAAGTGAAAACTGAGAAGGGACAATCACTCACATTAGCAAATCACTGTCCAGGACTCAGAAACCAATAGCCTACAAAATGCAAAGTGGGAAAGAGAAGAATACATACATAGAACGACCAATGTAAAATCAAAAGGAGAACCTCCGAAGCCAGAATAATCAAAAAGCCAATACTGGGAAGACGTGTAACTTCCAGTAGTGTAAGAACTGTCGTAACGATCAAGACAAACGAGGCTACAAAATCCTATATCCATCCTATGACTTTCCTGTACAATAAACAGAATGAAAATTAACAGTACTATTGAAACCAAAAATTCAATTCTTTACCACATTGAAGAAGACCCATTTTGAAATTTATACCAACAAACCTCAATTGCGAGAGAATAACTCAAGAAGTAGACCAAGCCTGAGAGCACGTCGAACATGGAGCACTCCACCAATGCCAATATTTTCTGGTCATACTGTACCGTTGGGAGACAAGTCGTCGACTTCCGGTGAAAACTTTATGCAACCTCCCTCTGTTGCCAGAAATTGAGGGGAGGGGCAGAGTGGGAAACATGGAAACAAAGGAAAACTGGGAGAGCGGGAGATGGGGGGTATTGTTTGGAGAGACGAAAGTCTGATTTACCTTGCTCTTTTTTTTTTTTTTCCCCTAACCTCCAAAGATTTTTATATCAGAACTGCTACGTACAAGCGTGGTATAATCGTTAGATGATTTAAAAAAAAAAAAACGGACAAAAGACCCGTGAAGAATAGAAAGTAGCCTAGGCTATGCAGACAGAGGTTGAAGAGTGTTCTCCGTGAGTCTCGCATGGCCAAACCAGTTAGTGATTTTCTCTTCAACAATTTATAAAACACTGTGCATCCATTCTTCTCCCCCATCGCAGCAGCTCTTCTGCATTTACACCGTTTCTTCCTTGATACAACCAAACTAACAGCAAGTTTCTAAGACTCCAAAGATAAGAAAGTGCATCACAGTTTCTTCCAGATGAGTCTGCTATTAAAATTGATGAAATTAAGGTTGATAAGGAGACCCTTGATATGCTTGCTGCTCTTGGTATGTCTGATATCCTTGGGCTTGTTGAAGCCGAGCTACAGCCTGTTGTTCCTGCACAGGTGTTTAGTTGTGGTGCAGGTGGTGCTCCTAGGATGTACTGAGATGGTTGAGTCTCTGTTCTTTTAAGAATCAATATCTTAACTTTATATTGAAATACTGGATTCTTTTTGGTTAGTTTTGATGTTTTGTTATAGTGACGAGGTATTTGGATTGTTAGTTTTGGTCATAATTGAGTGTTTAGATGTTTTTGAAATACTAAAAAGTGAGTGAATTGAAATTGGTTATGGAACCCAAACTCAAATTCTCCAGAACTCTCCAGCCCACACTGAGATTTTTTTTTCTTAGTTGTGTGAATTGTGAGTTTTTAGCACAATGAAGAAGAAGCTTGCGATGCGGAACAATGAGTGTGGCGTTGTTACCGTCCATGAGGAGTACCAAGGAGCTCCCGATCCTCACGCCTGCAAAAAACAGAAATGAGAGGAAAATTAGTAAACTAACTAAATCAATTTGTTAGATTAAAAAATTTCTCTATTTCCCCCCCCAAAAAAAAAAATCTCCACAACCAAACAATGGGCAGCCCCCAAAATTTTAGATTAAAAAAATAAAAAAGAACAAACCAGTGAAGCGGCGGAGTTCCCTGGCAAACTTGAGAGTCTGGAGTGATTTCAGAACAAGGGGCCATGGTATTTGAGCATGCGGCAGAGGCAGAGGCAAGGGGCCAACGTATTTGTGCTTCTGTTCGTGCAAAAGACTCATCTCCAGAGTTTAGTAATAGAATGATTAGCCTCTTTGAGGGAGAGGTCAGACTAAGATGGAGATGGAGGGAGGGAAAATGAAATTTCGAGGGAGAAAGAGGGAAGGAAATGGAGAGAAAGAGGAAGAAGAAAATGAAACGGGAGTGACGTGGACACGCCAGTTGCACCAGACAGTTGCACTTGCATCTATTAATTTTCTTTTTATATACGGCTGTAAATGTTTTCTAAGCCCAAAACTAATCAAATTTGATAAGGGGGCCCAACCACTTTCAGGGCTAATGACAAGACCCAAGCCCAGCGGAATACATTATTGACAGGATTAATAATGTTGCCATTTGACTGCAGATTCTGGAAAAGTGTCCCAAGGCCAAGGAGGAGGTGCATGTCAGACAACAAACATGTTAATAAATCAGTGAGTAGGTTGTAGTTTAATCATTGAACAATTTCATTTCAAAAGAAACAGCACTAAAATCTATATGCTTCAAATTAACTATGTCTCCAGACTCCGACACTCGCAGCTCATCCTTATGATCCCCAAAACATTTTCAAAAGCCTTCCTTCAATGCCTCTCAAAGCAACATAATTATTAGTGAACGCAGACCAATGGAACATCATGATTATCACCATAGTTTCAGAAATTAATAAAAATAAATAAATGCAAAAGAAAACACACACACACACCTACACAAATACATTCCGCCTAACAATTGCTCATGTCCCCCAATAATGCATAGTGATCTTGCATGCGTGTTGCGTGCTACTCAGCCATGATGTCTAGAGGTAGACGTGTCTGGCTGAACCCCTTTTCGTCTTCTTTTTCTGTTTTCCTCCCTCCAGGCATTCACTCCCAGCTTCAATCCCATTATTGTGTGCACTTGCTAATCACCATTTTAAGAAACTTTGGATGAAAAAGAGATCAATATGACTTTCATTCCAATGTTTCGTATTGTTAGTATATAACATTACTCTTGAAAAATATGAAAAAAATAGATAAATATAAAAAACTCAAGGGCCCTTAGTAATCTGCAGAAGCTAGAGAGAGAGAGAGAGAGAGAGAGAGAGAGGGGAAGATGAGCAAAAAAGTAGAGATGGAGCAGAGAGTTTAGTCCAATCGCGGTAATGCCAAGAAGCGTTCGGTGATTAAGATAGAAGTGGGCACGCAGTCAGTAGAAAGGTCCCACGATATTTTTGCGTATATATGGAAAAGTCTTGAAGGAGAACAAATCTACACAGCATATAGACAGTTTACGAGTACCCCACGGCACGTCAAAGTCCAATCTGCTTTGCTTTTTAACGTGACATCTGTCCTCCATCATCCCTAGCTTTGAAACTTCTGCCATCTGTGACAGAGCATGCATCAGGCTGCTCCTACAGAGCCTCACATCTGCATGATTGTCCCTGCTCTTGCTCAAATCAGAGCCGTTCTTTTTCCTCCCAAACGAAAAGTTCTGGGTTAAAGAGGAAAGCTTGGCGATCCTTCAGTCTGCAACAAAAGTATTGGTTGGGTGGGAACACGTGCTCCAGATCCATGGGAAAACGACATGTTATTAGACTGTCTTGCTGCATGATTATACGATTTAAAAAAGGAAGTGGACAATTTGATACGTGCGCTTGACTCATGTTAGTTTGATGTGTTACTTTCACATCCCACTAATCCAAGAAAATCAGATACATGGCCATTGGGGAGTGAGAATGGAGACACTTTTTTTCTTTTTCTTTCACGATAAAAGGATTCAGAAGGGGAATTCATGTCATTTTGTGGACAAAGTCAAACGAAAGAGACAAACAAAATGATAGAAATTGTGGAAATTTTGACAAAATGAGACATTCAACATAAGACAGATTGATTGATCCCCAGACCAGCCTATCTCTAAAGAGACTGTAAAATTGCATTTGTGGTGGAACTTCAAACTCTTTTCATTTTATTTTATTTTTTAATTTTGTGGTAAGTTTTTAGGAAAATTAAAGTGGGAGTTTGTAGGGAGGGAGAGAGAGTAGCATTGATGGTACAAGTGCATGCAGGCCTGGAATTTATGAGGGACTTTTGTTCACTGATTTACTCCATTTGCTGTGACATTCACTTCCCTACACAATAATGCCTTTTTTTCAAGAGCTTTAGTGCTTTCTCGCGTCACTCTTTTTTTCTACCTAGCACTGTTCCTGGAAAGAAAACGTAAAGTTGACGCCTCTGTCCTTTCCTATCGCTCCATCCATATGTCACAGCACCTTGATTCTTGAAATCCGAAATATCCCAGTTTGTTTCCTCTGATTGATAGCCTCGCCATTTTTAAATATACCAAGCATTTGATTATCTCTCTACTACCTCATAAATTAATAAAACTCTCGCTACTTTTTTGAGTCTTTGCTCGTTTCAGTATTGTTCGAAGCTTGCATTTACAGGAATCGGAGAAGCAATGAAAGAAAGAGGCAAAGCTGTGGATGCATTCAGCAGCGACATTGAGCACTACTGTTCATCTGATCTTCCATGCAAGAGGCACCCTTATTCATCCTCAGTTGGGATATGTGCTTACTGTCTCAAGGATCGGCTGATCAAGCTGGTCTGCTCTGACTGTGGAGAACAGCGCCTCTCTTCTTGCTCTTGCTCCGACATGTCTTCAGTTCGCAATTCATGCTCTGTCGAGGTAGGTAGTGTTGGTCGAGTCTCATTCCTGATAGAGAATGAAAAAGGTGAAATTTCAGAGTCACATTCGAAGCCCAGAGCCCAAGAGAAATCTGGGGAAGTTCTGATGCTCAAAAGGAGCAGCAGCAGCTGTGTTGAGATTAAAAGAAGTGGGTTCTGGAAAATTGGGAGGCTGTTTAGGAAGAAAAGAGGAAAAACTTGCGAGAGATCGAGTGTTGGTGGGTGTGATGAGAAAACTGATCTGTGGTTGGTTGATTACATGGGTGTGTCTAGATCAAGGTCTCTTTGCAGTTTCAGGGGTGGTGGGTGGTTTGGTTCAGAGGATGGTGGGGATTTGGTTGTGTCAGCTGCTAGGAGTTCCATTTCTGCGGCCAGGAGTTCTGGCGTCAACGGGGGTCTGCTTTTAGATTCTGCAAGAAGAAGCGGATATAGTGAAGCAGAGCCAAGAAAAAGCGGATTTGATGGGGAAAAGAAAGACGTTCTTTTGGAGTATGAAAAAGGTGCTGATTTCAAGAGCGTGAAGAGGGGTGGTGTTTTGGAGCCTGACGCTGGTTTTAATGGAGCAAGCAGACGTGTTTTCTCACTCAAAGAGAGTGACTTCAGTTGTATGGATGATTCGGGCTTTATCGACTTGAAGCTTGATTACTCATCAGAATCTAAGGCAGATTTCTCTGCTGCAAAAATGTCCGTGTTATCAGGTACTGACTCTGGTTTCGGCAGCATGAGAGGTTGTAGTTTTGTGGCACATGAATGTGGAGCTTGTAGTTTGGAAAATTTCAGAGGGGACGAGAGTTTCAGAAATGGGGGTTCTTGTAGGATTACGGTGAATGAGGGTGGGATGAGGAAGGGCAGGAAAAGTATGAAAGGATGGCGCTGGATTTTCAGCCACCATGCAAGGAAGAAGGACGAGGATCTTATGTTCAAAAGCTGATATATGTTGAACTACATAGAAATAGGAGAGTGTCTTTTCTCTTTTTGTGCAGATTATTCTCAAAATTGTTATTCTGTTTTTTATGTTTTCTCATTTCTAGTCAAAATCAAAAGAGGAGTCAGAAAAAAAGGAAAAAAAAAAAAAAAGAGTTACAAGCTAGTGTCCTTTCCCCTTTGTACTTTATTTTAATTCAGAAAATGCAAAGACTATTAGCTCAAACTTACTTTGATGCCATTACTAATTTAGTCATCTTTATTGAATCGACAGAGATTTCCTTTCCCATTTGTCTTTTAAATTGTAAAATGTCACATGAAATATTTAATTAAATAAAATAAGATATATAGTTTGTTTGAATTCATAATCTTTACTCTAATATTATGTAAAATTATTATTTATTTTAAAAATTTAAATTAATAAAAAAATAATTTAATTATTTATATTATATTCTTAATAAATTAAATGATTTAATTCGTAAAGAGATAAATTCAATTTCGAATATCGAGACATCTATATGTTTGAAAGATGAATACATGCACTCAAAGAATTGATGCTCGCTCACCTTCTATCTTTGGGTAAAGCCTTCTTCTCAAAGACCCAAATTCAAGCTTTGTTATGTCAACTTCGACAAGTTTTAACTTCATTCGTTTCTTTTAGGCCCAGTTTGGTTAGCATTTTATCTCATCTGGAGTTGTGCAGTATAAAGATTTTGCCTATTCAAATGGTAGATTTTATGTCTTTGAAAACATTCATTAAAATAAATAGTAAATAAAACAGTACAAAACAATAAGTAAACGGGTACTATCCAAATTATGGGACCCACATCTTTTTCAAATGCTAAAAAGTAAAAATTATCTCATTTTATCTCACTATCTAAACACACTTTTTGAACAAACTATTTCATCTCATCTTAATTCAAAAATTCCACTATTATTCAAAATATTTCATTTGAACTGTATTAACAAACGAGACCTTAAAACTTGTGCATGCCAATATCTTTTTTTATGTTGGTCAAGATATATGGCAAAACTTGACTCATTTACGAGTCATGTGAAGATCCATACGCCCGTGCATAAAATATAAACATTTTTTTGGTAGTTTAGTGGGGTATTTGTCAAAATTGATGGTCTTTATAGTAATTTCCAATTAGGTTATAGTTTGAGGAGATTGTGTTTTTTCTCATAAAATTACTTGAGTTAGAAGTTAAGAATACTGAAGCTTATATTAAATTATAGAGTATTGGTATTTAAATGACTACACTATACACCAGTCAATTGGACCCTCAAAATGCTAGCAAGCCCAATTGGCTGGTGAGCCTCTTGGACCACATGGTCCAAAGAAAAGAAACGAAGTTGAGAAAATGGCGTGTGATCAAGATCAGCAATGGCTGCTCAACAGCGAGTCCGCCACTGTCGATCCCAAGCGTGACGTCCGCCAAAGCTTCTCTCTTCAACCAGGTTCCTTCGAAAACCCTCGCAAATTCGTCCTCATATGGACTGCGTTGACACTAATATTCCTTTACAGTTGATCAGTAAATTAAGGGCTTAATTATCTTTGCCCATAGAATTGAGCAGCTTGATTTCCTACCATTCACAAAAAGAAAAGGTAAGAGCTAGAGGTTGCAGGCAGCCCCAGGAGAAAGAGCAATGCTTCATACAGTTTTTATTTAGGGACTGCAATGCAGATCTTTTATTAAAAGAGAAAACACATCATTTTAGAATGGATGTTTTAGTTTAGAATGGATGTTTTAATAATTTTAAAAAATTTTAAAAATAAAATTGTTTATACCTATATTATAATTTTTAAATAAAAACTATATGTAGCATTGTTTTTTCTCGAGTAGGAAATGACACAATGCATGTAGGCAGAGAGAGAGAGAGAGAGAGAGGCTGAGAGGAATATGGATATAGAGTCAGAGACAAAAAGCGCACAATCGCCCAAGATTTTAATTGAGGATATGGTCCTTGACTTAAGGAAAGGGGAGCATATGTACCTGATGGGATAGCAAGATGGAGAAGCTGGGCTTCTGAAGCTCATTCCAGATAATGGGTATTAAAAAATATTGTTTCTTTTGTGGACCGAAATGAGATTCTTGAGTGAGTTTTTGTTTTTGATATCATTCAGGGAGAAATTGGGTGGAATCTGAGAAGTAGAAAACCATTCACATGGCGTCACCATTTAAATTGCTTGAAGATGCAACAAAATCTCTATGCATTTATAGATGCAAGAGTTTGGCTACGATTATATGATTAAAATTATAGACTTCATCTTATTTTTGATTTTGTAATTTAGATGAATGTATGGTTTTGTAATTTGGATGAATGTAAAATATTTTAAATTTATCTATAGCTATTTTGATTTTATCTAAAAGTTGTTAAGAAGTGTTTTAGATAAGTTAATAGTATTAAAATCAAGTTTTAAGAGTTTTGAAATTATTCAGATAAGAGTATGAAAAAAAGAGTATGAAAAACTGCTAAGAAGATTAACTGTCAGGTGTCAGCGTGCAATCAGATGGCTAAATGCTTGAACATTGACTTTTAGCGTTGAGGGTGGGAATTATTAAATTTTTCGGCAATAATGAACCTCCGCAAATAGTTTTAAAGATTAGTCGTTCCCCCCCTCTCGGTTTCTTCTTCCTTAGAGCATCCCCAGCCGCTTCCCTATATCAAATTTATCCCTAAATTTTGGGAAAAATTTTAGGGTTTTGCAAGATAATCATCTACATCCCAATCCCCATTTTACGGTTTTGATTTAGGGTCTATATAGAAGTTCCCCATAGATGGGGAACAACTGTACATCCTCATCGCATCGGCCTCCCAACGATTTCCCTTTCCCCTCTCGTGTCTTCCTTCTCTCTTGCTAGGGTAAACCGTTGGCCCCTCCCTCGTAATGCTCCACCATTGATTGCAGGTCTTCATCGGCACGCACGGTCAGTGAAAATCTCAGGAGACTCTCTCTTCAGTTGAGTTTTTTTTTTCCCTTTCGCTCTCCTTCGATATTTGTGTCTGCCCTCAACTCTATGAGAAATCTTTGGGAGTAGTCGGCTCTCTCTTTGGGTACGAATTTCTTTGGGAATTGCATCATGGCGAGACCGTTTGGTTGCCGAGAAAATGGTGTTGCTTTCTCATGGAATTTTTTCCGTGTAAAATGACTCTCTCATGTTTTACCATTTTGATGATTTGATCCATTGATTGAGTTGATGTTGAGAAAATACGACACTGCAATTGTGGGTTTTTGTACTTCCTGCTGTGTTGGGTTTTTGGTTTCGATGAGAATTTGTTTGGGTATTGCATCTTCATTGATAGGGTTTGGTTGCCGAGAAAATTTTCCCAGGTTTCTCACGGTATTTTTTTTTTTAATTTGTGTCTCATGTTTTACTATTTAGAATTTATTGATCCATTCATTGAGTGAGTCGAGATGCTCTGGTTGCGATTGTGGCTTTGGTGACTTCCTGGTGTGTTGGGTTTTTGGTTTTGAGGAGAATTTGGTGGAGTTTGTGGTTATGGAATGCATTTTGAGGCTTGAGTTTATTGTTTTTGGCTGTGTTTACAGTTATAGTGTGGGTCCAAATTCTAGTAATTTCAGATTCTTCATGGACAAATTTCTTTGGTAGCAAATTTGTGTGTTGAGACACGTTCTTGGCTGTCTATAATTGATATTGAGTATTGGATATTAACTTTCCAATGATAATCACCAAACTTGATGAATTACATTCGGGTTTTTACAAGATAATCACCAAACTTTGTTTGACTCAACATTACAAATTATATTGCCATTAAATCTGTTGCCATTTTGTTCTCAATATTACTTCTGATATTCTTTAATTAAGCTGTGAATTCTTAGGTTTGTCATATTCAATATTTATATTTCCTTTAAATCTGCCAAACAAGCATGTAATTTCTAAGTGCTTTGGCCAATTACTTCCTGCATCAATCTTCCATCCTCTTCCCTGTATTCGGCCCCTTTAATTTAGTCTCTTGCTCTTGTTTGTTAGGTCTTGACTTGTGTTTGGAAAATGCTTTTGTTGGGCTTTCGGACTCCTATTTTTTTAAAAAAAATTTGTGTCTCATGTTTTACCATTTAGAATTTATTGATCCATTCATTGAGTGAGCTAAGATGCTCTGGTTGCGATTGAGGCTTTGGTGACTTCCTGGTGTGTTGGGTTTTTGGTTTTGAGGAGAATTTGGTGGAGTTTGTGGTTATGGAATGGATTTTGAGGCTTGAGTTTACGGTTTTTGGCTGTGTTTACAGTTATAGTGCGGGTCCAAATTCTAGTAATTCCAGATTCTTCATTGACAAATTTCTTTAGTAGCAAATTTGTGTGTTGAGACGCGTTCTTGGCTGTCTATAATTGAGAAGATGGATTGGATATCAACTTTCCATTGATAATCATCAAACTTGATGAATTACAAATTGTGTTTTTACAAGATAATCACCAAACTTTGTTTGACTCAACATTACAAATTATGTTGCCATTAAATCTATTGCCATTTTGTTCTCAATATTACTTCTGATATGATTTAATTAAGCTGTGAATTCTTAGGTTTGTCATCTTCAATATTTATATTTCCTTTAAATCTACCAAACAAGCATGTAATTTTGGTGATTTGGCCAATTACTTCCTACATCAATCTTCCATCCTCTTCCTTGTATTCGACCCCTTTAATTTAGTCTCTTGCTCTTGTTTGTTATTAAGAACTTGTGTTTGGAAAATGCTTTTGTTGGACTTTCGGACTCCTATTGAGAATATAATTAGAGAGTGGAGTTTCCGTCCACACAACTCTATATTATAATACCAGGTATAGCCTTTTCTTAAATATAAATATATCTCTCACATGACATGATTTTAACTCAAATATCCCTCAAACAACTTTTTTTAAAAAAATATGTTTATATCTCTCAAACTACCATTCCATTCTCACTTATACATATGAACTTCTACTTAGTGTAAATTGGATCCTAATTTGAAGTTTAATGTTTGATACCATGCTCATTTTCTCCATCAAATGAGTAATTAATAAAGCTCTCTCTCATCTAGGCAAGCCAATCTATACTTTAATAGATTGGATAGAAGCTACAATTTTAGAAAATCTATGTCTATTTGATATGCGCCAATAAAAAAAATAAAATAACATGTTCATTTTCTATATGCTTAGTTATTGGAATATTGCAACTGTCCTTGGAATAAAATAACATGCTCATTTTGATATTTGATGTTGGGTCATTTGCAGTGTTGCGTATCTCTCAGGGGAGGGGGTTGTTATTAGGCTGTGATGATGGTGTTATAGTGCGGGTTAAGTCACAAGTGTTCATAGGCCCCATTGATACGGCGGGGTAATCCTCACCTAAATGGCCATATTGCAGTTTGTGGTACTTTCCACAAAAGGCAATCGGTGCTTTGGGTGAGATTTTGCAGCCATTCGATGTTGAGGTTCTTGCTTATATATGCTGTCAATATTTACACCATTCTGAGCCTTTTAAATTATTAATATATTCGATATTAATTATTAAACTGGATGAGGATGCTCTTATTTAGCATTTTTTTTATTTGCATGTTGTTTGGTATTATGGATTAATTGAGTTAAATTATGTATAAACTAAACCACAAGGCTGTGATGATGACAACCGTTTGTGGGGATACGGAAAATTAATAGTCATTTCCCGAATGGCTAGGTATTCGGGACGGCTAATAAGTATTGGCAACCGGTTGTAGCAGCCATCAGTGGGTGGCCAACTTTCTAATATCATACCAAACGGTTTCTGAGCCAACCACCAGGACTAACACCCCAAATTCAGTGATCTGTTTCTAACATTTTCAATGTGTTTTTAGAGATGGATTCACAAGACCCTGATCATATGTTCTTCACCAACCTCCTAAGTCAAGATCCTCAACTCGACCTCACTTATGATGGGCAAAGTGGATCATCTCCAGTGACCCTTGATGACTCTCCACCCCTACCCCCTAATGAGCCTATCGACATTAGGAAATCAGTGAGGGGTGCAAATTTCACCCCCGAAGAAGACAAGTTACTTGTCTCTGCATGGCTAAATTGTAGCCTTGATGCCGTCTAGGGAATAGATAAAAAACACTCCCAACTTTGAGAAAAATTTTATGAGTACTTTCAGCAATTTAAGGAAATCACAAATGACCGGACAATAAAGTCTTTAATTCATCGGTGGTCGGTTATCCAAAAGGCCACAAACAAATTTTGTGCGAAACTAGCCCAAGTTGAAGGGTTAAATTAAAGTGGCATGACTGAGTAAGACAAGGTAACATTTCCAAATCCCAGAGTCCTTTACTCATGCAATTTTTGTCAACAAACATTGATTTAACATTGGTTTCTTTTTCCCTGACAAGTTTGACAAAGCCAAGGTTATGTACCAATCGTTAGAGAAATGCTCATTCCAGTTCAAGCATTGTTGGCACCTGTTGAAAGACCAACCAAAGTGGATTTGGCGCGCCACAAAGGAGGATCCAAAGCGGAGGAAGATGATGTCCCCATCCCTGACCCCAACTCGATGTTCTGGAGCTACAGTTGATTCATTTTTTGATCTGGAGGCGGATCATGTGATGGAGAATGAAGTTATCGAGCCCGACTGACAAATTGGAAGGAAAGTTAAGAAAGGAAAATGAAAGGCCCAAGGCAGGCAAGCAGATGAGAACTTCCAACTCAGGAAGATGAAGTATACTCTTTTGGTGGAGTCTCACGCTCAAGAGAAAGTTTTTTCGCCTTAATGCCGAGAAGATGGAGTATGACAAGGAGACAGAGGCTAAAAAATTACGTCAAGAGGACGAACGGCTGTGGTTGGAGGCTGAGAAAGTGGAGCTCGCGAAGAAGGAATCAGATCAGCACATTATGATGATGGATGTGAGTGTCATGCCAGAAATGCAGCAGCAATTTTTCTAGCAACTCCAGAGGGAGGTCATGGCGAGACGCAGTCGGTCCGACGATTTGGATTGATTATTTATGATTTGGTTTCTTATTTTATGTTTGGGACAATTATATATGTGTAAAAATACATGTAATTAATTTTTTGTATATTTGATGATAGTGTAAATTGATGGGGTTGTGCAATTAATGACTCAATTACAATTTCAGAAACAAACTTGATTACCATTAATATATTCTGGAAATTGATAACATTAACGAAATACAAATGCAAATCAGATTAACTCAAATATAGTTCACCAATTACATTAAGGAAATAATAAAATCTAAAGCAACCCCGACTAATGTTGTGAATATAATAGCCATTAATGTTCAATTAGATCTTCTTGAAGCTGATGATGTGCCGAGCTGTCTCTAATATGATGATGACGCTGGATGAAGTCTGTAAGCTCAGTTGTATGATTGCGCGACAATTCAGGAAGATCATCATCAAGTTGATCATACTCAATGTTCAGACTCTCACTATCATCACGCTTGTCTTTAATGATCATATTATGTAGAACAACACATGCTTTCATTATATTTGTTAGTTCCTTCACTTTGAACATTCGAGAAGATCCACGAATGATAGCAAATTGTTGTTGAAGTACCCCGAATGCACGCTCGACATCTTTTCTTGCGGATTCTTGTGCTTTCACAAAATTTTTCTTCTTATTCCCTCGTGGTGATGGAATCGTCTTCACAAAAGTTCGCCACTTGGGATAAATACTGTTCGCAAGGTGATAGTCCATAGTATAGTCGTTGCCGTTGATAGTGTAATTGACTGGAGGAGTACGCCCTTGGGCAAGTTCCGTAAAAATAATATATCTCTCTAGCACATTAATATCGTTCAAGACTCATTTCCTCTATAGAACCAAACTTCTATTGTATCCTTTGATCTCTTACTCCTTTCATCAAATGGCTCGTACTTTCTTTCGCAAATTATTGACATACGTATCTCTGAAGATGATAGCGATGTTCAAAACATGGAGGCGGATGGACAGTCATCGAGGCGACGTGGCAATAGCCAACGTCGTAAGTTTATTCGGCGTGATCATATTCAGGGGCACGAGCGCCTATTTCGTGATTACTTCCTGAAAATCCAGTATATCCCTCGAATCTATTTCGAAGGAGATTTCGGATANCTATCATCACGCTTGTCTTTAATGATCATATTATGTAGAATAACACATGCTTTCATTATATTTGTTAGTTCCTTCACTTTGAACATTCGAGAAGATCCACGAATGATAGCAAATTGTTGTTGAAGTACCCCGAATGCACGCTCGACATCTTTTCTTGCGGATTCTTGTGCTTTCACAAAATTTTTCTTCTTATTCCCTCGTGGTGATGGAATCTTCTTCACAAAAGTTCGCCATTTGGGATAAATACTGTTCGCAAGGTGATAGTCCATAGTATAGTCGTTGCCGTTGATAGTGTAATTGACTGGAGGAGTACGCCCTTGGGCAAGTTCCGTAAAAATAATATATCTCTCTAGCACATTAATATCGTTATGTGAACCGAACATACCGAAAAATGCATGCCATATCCAGAGATCATATGAAGTAACTGCTTCTAAAATAATAGTTGGTTCATGAATGTGGCTGGAGTACATACATTTTCAGGCTGCGGGACAATTTTTTTACTTCCAATGCATGCAATTAATGCTTCCCAGCATTCCTGAGAATCCCTGTTGTTCATCAACCACAAGCAATCAGGCTATATCATTAGCAGTTAGAGACCTTAGATATTCTCCTGAAAAAACATTTACTATTGTCTCAGTAAATTTTTTGAGGCTCTCCATTGCGGTGCTTTTACCAATATGTATGTATTCATCCATAAAATCTCCAGTAACCCCATACGCCAGCATTCTAAGTGCTGCGGTGATTTTTTGCATAGAAGATAAACCGAGTCGCCCGGCATTATCTCTTCTCTGAACGAAGTACGGCTCGTAAAACTCTATTTCATTTAGAATATGAAGAAATAGGGGACGGCTCATCCGAAATCTCATTCGAAATAGATTCGAGGGATATACTGGATTTTCAGTGAAATAATCACGAAATAGGCGCTCGTGCCCCTGAATATGATCACGCTGAATAAACTTGCGACGTTGGCTATTGCCACGTCGCCTCGATGACTGTCCACCCGCCTCCATGTTTTGAATATCGCTATTATCTTCAGAAAATATGTATGTCAATAATTTGCGAAAGAAAGTACGAGCCATTTGATGAAAGGAGTAAGAGATCAAAGGATACAATAGAAGTTTGGTTCTATAGAGGAAATGAGTCTTGAGTTTGTGAAAATGTGAATGTTAGCAATATGCGTATTTATAGAGGAAATAGTTATCGTTACATATAGGACAAAAAATGTTATCGTTTGAGAGAAGACAAAAAAAGTTACCGTTGGAGAAAAGACAAAAAAAGTTACCGTTGGAGAAAAAATAAAAAATATTACCGTTGGAGAAAAGATAGAAAATATTACCGTTGGAGAAAAGACAGAAAATATTACCGTTTATCCAATTAAAAAATTTTATCATCAATATGTGTCTATGGTTTTTCATTAGAGAAATTGATATTGAGTACTCTTCTAATTAAATTTGCCATCACGTTAGAAAATGCACTAATTAATAAAAAATTTCTATTTTTATAATAGGAATTTCAATTTAAAAAAAAATATTGTATTAGATAGTCAAAATCTCCAATAAATATTTAGTAGAAAGTGATATTTGAAAAAAAAGATAATAAGACAAAAGAGTTAGTAATTAAGATTGTAAATGGAAGAGAGAGAAAAAAGTAATAAAAAAATAGATAAATATTATTTAAAAGAATAGAGATAGGGATGGGGAATGAGATGTAGGAGGTTTTTAGAAGATAAACAAATTTTAGGAATAAATTTGAGTAAATGAGTATTTGAGTTAAATTATAGGGATGAGAATGTAAAACTGGATGAGGATGCTCTTAGTTCGATACTCTCTCTGTTCTCTCTTTCCTCTCTTCTCTTTCTTTCCTCCTCCCTACCTACGTCGTCTCCCCTCCTATGAACCCCCCAGTAAGCCAGCAGCACCACCATCGACAATGCCACCTCCATCGTCGCACCTTGATGGCGACTACATCTCTTCCCTCTCTTGGCACCTCAATCGTCGTCTGTCTCTCTCTCGGTATCTCCCTCCCAGCGCTACCTCCCTTTCCCTCTTCAATTTCTTTTGCCCCTACAGACTTGCCACCGCTAGCAACAACGAACACGTTGCCTCCCTCCTCCAAGAACAGTAAATTGGCAAGCCAACCTGAGACGCCTCCCCCTTCTTCTTGAACCCCTCTCTTTCTCTAGATCTCCCTTTTCTACCTCACTGCTTCTCTTCGTCTTAGCCATGGACGATGGAAGCTAAGCCACAACCACCGTGAACAGCAGCCCAAAATCCCCCAACGCCTCTCTCTCTCTCTCGCTCTCTCTCTCCACTATGCACATCAAGCCCAACAACCACCAACAGAGCCTCATTGCCAGTCACCTCCCCACCACCAAACTCCTCCATACTCCACCTCACAGTCCCCTATTTTAGCAATCCGAAAATATAACAGAGCACCACCTACTCTACCTTGAACTAACGTGGACTAGTAGGCAGTAGCTTTTCTTGTCTCAAGTCCATAAAGTTTTGGTATAACCTCTATTTCCCTATCTCTTAGATTAATAAGCATGCTTGATTAAATGATCTTGTATTTGAATGCTTGGACATAGGCAAGTTGTGTTATACTGGGTTGGAGTTGATTTGAGCCATGAATGAAGCTTATAAATTTTTATGATTGTGTTTGGGGTTGCTGTACAAACGATATGATCAGATTTATACATTGAATGTGTTGGTTTCAATGAACCAAGAAAAATGATGTAAAGGTTGGGAATTGTATGGAGCCATGAATGAAGTTTATTAAAATTTTGAAATTTTTAATTGTGTTAGATTGATGTAGATGGGCAGCAAGCCTGTTAGTAAGTTTTATAAATTTATAAATTGAGTATGCGTATGGACTCCAAGATCTTTTTAGATTTATGTTATGTGAACTTGGTATTTGGTTTTATGTTTGAATATATGGACAAATTTAATGTATGTATCGAATGTGTTGGTTGTGATAGATTGAGAAGAAGTGTGGGTAATTTGTGATGGGGTTATATGTTGTGAAGTGATGGAATTAAATGTGAAGTTTGTGATTGGATTGTGTGTTGTGTGAAGTGATGGGATGATTATGTAGTGGTGAAGTGGACGAATGCCATGTGTAGTGTCGGGATGGACTATGTAGTTAGATGTGCCGTGTGAAGTGAGGTTTGGTTGAGATTGTAATGGAATTATAAGTGAAGAGTGGAGATTGTGAAGTATGGGGGTTGTGTTGGTTTGTTTTATGTGGAGTTTAAATGGACTATGGATTTAGTATGTGTTTTTTGTGTTTGTTTGCATATATTGAGTTTAAATGGATGATGAACTGAATATGTGTGTTTTATTTATTGTTAATAGGCTTATTGATTGAATGTAGTAAATATGAAGGTTGAGATTTTGTGGAGTCGTCAATGAAGCATATTAATCTTTGTAGATTGTAATTGTGTTGGGTTGACATACATGGGCAACAAGTATGTTAGTGGTTTGTTTTATAAATTGAGTCATGTATATGGAAGCGTGGAGTAGAATAATGTAAATTGATTCTAGATGTTGAAGTGATATGTTGATTAGATTGTTGGTGGTGTGCGTATGAAGCTAGAAAGGTCAGCTGTGTTGGTTTAAGTGGCTGGACAAATTGTGTTTAAATTGGTTTTCTTGCCGTTTATGTTTGTGTGGAGTATGTATGATTTATAGTTGAAAGATGGTAGTATTTTGGAGGTGCATAAGTTCTACTATGTAGCATAAGAATTTTATAAGCACACTCTTGAAATAATTGGATAGATTTGATTATGTTAGGTGTGCTTCGCATGAACGATAGATTGTGAGATGGATTTAGGTTGGGCTCAAGTGACAAATAAATAGAGTGTGTATCTTGATGTTTGTGGTATTCATTGGACAGATCTAATAGTTAATCTTTAAATTTATTTGTATTTGATGATCGAGTATAAAAGTGGTTTGTAATTGTATGATTATGCTTGGTTTTTGGATTATGCTTCCTAATTGATTGTATTGAGGTGTTGTTATGAGTGCATGAAGTTTGGATTGAAATGGATTGTCTTGATGTGTTGGGATTAAAATAGATTATCTTGATTTTCATTTTTTTTCTTCAGTTATTATTGTAATGTATATCAGAATCTGAGATAGCCTGCCTTTATCACCAGTTTGCTAAATAACAATGGATGAGAAAATGTATAAAAAATCTTTCCATGAAAAGTTATAGATATTAATGATGTAATACCAGAACTTTGAAAAATGTTGAGCCTACGACTTGTAAGCACAGAGCATCTCGGCACGAGTGCCCTTGAGATACAAAATGTGTTGGATCGGGACCATGAGAACAACATGCTAGAGGACCTTGAACCAAAGTTTTGAAATCCGTTCCGGAGACCATTCCGGTTGAGGCACTGGAACGGAATATTTCGGTACCGGTACGTTTCGGTGTACCGTTTCGGGATTAATTATATATTATATATAAATATTTATATGTATATATAAACTAACAATTAATAAAATAAATACATATATATGTAAGTGTGTATCATGTATATGTGTACATATATAGAAGAATTAAAGATTTATAATTAAGTGTGTATCATGTAGTAAATTAACTTAATTAAATTAATTCTCAAAAAAACGTTTCGGTGTACCGTTTCGGGATATACAATAAATAAATAAATTATATATATAAAAACTATATTTTCCAATAAATGAATAAATAAATTATATATATAAAATATATTAATAAATATGTGTTTTATATATTTTTTCAAAAAAAAAAAAAAAAAAAAAAAAACGGACCGGAATTACTATTCCGGCCGGAATGCCGGAATCCGGCCGGAATTGACCGGAACGGCCGGAATTTGACCCGGAACGGAATAGATACCTATCCCATTCCGGCACGAAAAATTCCGGCCATTCCGGCCGGAACGGAACGGTTTTCAAAACATTGCCTTGAACAGACTATGGAGGAGCTCCAGACTTTCCTTTCCAATGCTCTACTCCTTTGGACTACGGCAATAGGCTTTAGTGGGCTGAACTTACATGTTTTGAGGGATGCTTTCTTTTTTCTAGATAGGTATTTTCTTGCATTCAGCCCACTTACTTGGAGTACACATTTTGAGAGTTTTAACAAAAATTTTATTACTAAAAGTATGACCATGAGAATGAAAGTCTATATCATCAAGTAATGAAGTTAGTGGAAGCTCAAAATGATCTTGCAGAAAAGAATACAATTGCATCTATGTTCATGGTAAGATTTCAAGTTTCCTTTGCCAAATATTCTGTTTAAATACAATTGCAACAATTTGTTATTCTACTCTTTAAGCTCTACATTGAGAATGAATATGTTATTGTAGATTGTACACTAATAAAGCCAAGATATTATTTTTTAAGCTTATATTAGACCATTTCTTATGATTCTTTTTGGCTTTAAAATTTTTCTTTCCAAAATGTTTTTGCATTTGCTTTGAATATAACTCCTAGCAATGGCTTTTTATTTGTCGGAAGTGATTATTTCCTGCGATAAGAGTTCTTCCACGATTTACTTCCAAAGGTCATCATATTTTCCAAGGTGGAAGATTCTTTTTCCCTTCGACTAATGATTAATCTTTCCATCTTGTGGAAAGATGAGTACATTTTCCATGAGTTTGGCTTTTAGTGGAGAAAAATACTTTATATCACCAATTTATTTTTACGGGTATTCCACAATTAAAATTTGTGGGAAAATAGTTATTTCCCGCATAAGGGGATTTTTCGCCACCACAATTCCTCGCTCAAAAAGAAGATATTTGTTGCAGTGAATTGAGATGAGATGTGATGATATATGTTGAAACTATCTGTAAAAACAAATATGGCCTTAAGCTCATAAATCGCAAACTAAATTATTCTAAAATTCATAGGGTAATCTAGGACTGCATGCATGGATTTAAATCAAATTCATGATCTTACCGAATAATCACTGGAAATAAAAATTTCAACAAATTTGCCTTCCATGTGACTCTACGTGTCAGGTCCACACACACCCACAAACAACTCACTCCACTGATCTCTAGTATTAAAGAGTTAAAAAGCGAGACAAAGTAATACAATCACAAATACAAACAGATGTTATAAAAGTAAATTGATTAATTGATATGGTTTCTTATGATATATGATATCTACTTTACGATAAAGTAATTTTACAATTTAATGTAACACATCAAATTATATGAATTTGTTAATTTAATTTTATGGAATCTCTTCCGATTAAAACATTTATCTAAAAGGAATAGTTAATTCGAGTTTTTTTCTCTCTCTTTAGAGTTCGAATATCTTAAGATCATAGTAGTACTAATGTTATACACAGTCTGAGATTAATATATAAGTTTTGGATATTCATTTTAAAAAAAGTGGGCTAATCTAATAGTAAAAAATTATTATTTTTATATAAGTTCTAAGTTAAATCACTCTTTTTTCAAAAGGAATTTAGGTGATTTTCAAAAAGGTATCTTTGATCTACAAGTATAATTTCTTATCTTGAAAGCAAAGAAAAACTACCTTGGGGACTGTCGATACGACGTTCGGAATGATAAGGACGTTTCTGTCCCCTATCGATCGAGTTGAATTCAAAGTTCCTTAAATGAATTAATTACGGGAATCAGTCTGCAACGATATTTTTGATTTTTTGGCGAAGAATCAAAGAGCACGTGAATTGGACGAGAAAGAGGTGGACGAGGTAAAACGAAAAATTCTTGGATGGTGAAAGTTGGTGACATATAAATAGAGACTCGTGGTAACAAATAACATCACCCATAGGCCCCACCCCCCACAACGTCCTCAATATTTCAAAAGATATATATGCACGTGGATTACGTAATTAATCGATACCCAAATTAAACACGTACGTACACTTCTGTTGACATAAGTTAATATTAGTCTTCCATCCATTCCATGATCAAGATCAGTTAATTGAATAGACGATTCAATGCTAACACGTAGATGCATGCATCCATGGATACCATTAACTATTTAAGATAGAGCTATTGCAATTTGTAAAATCACTACTTATCTAAAAAATTTAAACTGACAAGAAAAGTTAGATTTAACAATTTGGAGTTTGAACTCATGAACTGATATGCTATAAATATTTTGTGAAATTACCACTTATTACAAAATTTTAAACTGATGGAAAGAAATAGATTTAATTATTTGTATTATATTTTTAATACAAGTGATGCAATTGTTGTGGATATAATTTGCAAATCATATGATACTATTTGTGATGTAATATGATACAATTTATATGTGAATTAATTTTATGAAATTATTAATTTTGATAAGTACGTTTGAATGTAAATAAAGAACATTCAAACATAATTACACAAACGTGTGATAAATACATTAGAATGAAAACTATTACGTTCGAACGTAAATATCCAAACAATATTCGAACTAATTCTATTATGATCAAACTACATTTTTTTAATGTTCAAAATTATATATTAATCATAAGAGATTTTAGTTTGTTACGTTCGAACAATTCCCAATATTCAAACGTCAAATTACAAATGTTTGAATGTGTGTATATTCAAACGTAAAAATAAACGTTTGAATGAAAAATAACGAACGTTAGATATTTATCATTCAAATGCTAATCAGACGGGTAAACGTTTGAACTTACTTTCCGTGATGGAATTTGACTGTCACAAAAAAACTTCACATTCGAACGTTTCATCTCACAGCAGATTTCCAACCATCACAAAAAAAATTTTGTGATGATTATACTGGAAACTTGCACAAATTACATTCTATAATGCCTTTTTGGTGTCGGTTTCCAAACTGTCACCAAAACTTTTTTGTGACGGTTTGCCAATTTTTTGTAACAGTATTGTCCGTCAAAAAATATCAAATTTGTTGTAATGAGGGTAATTTTTCAGATTTATTAGGATATAGTTGGTTCCCTCTGTTGATATAGATTAAAACTGGATTTTATGTTTCTGCTTAAATTTGCTTGAACAGTTCAAGAATCAGGATGATGACCATGAAGATGGCTAACTACAAGTTGTGCACCCAATTAAATTTTTAATTTTATTAAAAAAATGAAAATGGTATATTTAATTGCATTGCTAATTTTTATTTGATTAAGTTGTGGTAATGCAAATCTTAGTGATTAAAAATTTAAAATGCTAAAACTGAAATTCTTTTAAAAGTTCTATTTATAGCGTAATACCCCAAGACATATTAGCTTAGTTGCGTAGAATTTCTTTCATTTAATGAATTGAGTAATTCTTTAGAATCATGAAGGTTATTAATTAAGACCAGAAAATAAAGAGACATGTTTTAAGTTTTAACTATAAATAGATTTTATAAACGTAATTTTTAAAATTTAAAATTTTAAAATTTTAAATTTTAAATTTGACACAACTTCGTGTGATATTTTAGATGGTTAAGTAATTTTTATTATAAAATAAATCTAAAGTATTAGTTGTAATAAATTTATAAGATTATTTTTATGAAATTTCTTTTTGAGCAAAATATTCGAACAACATTCTCCATTTAAAGCACACATATATCCCCCTCCCTCCCTCTCACACACGCGTAACAAAACACATTAGTTAATTGCCATGTCTAAAGAATTAGGCCTCGTTTAATTACACAAATTAGATGAAATGAGATGAGAAATCTATGAATAGTAATGAAATTGTTTAAGTTAAGAAATTTTATGGAATTTTGGAAAATGAGAAAGAAAAAGTTGAATAAAAATATTATAAAATTAAAATATTGTGAGAATATAATTTTTTAATATAATTTTTGTTTTGAGATTTGAAAAAGTTGATTTATTTATTGTGTTTTGTTTGGAAGTTTGGAAAAGTTCTAATGATTAGATGAAAATGTTGAAAAGTTAAAAATTAAAAAAATAAAAAATATTTGTGTTTGAATAATATTTAGATGTTGAGATGAGATAAGATGTGATGTGATGTGATGATATAGGTTGAAACTATTTGTGAAACTGAACGTGACCTTAAGCTCATAAATTACAAACTAGATTATTCTAAAATTGATAGGTTAATCTAGGGTCTGGATTTAAATCAAAGTCATGATCTTATCAAATAACCATTGGAAAAAAAATTCAACAAACTTGCGGTCCATGTCAATCTACGTGTCAAGCAAACACAGGGGCGGGACTATTAAAATTTTAAAATTTCCCAAAATTTTCAAAATATGATAAAAATTAAAATTTTAAAAGTGTTTTTATAAAGTAAACCATATGAAAATTAGTATTTGACCCCCCCGACCCCCCCCCCCCCCAAACCAGATTTTCTGGTTTCGCCCCTAGGCCCACACACATGCACCCACAACCAACTCACTCCACGGATCTCTAGTATTAAAGAGTTAAAAGTGAGACAAGTAATACAATTATAAATAGATCTCATAAAAATAAATCTACAAATTGACATAGTTTCATATGATAGTTAAAATCAATTTACAATAAAAAATAATTTCAGAATCTAATGTAGCACATCAAACCATGTGAGTTTGTGAATTTAATTTTATGAAATCTTTTGTGATTAAAACATTTCTCTAACATGAATAGTTAACTCGAATTTTTCTCTCTAGCTCCTTAACGTTCAAATATCTTAATATCATAGTAATATTAGATACAATATTAGATTAATGTATAAGTTTTACGCATTCATTTTAAAAATAGTAGAGTACTACTTCATGATTAAAAAATT
>QGSO01000168.1:277543-413172 GCA_011037825.1 Carya cathayensis | reverse complement strand
AGGATAGGGGAGGGGGGAGAACACGGGGGAATTCACAAATGATGAACGTGGGGGGGGGGGGGAATTGAAATCTACCATTTCAACAAAACGACTGTGTTTTCAATTTAAAAAAAAAAATTGCCATGTAGGCGGGGGAGGTTGCATGAACATTATGCATCTGTATAGAATAACTCAAGTTAATATAACTCGCTATAGCCCGACTTGGCCGCAAGGCTTCTCTTTCTAATGCATGGATAGCCAGTTTTTGTCAGCAAGACAACGTATAAAGTTAAAGCTTGAATTGCCTTGTTGGTATGACATTTCGAATTTTGGAAAAATAAATATGACAAGAAATATGAGTATTTATGATGAATTATCAAATAATTATTTGTAATAAAAAAAAGGCTAGTTTTAATAAGAATAGTCATTTTAGCAGAAAATAAGTGGCAACAAATAATTAGTTTTTTTTTATAGCAAATTAATTAAATTAAGAAAATGAAACAGAAGTGATCGAGAACGTGGATATATAAGATCATTGTATGAAATCAATTTTGTTTCCGAAAAAGGAAAATATCATACGACACACTTCCTTTGCACTCTTATCATATAATTATATGTTTATATTTTTTACAGACGGTTTGATCTAATAGTTCATTGGCATTATTATATCAAGTAATTATATGATGAGGCTGCATGAGATCATGAAAATATATATAGTATATAACATTGACTTTCGAAAATACAGAAAACCATGGAACTTTATAGTCGCGACCATAAACCAAGATCTTCTCCATTAACGCAGCTACAAGAGCACCCTTTTTCTTTTGTTTGATTGGAACTCATCTTATATAAGACATTCTTATTTAATTGACGTAATTGGATTTGTCCTACATACGAATCTGGTACTTAAGTGATGCCATTGTCTCCAACAATGGTGTTTGTGTTGAAAAGAAAAAGAAGAAGAATTGAGGAAGTAGAATATCTTCGTAGATGACAAGCTTGTTCTTGTCTTCGCTATATATGCAAAATGGAGGTTGTCACTATATATGAAGCATACATCCTAAGCCACACATTCTATATCTTGTTCAATCAACTTGCTGACACACTTTGATGAAGATGCTCTCCATCTCACTTGAAATTATTTAATAGCGTAAAACAAGGGTTTATAATTTTGATAATTCATTTTTCAAATTGAAAGCACAATGATTAAAAATATCTCATAATTTACCCAGAATCGATACTCTCTTTCAATTGAAACGTTGAAATAGCTGGGTTCTGTCCAGCCCAATTCAATTAGATATATGTTTCCAAAACGAGCCCGGTTCAGAGCCCAACCTTAGAAGCAGTATTCGGCCCTAAAATCTAATTGAAATCTATCCACCTTCTTCATTGGGCTTTGAGTCACTCTGGCTTAAAGAGTAAAGAGTCAAGACCATATTTCTACAAAAGTACAGATTAATGCAGGTAGATTTGGAATGTTAGATCTATTTTACGCTAAGTTTGGTTTGGATTGAGAGATATTTATATCTCATCTCATTTCAATATTTAAGTAGTATAAATATAAATATTTTTTAATTTCAAATTTTCAACTTGTTCATTTAATTATTACCTAAATATTATAATTCTTCAAAAATTTTCGATTGAAATATAAAAAACAATTCAACGATTTCAAATCAAAAAGTAAAATTAATATTAAAAATTAATATTTCGATACTATTTTAACTTTATAACATTTTTTATTCAATTTTTCATCTCTTATTTCTCAAAATCTCTTAAAACATTTTAACTCAAATCATTTCTAACTCATATAATATCAATTCAAAATTCTCACTATTATTCATAAACTATCTCAACTCGTTATCCAAACCAGGACTAAAAGTAGCTGTGCAATTTTATTTACCAGAGTAAGCTAGATCAATTTGTAATTTTACTTTTATGAAATCTTTTTATCAACAAACCATTTCACAATTTAAAAATATACACACACATTGAATAATCCAACTGGTTGTGAGATATATCGGCCCTGTGGTGGTGGTGTTTGTGGGGGGCGGGGGGGGTGGGGTGGGGGTGGAGTTGGTGTGTGAACCACCAAATTGTGATTATTCCAGGTAAGCCTTAGAAATGGAGGTGGAGGTTTTGATATCAGAATCTATACCACATGGCAACACAGTATCCACTTGCACCTTCACTCTCCTATCCTTTAAGATAAGCCCCTGCTTTACATTAATAGATTCCCACGTTTTTGCTGCTCATACGTACACAAAAATCAAACACGCAGCGCCTATACTAATTGAAGAAAATCTTGGCTGAAAGCCTAAAATGGCTTCTGCTTGTGCTTCCTCTGCCATTGCAGCTGTCGCCATCTCTTCCCACAGGCAAGTTCTCTAAAACATAGCCGACAACAGTGTTCTTTAGGAAAAATTACATTAATAAAGTTATAGGAATCTCATATAGAGTAGCTGGTTAATTTAGTGAATAAATGACATTAATAAAGTTATAGGAATTTATTTATGAGCACAGATTGGACTTCATGCATGCTTTATTGCTTGGTCGTATAGTTGGTGTCAATCAATTAAAGTTTGAAAAAGAGCTAAAATTGTTAAAACACCACTTGTCTCAAACTCAGGACATCTGTTCTACTCTGATGATACCATGCTAATCCAGATCCCGAAAGCTTAACTGACGAGAGAATGAAGGTAGGATTAATTATTTGAATTACATTCTAACAAAAACATAGGGAATGGAGAGATCAGAGATGTCTATGGTTAATTAACTATGCAAGTACTCTTTCATTCATTACAGTTCCCAAAAGACTGGATCTGCATTGGGTGCAACAAAAGCTTGTTTCCTTGGTGGGAGGAAATTAAGAGTGAGAAACTATACGGCACCCAGAGGAACACGATCACTCTCGGTGTGTGCTGCTGCTGCTGACCCTGATAGGCCTCTCTGGTTCCCAGGCAGCACTCCTCCTCCATGGCTCGACGGCAGCCTCCCTGGAGACTTTGGTTTTGATCCTATGGGTCTTTGTATGTTCAAGCCGAATTACATCCTACTCCACTTACAATTTCAAGTAAAAAATATACCACATGCATGTTTAATTTGGCCATTTGACTCATTTCCTTAGGTGACCTCCAACATATATAGTGATTTTCAGGCCACAACTTTCTTTTCTTGGGTCTTGTTTAAATGTTGAAATATTGATTGTTTAACAGCATCTGATCCCGAGAGCCTAAGATGGAACGTACAAGCCGAGCTTGTGCACTGCAGATGGGCAATGTTAGGCGCTGCGGGTATTTTCATTCCAGAGTTGCTAACAAAGATTGGAATCCTGAACACCCCATCTTGGTACACTGCTGGAGAGCTGGAATACTTCACTGACACAACCACTCTCTTCGTCATCGAGCTGATCTTCATCGGCTGGGCAGAGGGAAGACGCTGGGCAGACATCATCAAGCCGGGGTCCGTAAACACAGACCCCATCTTCCCAAACAACAAGCTCACAGGGACAGACGTTGGCTATCCTGGAGGACTTTGGTTCGACCCACTTGGGTGGGGAACCGGTTCTCCTGAGAAGATCAAGGAGTTGAGGACTAAAGAAATCAAGAATGGGAGGTTGGCAATGTTGGCTGTGATGGGTGCGTGGTTCCAACACATTTACACTGGCACGGGCCCCATTGACAACCTCTTTGCCCACCTTGCTGATCCTGGTCACGCCACTGTTTTTGCTGTAAGTGTAGCCCTAGATAGACTGTTACATCAACATTAAGAGCTTTGCATGAAAATCGTTTTGGATGTTTGAGCTAATCGCTTGTACGGTTTGTTGTTGCAGGCTTTCACCCCCAAGTGAGGAAGAATGTTGTACATGACTGCAGGCGTGAGACAGACAAGGAGTGATCGATTTTTACCTAAGTAGGTGGCTTAAAAGATGTGTGCTTTCAAAAGGAATGCTTGTATCAGTGGAACTTGTGCTGTGTTTGATCATCATGTCTTTTCCTATAGAATGCTCCTGCAATGTACAAATGCCTCTTTAAAATTAGAATTGCTGAATATTAGTTCGGACATACTACAGTAATGAAATTTGCTTCTAGAATTATCTGACATACATGAGGTTTTCAGATATCATGTCATGTGGCTCTACTCATGAAGTTTCCGTTGCACGAAACTCAGCAAATATGGAATTGGGTCAATCGGAGAGTATAATTTACAGACATTCTTCGAGGGAAGGTCGTCACATCAAATCCAGAATTTGCAGTCATAAGCGAAGAATGCCATGCATTAATGTTGGGAGTTTTTAACTGATTTGTTTCATTGGTTAAACTCACTAATTAATTAATTCAGAATATATGAATCAATGCAACTCTTTTGTTGGCTTTGGAGATGGAAAGGCCGTATGGTACCTTTAGAAACAAACCGTATAGATCCTGATCAGGCTTACCAGCTGCCAGACTTCTTTTGAATTATCCTACTCCATGCTTGCATATTAAATACTGAACCACTTTGCTTATACTACTTTTCTTAATTTTTCCCTGGATTTGACTTTTCTTTCCCTGTTTTTCTTCTTTCTTGACAACTAGACCATGGCACACCAAGTCCTTGAGTCAAAGGCTCTTAAGAGCTTAATTGCCATTAATCCCAGCATTGCCGATCAGACCTAATATATAGACTAATAAGTCACATCGAAATGGAACGGGGAAAAAGAGAAATGCTCCTTTTACCTATAGTCATGAAAAAGGGTTTTCGTTTCTTCTCTTTTCCTTTTTGTCTATAAATGTTTTAGAAACTGACGTTTCTTTTTCTCTTTTTCACCTAAAAGTGGTTCTTACAGCTTGTAAGCTTACTTAATTCATCTACTTGGATTGGATGCCCAGCTGCCATGCATAAGATCATCATGTATACGACCACGAAAGGGTGCTGCGTTGCACAATAAAGAAAATCCAAACTAGTGAATGCGAATGCAGAAACACTTTGGGATCCGATTTTGGGTCCCGAATGGGATTTTTTTTAAAAAAAAAATTTAGTGATTAAGGGAGTATTTTTTAGTGATGTTGTGAATTTTTTTTTAAAATATTTAAAAATAAAAAAAGAATAAATTATTATTTTAAAAAAAAAAACTTTTTAGCCTATTCGGTAGATTTTCGGCTACATCATTCGGTGGATGTACTCGTGCGAATGTTATTTGTTATTTACAGCTAGTGTTGATCTAGAACGCTAATTACGGACATACGAAGAAAAACAAGTAAATAAAACTACG
The DNA here is from genome assembly GCA_011037825.1 of Carya cathayensis. NCBI lineage: Eukaryota > Viridiplantae > Streptophyta > Magnoliopsida > Fagales > Juglandaceae > Carya > Carya cathayensis. The sequence continues at coordinate 407,942 of QGSO01000168.1, read as the reverse complement.
GCAAGTTAGGTGGTGAAACTTGAGCTGAAAAGCATATATCGGTAAAATGATCATTCCTGGTCTCCAAACAAGCTGGACTTAATTCCCAAGTTCCATCAAGATATATAGAGGCGAGGATCATGATCTTAATTTTTATAAAATTTTTAAATATTAGCTCTGTCTAATAAATTATTTAAAATTATTTTTTTATATACTAATTTACTTAAAGAGAACAAAAAAAAATCCAGATTTTTAGTTGAGAAGCAAGCCAGCAATTTTATTTTTTATTTTTAAAAAAGAAACAGATTAATATAATATGAAGGAGCCTGCAACGCAAACATGGCTTTCTGATACAAGAAAAATGAGCAAAGCCCCCGAGGTTGTCATTTGATAGATCGACTGCACTGATTTAGTTTGACCAAAATTATGGTCGCGTATTCATGTTCTTCCCCTCACGTACACGTCTTCTCTTTCCCCTTCTTTTGGAGACCCAACAGAGTAAAGGTCTTCAGGTTAATAGACAGAGTAAAGAAAAATAAGAACATGCATTTCCCATTTTGCTTTCATCTTTTGTCGATTCAATTCGATCGATTTATATATATCCAGAGCAATGACCAAAATTTAAGAATGGAAGAAAGAATTAATAACATGCTTGTAAGAAATGCTATGAATCCCGATCGATTTATAAGATTTCGGTCATAAGATCTGCAAACTAAAAGCAGCACTTCATCATCATAGAACTAAAACGGCAAATCAACATAATTCAGATCGTAATTTCCAGTGCGTATAAAAGAACTAAGAAGAAATTAAATTACCCCTACTTTATAAGAATTTCAATACTGTAGTGTGACTACAATTACAACCTGATAATCTCCCACCTGTGTCTCTCTCTCTCTCTTGAAGTATCGTGGAATTTATATTACATAATTCGATTCGAAGAAAAAGGAGAGAGAACTTGAGAGAGAGAGAGAGAGAGAGAGCGTAATATTAGTTGGCAGAACCGCAACAACAAACGCGGATTAAGAGGGACGGTTTGGTGGCCGTACGATGAGTTGGGCAGGTAAGGGCCGGCCCGTACCGTTCCCACCACAGCTTCTACACCCCATTCGGCCGGATCCGGCACATGAACGGCAGCCGACATCTCCGTCAGACCAGCGGGAGCAGAGGCAGGAGACCCGGCCTGTTCCGTTGCAACTGGGGCACCGCGGGAACGGGCCGGCCATTGGCTTCTGTTCCATGACCGACTTGACCAGGACGGCTCCGGCCAACACGCTCAGACCCGTGGCGAGCTGAGTCAACACGACAGGACCCATACTCGATCTGTCGGACCTCGAACAGAGCCGAAAAAAGGGCGCCGGAGGAGAGCTACGGCTACCTCTTCAGGTGGTGAAAGAGGAGAGAATGAACAAAGATATCTTTTGGGGGCGCTATAAAATCAATATCGTAATGGTTTTGGTAAGAATTTTGTTGTTTTTATATATAGAGGGAGAAATGAAGTGGTAAGCGGTTAGAACACGTAGTCGCTGAATATGTTTGGTTGTTCTAAGAAGCTGGAGATTTTGGAATTTAGCTAAGTAGGAGGATGTGTGGGGTTCCTCTCTGCCTTCCACGGCTCTACTCTCTGGATGGCGATTAGATCTGGGTCTTTGCTTTTTACATTTGCATATCTCTTGACTTCTATGTCACTATGTGTGGTGGGCTTCTGTCGAGTGTTTTTTCTTGCGGATCATGTGCTTGTAATTCTACACTCAATTTTTAACTACAAAAAGTTTCACATATATATATATTTACACGTTTAGTGCATTGTTGATGTTTTCACGTCAATTATCTTAAAAATTGATTGATATTAATGATTTGTTTTAAGTTATAATAAATTCTACTATAAATAATGTGACATGCAGATTTATGTATAGTTAAAAAATAATAATAATATATAAATCATAAAAAAAAGCCTATATTCACGTATTGATGTAGATGATGTTTTTAGCATTGCAGACAGAATAATATTTAATTTATACGAAAATTTAAATTTAAATTTTATTTTTTTTACAAACTAAATTTTATCATGCTAACAATATAGAGTGCATGTTGTTCCTATTAATTTGCTATAAGAAAGAGTTTTAAATTTAAGACTTTAAACTCAATTATGATCTCTTTAATATTAAGACTCCCACTAATAATTAGGATTTTAAAGCTATTTGATGTTTTAACTATAAGTTGATTATTCATTCACTTGGGAAGGATGTCTGCTTTTCATTTTAATATATAAGATTTATTGAAAGTTATATATGTTAGGTGGAAGCAACGTGCATAGCACGTTTGTCTAATTTTATGAAATGATTATTTGTAAAAAAATAATATATATTTTATAAAAATTATTGATATCACTTAATAATTTAAGGCATATTGGAGAAAATAAAAAAATTAGTTCAAAATATCATATAATCCAATACATATTTATAACATCCATAATTTTAGCAAAGATGTATACGAAAAATTTAATAAAAGTCTAACACAAACGGTAGTTCAAAATATGTGTCGTTTGATGTTTGTATTATTATTCATCAATTTATGTCATCCTATAGACGATCAATAAAGACAACATTGAAATTCTTATTTTGCTGTTGGTTGAGTCGATCGGGGACAACATAAAGTTAAAACATAATCTTTTTATAAAATTTGTGGTATAATATTTTTTATATATAGCATATATATAAATTCTAAAATATATTTTGAAGTTGTTGGCCGAATTTACTATTTCTTGATTAGCTCAAGGATCACGACCTTTATCACATACTCATCATAGCAAGCCCACGTGTGGAATATGATTTAGCGGAAGCTACGTCCTACTACCATGGTAAAAAAAACACTTTAATTAAATACACTTGTATTATATATTATATGAGATTTTTAAATTTGGAATACTAAATAATCTGAGTTAATGAAACGTATAATACACGTATATTATACTTAGGGATTCACGTCTTATGTACCTAATACACATGTATATGTTAAGGAAAAAGAGAAAAATATAATAACTAATCTTTAATTACTTATTATTATATAAACTATTAAGTATTATAAGTATTGTGATTAATAAATCATATAACAACATTGAATGCTATCTCTCTCAAAATTTATGTTTTCATTTTATATGTCAAACCGTTAAAACAAACGATGTTAACTTTAACGGAAAAATAAGAAAAACCATTAAAACAAGATTTTTCATTTCATACACACTTTTTATATATAGAATATATGACACTTGTGAGAGGTTATATGAAGTTTTATTCTTCCTATAAATATAATTTTATTTCTACATGTATTGTCCATATATATTCAGCAAAAACATCATAGATTTATATTAGCCAAAAAAAAAAAAAAGTACTTTTAAAAAAATCAACTATTCTTATAAATCAATCGGATTCACAACTAGTGATAATAATTTCGAAGCTTTCTAAAAGATAATTACCAAAGTAGCATAAATCTACGAGGTAATTACATTTTATCTCCTAGTTACTCTCAAGATATCAAAATTATCCTTTATATGATTAAATTTAAAATAAGTAATATTACAAACCTTACTTCTATTTTACTTTTATTCTGCGGCACTTTTCATCATTTTTATATTATCAATTATTTTTTAAAAGAAAAATCTAAAAATTGATAAATAAGATATATATATATATATATTATGACGTATATTTAGGAAAGGATATCAAGCGATACTTTTGATAGTATAAAGCTTACAATATTAGAGCACTCTTAATTGATTCTTGTAAAATATATTTTTCTTCAAATATATTTTAAAATGCTACTCCATTAGATTTTGTATTTCTACAGTGATCCATTTACATGTAGAGGATCCTATTCATCAAATATAAACATTTTTAATTACTCTCTCTTTCCTCCTTATGTGATTTCCCATTTCCTCTTCATGTGTAAACTTTTTAAAAAATATTTGAAATGAATATAAAAGAATAAAAAATATAATATTTAAATGATACGAAGAAAAAATAGATAAGTTGATGTATGGTATATTGTAAAAGTCAATATGTAAAATAAAAAAAATGAGTTTTGATAATGTGTTTTGAATGATAGTATAAAGAAGTCCTTGAGAGTGCTCTTAAGGGGAAAAAATGATAGTTCGGGAACATTTAAATAACTTCTTTTAAATTGACAACCACTATAAAGAAATAAGAATGACTAAACTACTATTTTAATTTTATTATCACATTTATTTTGAAACATTCAAACAAAAGATAAAAATTCAATAAGAAATAAAATAAACAAATAGGGCTGATAATTTTTTACTACTAACAAAACTCAAAGCCTCACGTGGTTTTCGGGGTTGGCGGGTGGCCTGTCTGACTACGTACGCACGTTTTGAACCTTGAACTTTGAAATGTTCAATTACGCACGTTTGTTCCACGGCTTCGATCAAATTGTAGTGACTCGAGTTATGGAAGCGGTCCCAGATTCCCAACCCAAGTCTGATATGCTACATGTTACCAGCAACCTGAGGTCCTGAGCCGCCCACCATCGTTACACTTGCGATGTGACTGAGTTGAGTGATTTTATAAACAGAGTATTTATGTAATTTATGAAAGTTGATTTTATTTTTATAAGTTATTTTATGAAAATCGGTCTGTATTTGAGTCATGTATACATATTAGTATTTACTATAATTTGAAAAAAAAATAGATACAATATATATTTTTTATAATATGAAATAATAGTGGTGAACAATGCGAAATCTACTCAGACAGGATAAACTCCACTATGAGATTTTTAAGATCCGCGTGTAATTTTTGAATGTCTTCAAATTATAAAACTCGATCGAATCCTGATCGACCGGTCATTGATCCTTTATACATGATTTCAGTAAAAAAAAAATTATATGGATCCAACCCTTTATCCAGTCCTGTGTTAAATGAGGAGCATTTTTTTTAAAAATAAATTATAAAAATAATTCAATTTTATAGAAAGATATTTAATTTAAAATATAGTTATAAAAATATTATAGATGTACTAGGGTATTATCCGCACCCCTAGGATGGGGTTGCACACTTCCCACACTTCACCCCGGCCCACATGGAAGGAAGGGATTTTTGCCCCAAACAAATCGAAAACATTAAAAGGGAAAACTTAAAACTAGTAAAAATTTAGAGCAAATCCACAAACGATTACGAGAGGGAGAGTATAAAACTAGTAAAATTCACATTTTATAGTTATAATTTTTTTAAAATTTTATATAAAATATAATAAATAATTCAACTTTTTTAAATTTTAATTTAAAATTTTTAAATATTAAAATAATAATATTATTAAAATATAATATTTTAAATTTTTATTTAAAATTCAAAACTCTCGTCTCACTTCCTAAATCATAAGAAGAGGAGAGGACACGAGGAAGCAGGCCGTGCTGCCGTAGTGACTACAAGAGGGAGAGAGGTTCTAAGAGTGCATCACTGCAGCCCGCAAGAGAGGAGAAAGAGAGATTGCATGCGCGGAAGAATTAGATTTAATTTAATCCCAAAACGATGTTGTAAAACTTTTTTTTTTTATAAAAATGTTCATTACCAAAACAACACTGTTTTAGAAACTAATTATATATATATATATATATATATATATATATATATTTGGGGTTGGGCCCTCGCATCGGGCTGGCTAGGTTACTCACGCTGCCTAGGTGGAGCCGGGGTGGTGGACACGGTGGTGAGAGTGGTGTCTTGCTGCCCACCCCTAACGTGTATCATTACTCCATTTCATTACGGTATGTCTACGTGTGAGTAACAGGAGTTATTACGTAGAGTGTTTTAACAAAATAAATCATCACGGTCTTGAAAAGTAACCATTGAAGTGTCTGCTAGCTGGAACAGTATCTTTGGAGTCCTTTAAAGGAGTCGAGTACAAGAAAAATGAATGATTAAATCGTTGACGACATTTTCTTTCGTTGATCTAAAGTGCAGTACTTCCATGGCATCCAAAATTGAACGCGTTTTGAATATTGTTGTTAAAGTGATCCAAAAAACCCATTTATTAGTCATGTAATATTATACAAACTTGACAAAAATGGCTATTAATTTGACTTGACTAACCTCAAAGAAAATCATTTAGGTAGTTGACTAGGTGGAGCCAATTCCAACATCTACCGCCTGTCTGCACCAACCCCAGAAACTCGGGATTTTCCAAAAGCCGCCATCCTAATTTTCTCCATCTGATCAAACCCTCCTGGTCTGAAATCAAAACATGATGAGTATATAATTAACTAGCTGTATCAAACTCTTCACCAAAAGGGTTTCAGTGCTTGAAAATGCAAAATATCATGAACAATAAGACCTGTGTCCTTGAAGTGACGATACCGATGATAAGAATTCAATCCGATTTGAAAATGGCTAATGCATGGTTTTTCTCCACTTACCACATGAAATATGCATTATTTTGCCTCATGGTCGGATGGTTCAAATGTTGTCTCTAATTATAATATTAAGAAGTTTGGAGAACATATAATAAGTTATAACTACTAATCCAAAAAACTTCAACGTCTCGAAGTTGGCTTTTCCGCACCTAGAAACTTGAGGGTTTCCACTGACGAAGTACCTTTTCACCTTGGCATCAACGAGGTTCAGAAGGAGCTTTGACGGGATGTTAATCAATTTGCAAATGTAAAGGAGCTACTCAGGTTTTGCATGCATGCATTCCGACCCTGGATGGAATTGGGTTGGATGAGACAATTGGGCTTTGAAGTTTGAACTAACATAACCCAGTTGGTCTAATTTTTGGGTCATTCATTCATATATTGCCGCCGAAGGGTTTTTGGTAAAAAGGCAATAATGTAATGATTTTGTTATTTTTTTATATTTAAAATTTAAATTAATATTTATTTTTATTAAAATTTAACTTATTAACTAATTAACGTATATATTGATGCACAAAATCACTTACAATCAAATTTTACCTAAAGTAGTTATCATTATCTTTTGCTTGTTCCTTGGGCTCCTGGACATTTTATTCAGACCTCCGAACTAGAAGCCGAGGGTGCCCATATCATTCGGGAATACCGAAAACAAAAAAAAAATTAAAAAAAGAGGAAAATTCTGAGTTAAATACATAATAAAACACCGCAGAGAAGGGCCACCTTCACAATTTTCGATCGAGAAGAGGAGCAGAGATGGCGAGCAGGACTGCGTTACGTTTCGTCTTATTGGCAGAGCCCTGGCAACCCGTTTGTCTCAATCGGACCTTGGTTCGAGCTTCATTGAGGACCGGCGGATCTTTCTCTTCTACGCCCAGGTTGAGCCGCAAATTCCGGGACCCCAAGGCCCGAGGTTTTCACGCGGCCAAACGAACCCAACTCGATTGCTCTCACAACGAAACCCCGTCTTCCTCTCAGGAAGACCAGGGCCCGCCTCAAGAAGCTGTTCTCAAAGCTATTTCGGGTTCGACTCCGAACAATCTTTATCTCTTTCTCTCTCCCTCTTTTTTCAATGAAAATTATTTTAGAGTCTTGTTAATTTTTGTTGGTATTGGTCCTATTGGATGCAGAGGTCTCTAAGACGGAAGGCAGAGTTGGACAAACCACAAATGTGGTGATTGGTGGCACCGTAGCAGACGATTCAACCAATGAATGGCTCGCTTTGGATCAGAAGGTATGGTACGAAGGAACCCAGCTCAAGCGGTTTGCTTACATACTCTTTCTTACCATTCAAAGATAACACCTGCAACAAATATATCCCTATTTTTTTGTTAATTGGGTTATATTTCTGGAGTGAACGACTTTGATGCACATAGACTTTACACGTTCTTTTATGGAAATTGCAAATTTGTACGATTTTCTTTCTTTTTTTAATCATTTTCAGCATAGGTTTTTAAAAAATTGAACCAGTTTGGTCCTAAATCAATTGCATTCGTTGTTCACATGTGTGGTCATGGTCGTGGTCGATTTTGTTTACAATTTTGTAATCATTATGAAATTAATGATGCGTCCTACTTTTGATAGGTGAACTCATACCCAACAGAAAGAGGGTTCACGGCGATTGGAACCGGTGGTGATGATTTTGTGCAAGCCATGGTTGTCGCTGTTGAATCTGTTATTCAACAACCAATCCCCGAGGTAGTTATCCATTGTTTTTGTCGTGAATTAAATTATTTATAAAGTATTCAGAGGTTGGTTTATTGTAGCATGAACTAGGGTTATCTGTAGACAAGAAAGTGTAGTAATGAATACCGATCAAGTTTGAATGTGTTACAGACTTGTTTCAGGGTTTATGTTGTAGTTGGTATTGTTTTGAATACATTGTGTTCGCCTTGTATGATTTTAGTTTATTATACATGACATGAGAGGGGTAGTGGGAAAAAATGCTAATGGGATGTCTTCTGAGTGAATATAAATGATGATGAGTTGGAGGAAAGCAAAGTAACGTTTTGGCATACTTGCTAGTTGGGATAGGTTGCCTGAGAAGACCACATCTATTATGTCTCTGCAACTCATAAGGAGAAAGTTGATGCCAAAATAGTCTTTTGGTCCAAGGCTGTATACCCATGGTTGCGATGATGTCAATTTCAAGAAGCATTTAAGCTACATTGATCCATTAATCAATATAAACAACTAGACAGCACATTTGGACCTGAGATGTACAATACATACAAGGACTAGTTGTGACGGCAGCCTAGGAGAAGAGAAGAAAGCTACTGTTGCCTAAGAAGCTACCTTCTCCTACCTCCGATCTATATCTATAGGCAGCAATGGTAAGAGCTGGTGGGCATGATTACTCCATCGACTGCTAGAACTAACACACTATGTTGTATCTTGGTTCGTCATTCTTAATTTGTAAGATCTTTAGAATTGTAAATCATAATAGTATCCCCTTTCAGCAACGGCAGGAATATTTTTTAGTGCAATTTTCCTGTATCTTGCTTTTGATACGAATAAAGCAAATCCAGTGTTTTCTTGAGTGGCCTTTGGTCAGGAGCTGGATGATAGATTGGTTTTGGTGAAGTATGACTAAGCTCACCATCTCATTTTTCCTGGGTCAAAACAAGTTGTAGGATTCCCTTTTTTCACTGATGTCCCATGGCAGCAAAGGTTGCTAACTAGCAGGATCGACCATGCCATAAGTAGAGAGACCATTGGGCCTTCTGTGAACTAGAATCTCCTACTGAATATAGCTGGAACTTATGAAAATAAGGGAGTATCAATCAATCTGATGTATGGCTGTACGAAAAAATTCTGTCATGGCTCTAAAGTTGCCAGACAGAAGAATATTGTTCCTGTTGGAGGCTCTTAAAGGGGGATGTGGAGGACTGAGGAGAGCATGGTTTACATTGGAAAAGATCTAAAACCTATTCTATTGTCAGGATTGGGTTTGCCATGCGACAGCAAGTTATTTTGTTAACCTTGCAAATTATGCTGCCATCGGTTCTCTTTAACCACGTCTACTTTAAAAAAAAAAAAAGGTTCTCTTTAACCACCTCCTTGAGTTTGTTTCATGGTCATCTGCTTAATCACTCTTTTCTATTATTGTAAAAGTTGATGAAGGTCTGGTTGTTGGAATAAAAGAGACGCAGAGCAATGAAGAAGATGATGGAAAATGTTGAGAAATTCTATTAATGTAATGTAAAAATATTCTGTACAGTAGGCTATTTATACAAGAAGAATGAAGAATAATCTATACAGAGAAAATGAATGTATTATATTGCCCCTAAGCATCTATTTATAACAGAATATTAAGAGCAAGTCTGTTGTAAATTCGTTGAGCATGTAGTGGTGCTGATTTGATCCTTGTGCGTGGTAGCTGACTTATCATCTGGTATTTGTTCCTTGTGCGTGGTGGCTAGCTCATCTGGTAATAATTATAGCTTAATTTATGGGCAGTACGCACCTTAGCAATTATCTAAGTTGCAAGTCGAACGATTGATTATGGGACTGGCCTCTTTAGGGAACATCTTTAACCTAAAAGTTTATTGGTGCAGTGCTTGATGACCTTTTTGTTATTCCCAATGTTTGCAAGAATTTAGTCAAGTAATTGATTTGCAGATTTTGTCTTGTTCTGTGAAAATATTGTGTCGGCTACAAAATTATATAGATATTCCTGAAGTATAATGCTGCTATGTTTTTGATAGCTGAACTTTTATAAAGAACTACTTAATCTAAGTAAATATAACGGTATGAATCCTAGTCTAATCAACATCATATTTTCATGTTTTGCACAGGGTCATGTGAGGCAGAAAGTGTCATCGAGAGGCAAATATGTATCTGTGAACATTGGGCCCATTCAAGTCATTTCTAGTGAGCAGGTCTCTCTCTGCGTCCCTCTCTCTCTCAAACGCGCAACCAGATATCAATGAAATTTCTTCTCTCTCTAGAAGAAAGAGATATATTGATTACTTTTGAAATCCACATTAGGCAGGCAATATTGATTAACAATATGATTTATAACCTGTATCGGCCTTTGTTAACATGAAATTGGTGTACTTCAGGTCCAAGCCGTATACAATGCCATGAGAAGAGACGAACGTATGAAGTACTTTTTGTAGCATGAATTTTGTGTAGATTGGCCGATCATCTATAGCTGTATGATTGTCCCTCACCATCAACTTCACTTTCTTTTGTTCTCTTTCCACGTTAGCCTTTTATGTTCTAACCCATGATATCTCTGTAGGCAACAACTGCTGGTTAAAAAATTAATCTAGTGCATATGTTCAAGATTTCTTTGTAATTTTGGTCTTCCATATTAGAAAGATAACATGTGTCTCAAGCTCGGGAAAGAGTTTGCTGCTCTCGCCGCTTTTAGGCATAAGAAGCTCTTCGTGCACGAAGATTGGCAAGAGTTTGTTTGTGTGGCTTTGGAAGAGAGGGATATTAGATCTGTTTAATTCTTCTTCTGCTCATTCCATTTGAACAAAACCCCAAATATGTAATTATGTGTAGTCATTGTTGCTGGTCTAAATTTTTACACTTCTTAGCCTCAACAGAACAATAAAACACTGCCATGTCTTGCCTTTACACTATAGGTTTGTGGAAAATGAGAGGATTATGTTCGATTGTATTGTCTAGATTCAGTTATGGCATGCGAGACCAAAGAACATGTAGGAATGGGGGGCCTAGGATAAGTCATCGGATGGATTAAGGACCACTGGATAAGTATGTGTAGGTAATAAAAATATTTGTAACAAATAATAAATATGATACTTTTATCACTTATAAATCATCCTTTATTTCCTTAAAAGATAAATTCAAAAGTTGGTGAACCACATCACTTCATTATAGTGAGATGAGGATGTAGTTCGTAGAATTCTCCTTTTTCGGAAGCAGGGAGACTTATGCCCCTTTGGTTAGGCAACGGGCAGGCAAGAGCCGCCTTTCGTAGTGCTCGGCCTCCCATTCTGGACTGCCTTGGTCATCACAAGTGGCCCACTCCAGACAACCACGACCAAGCCACTACGTAGTGACGCAGATTGTCGGTGGTCAGAAGGGGGTGAAACATCTCCATTTTCATCTCAGATATGGGTGTTGTGCCATCAGGCCACAAGCCGTTGGCTCTCGGTGGTCAGGTTTTAGTAACCCAGATGAGATGAGGCACCGCCAGATGACATTTTGTCTAGGAGATGATTTTTTAAAAACTTTGAAAATACATTTAAAAAAAAACAAACCTTAATTTTAAGGGTTAAATTTTGTTAAGATAATCTATAGATAAATGATATAATGAAAACTTATACTATACATCTTCACTTAATTAACATACGATTTGTCATTTTTGTCTTTCTATTTTTCAACACATATATTTGAGCATCAAGATAGAATGACAAAAATGACAAATCACATTTTATTAAATAGAGATATGTGGTGTAAGGTTTCCATATAGAATTTCTCTAATCTATATGATTTGCTTTTTAGATACAATAATCGCTATATTTTGATTTTAAGTTTTTTTATTCATTATAGTATATCATTAAAATAGATATAAGAGTAATGCTAAATACAGTTGTGAAGTGCGCAAGTGACGTACAGTTGCTTTGAAAAAAAGTAGAGTCTACTATTAAAAAATTAATCTCTTTTCAGGTGACTATATGAGTTCTATATTTATTCATTTTTTTTTAAATAATTATGCGGCATTTGCGCATTCATGATTGTAATTATCTCTCTCTCTTTTATTATTATTATTATTATTATTTTTATAATGAAGTATGTATTTCCATTAACATCGTCAAAAGTGTTGATGTAGCATTTCATATCTCATGCCACCTAAAAGTCAGGATGGCTCTCGGAGAACTGTTGGCACGAACATATATGATGACCCCATGAGAGATATGAGACTGGGAGTCGCGGCCACCCGTTTGAAGAAGGGGGGGACTACTCCTCTTACCAAACTTTAGTTTTATCTTTTAATATAAACAATTTTCAACTTTTATTAATTTTATTTTATGTTTTTCTCTTATTTTATATATTTTTGCCTTTACATTTTTATTTTTGTTGACCAATGGCATGTCATGTCAATATTTTAACGATAGATTAACCACACACCATCTACGTGATATAATTTAATTTAAAAGATAAATTTTAATATTTGAATTTTACTAATTAAATTATGCTATGTAGATGATATGTGGTATAAAGGCCAATAGAGTCAGGAAAATGTAATAGGCAATAGGGTAGAAATTGAGAGAAACTGATAGAAAATATGGAATTACGTCAAGTGTGGGAATACAGCTCACTTCGATGGGAGCAATCCTCCAGAGAATAGGGAAAATAACTTCAGAATATTCTTCTTACCCCCACAAGAAGCTCCTGCCCTTCCATTTAACAAACCCTAACACCGCTTCACTCACAACCGCTAGGAAATTAGGAAAATAAAATAAACATAATACTAGATCATATCCGTAACAAAGATAAAGGATAAAGGCCCACTAACGGCCTAGCTGACTTCTGGCCCAATGGCCTAACCTCCAGCTTGCAGCTAGCACTAAGCTTTATTAGAACCCACAAGCTTCAAGGCCCATGGCCCCTTCATCACTTCGTGACTTCACTTCACTGGACCACTTTACTTCACTTGCACTCTTCTCTGGCACGAACACTTTACTAACAGCAAACCCAAGCCTCCTTACTGCGCCGTGTAAAATTCCCCCTCCCTTCACAACACCTTGTCCACAAGGTGAGGAAAATCCTTACGCATCTGGTAGCATGGTTCCCACGAAGCCTCTTCGGCATGTTGCCCCTGCCAACGTACAAGGATTTCGACAAAAGGCTTGTTATTTCTCTTCCTCATGCGACTGGCAAGTACCTCCTCTAGCTCTGGCTTGAAGATGACCCGAGTGTTCACGGGTGGTAGCATTGGCACTAGGTTGATGTCTTGCCCCAACCCACGTTTTAGCTAAGAAACATGAAACACGTCATGGATTTGGGCTGTGTCCGATATATGCCACCTTGCCAAGCCTCTGCACCACCTGGTACAGCTCAAAGAAGCGGGGGAGAGCTTCAAATTTCGGCGGTTGTGTACAGAGGACTGCCTATGTGCCTGGAGCTGCAGGTATACCCAATCACCCATAGAATATTGATGCTCCTTTATCTTATGATCTGAGTAGTGCTTCATACGATTATGTGCGTTGGTGTTGTTTCCCTTGTGTAATGTCCAAGGATGATCTCTATCTCTTAGTGTTGAGTCGACTTCCTCCAACCTTGAGGTTCCAGCCATGTAATTAAGTAGTCTAGGAGGTTTATCTCCATATAACGTCTCAAAGGGGGATACTTTATGTTAGGGTGAACACAAAAAATCACAGCGGAATATTTTCTACCCTTTCGATGTGTAAATTAAATTTATAATCTAGTAAGTAGAAACTCACAAGCATGACACCAGAAATTTTTACGTGGAAAACCCTCCAATACAAAGGAAAAACCACGGGACATAGTCCAGTTAAACTTCCACTATCAATGATAATGAGATTACAGATTGTCTTATCTAGAATAATATCTAGAGGCTACCAATACATCAAGAATATTTATATTCTTGGTTTATCACAAAATCATCACCATACAGATGGAAAAATCACAAGAAAGATAAGAAATACTTCACCAAATAAGCATATGCAGAGGACAGATGAAGATGAATCTCAGCGATCAAAGCCAGTCAAAATGAAGTTGTCAACCTCACGAGCAACATACTGAAATTTCATCAGAATCAGACCACGAATGATCTCTCAAAGAGTCTTGTAAAAGTGTGAAGAAAAGAAAAACTCTCGACGGCTTCTCTATTCTCTCCGTCTCTCTCTCTTCTCTTCTCTTTCTTTTCTTTATTTTTCTGCCACACACTCTCTCTCTTTTGCCGACACTCCCTTCTATTAATTCATGTAAAGGAAGCACAAATTACAAATATGCCATCTTAATAATTTTCCCTCACATGGAGGGACCCACAATAACAAATCTCCCCCTCCCGACTATGTGAGAGGTTCCATCAAACCTGCTTTTACTCTACATACTTCGAGTTTTTCCATAGGCAGTGGTTTTGTCATCATATCTGATCCATTTTCATCAGTATGGATTTTTTCAATTTGTAACAACTTCATCTCCAATACATTTCGAATCCAGTAATATCTCACATCAATATGCTTGGATCTTGAGTGAAAGGTTGAGTTCTTGCTAAGATGGATAGCACTCTGACTATCACAGTAAAGAACATACTTCTCTTGTTTCTAACCCAATTTTTCTAAGAATTTCTTCATCCATAGCAACTCTTTACTAGCCTCAGTTATGGCAATATACTCAGCCTCTGTAGTAGATAGAGCAACACATTTATGCAGTTTAGATTGCCATGACACAGCTCCCCCTGAATAAGTTATCATATACCCAGAAGTGGACTTTCTGGAATCAATATCTCCAGCCATATCTGCATCTGTAAACCCATCAAGCATAGGCTTACCATTTCCAAAGCACAAACACACCTTGGAAGTACCTCTGAGATATCTAAGAATCCATTTCACAGCTGCCCAATGTTCTTTGCCAGGATTAGAGAGAAATCGACTAACAACTCCAATAGCATGAGTGATATCGGGTCTTGTGCACACCATCGCATACATTAAGCTGCCCACAACTGATGCATAAGGCACATTCTGCATTTCTTCTTTTTCTTTCTCACTTGTAGGACTTTGCTTTGAACTTAGCTTCAAATGACCCACAAGTGGAGAACACACTGGTTTTGCCTTACCCATGTTAAACTTGTTTAATACCTTCTCGACATAACTCTCTTGAGATAGCCACAACTTGCCATTATTTCTGTCACGAGAGATCTTTATACCAAGAATCTGTCTTGCAGGGCCTAAGTCTTTCATAACAAAAGACTTACTCAATTCTCTTTTCAATTTATTAATTTTTCCAGAATCACGACCAACAATCAACATGTCATCCACATATAGCAAGAGAATAATAAAGTCATCTTTAGAAAACCTTTTAAAAAATACACATTGATCTGAAGAAGTTTTATCATACCCGTGCTCACTCATAAAAGAGTCAAACTTCTTATACCATTGTCGAGGTGCCTGCTTGAGTCCATATAAACTCTTTTCCAATCGACACACAAGATGATCTTTACCCTTTGCTGCAAACCCCTCTGGTTGCTCCATATATACTTCCTCCTCTAAATCACCATGGAGGAAAGCAGTCTTCACATCAAGCTGTTCGATTTCTAAGTTCATACTGGCAGCCAAGCCCAAAACAACTCTGATAGAAGACAATTTTACTACAGGTGAAAAAATTTCTTCAAAATCAATACCTTTCCTCTGACTAAATCCCTTCACAACCAAACGTGCCTTGTACCTTGGTTGTGATATATTTGGCTCAGTCTTCAATCTGAAAATCCATTTATTCTTCAATGCTCTTTTACCCTTTGGTAATTATACCAGTTTATAGGTGTGGTTTTCATGCAATGATTTCATCTCTTCTTGCATAGCTCTCAACCATTCATCTTTCTGATCATGTTGCATGGCTTCTTGATAACATTCTGGCTCTCCCCCATCAGAAAGTAAAACATACTCAGCCGCAGGAAATCTGGTAGAAGGCTTATGCTCTCTGGTAGATCTTCTTATCTGATTTTCTGCAGGTGGTTCTGAAGGAGATCCCTCTACTTGTTGATCTGATCCCATGTCATCAATTTCAGGTTCACCTCTTTCAACAGTATCTGCCTGTTCTTCTAAAGCATCTTCCCCATGCTCATCATGCATCACAGAAGAAGGAAAAACAGAATCCATATCAACAAGTTCTTCATTTAGAAATTCATGCTTCTTTTGATTCACATCTTCAATGGTCTGATCTTCAAAGAAAACAACATCTCTGCTTCTCTGAATTTTCTTCTTAACTGGATCCCACAATCTGTAACCAAATTCCTCATGTGCATAACCCAGAAAGATACACTGCTTGGATTTGCTATCAAGTTTAGACCTCTCATCTTTAGAAATATGAACAAAAGCTCTACAGCCGAATACCCTCAAATGCTCAAGAGAAATATCTTTTCCTGTCCAAACTTTTTCAGGAATGTCACCATCCAAAGGAACTGAAGGAGAAAGGTTGATCAAGTCAACTGCTGTCCTCATTGCCTCACCCCAAAAAGAATTAGGCAATTTTGCATGAGAGAGCATGCATCTGATCCTTTCACAAATTGTTTTGTTCATTCTCTCTGCTACACCATTTTGCTGTGGTGTCTTAGGAACTGTTTTCTCAAGCCTTATGCCGTGACTTCTGCAGTATTCTTCAAATGGTCCTCTATACTCACCTCCATTGTCTGCCCGAACACATTTTAAATGCCTTCCAGTTTCTCTTTCAACTTTCATGTGTAGCATCTTGAACGCATCTAGCACCTTATCTTTAGTTTTCAATGGAAAAGCCCACACTTTTCTAGAATGATCATCTATAAAAGTGACATAATACAATGCACCACCAAGACTTTTGGCATTCATAGTGCAAACATCAGTATGAAACAAATCAAGAATGTCATTCCTTCTAGAAGGAGAAAATTTCTTAAAAGAAATTCTTCGTTGCTTTCTCATAAGACAATAAGTACATGACATTAGTTGCGTACCTTTGATACATGGCATCAGTTTTCTTTTCTGGTTTAACACCAGTCAAATCAATAGGCTCAAATAACTCTTTGCAATATAAAACATCCTCCATCCTTGTCTTCCAAATTGAATAATTAGAAGAAGTGAGTTTGATCATACTACTAGATGAATCCTCCATATTTAATTCACACCGATGCTTAACAAAATAATGAACTTAGCTCTGATACCACTTTGTTAAGGTGAACACCAAAAATCACAGCGGAATATTTTCTACCCTTTCGATGTGTAAATTAAATTTATAATCTAGTAAGTAGAAACTCACAAGCATGACACTAGAAATTTTTACGTGAAAAACCCTCCAATACAAAGGGAAAAACCACGGGACCTAGTCCAGTTAAACTTCCACTATCAATGATAATGAGATTATAGATTGTCTTCTCTAGAACAATATCTAGAGGCTACCAATACATCAAGAATATTTATATTCTTGGTTCATTACAAAATCATCACCATACAGATGGAAAAATCACAAGAAAGATAAGAAATACTTCACCAAATAAGCATATGCAGAGGACAGATGAAGATGAATCTCAGCGATCAAAACCAGTCAAAATGAAGTTGTCAACCTCACGAGCAACATACTGAAATTTCATCAGAATCAAACCACGAATGATCTCTCAAAGAGTCTTGTAAAAGTGTGAAGAAAATAAAAACTCTCGACGGCTTCTCTATTCTCTCCGTCTCTCTCTCTTCTCTTCTCTTTCTTTTCTTTATTTTTCTGCCACACACTCTCTCTCTTTTGCCGACACTCCCTTCTATTAATTCATGTAAAGGAAGCACAAATTACAAATACGCCATCTTAATAATTTTCCCTCACATGGAGGGACCCACAATAACACTTTAGTATAGGCATATACACTAGAGTTGAAACTCCACTCAGCTAACTCCACCCACCTCGACCAATCCTTAGGCCTATCACTGGTGAAACTCCTCAAGTAGTTCTCCAACCACTTGTTGGTTGCCTCAGTTTGTCCACTCATCTGTGCTGAAGGATAACTGGATACCCTGTAGTGAAAACAGCTCCTTCCAGAACTGGCTAGTAAATGTATGGTTCATGTCCGAGATAGCTGGATATCCTGTAGTGAAAACAGCTCCTTCCAGAACTTGCTAGTAAATGTATGGTTCATGTCCGAGACAAAAGAACCTGGCATCCCATGTAATTTGATTATAGAAACAACTGAGCTACTACTCTTGCAGTGTAGGGATGAGCTAGTGGCACAAAGTTTGCATACTTGGTGAATCTATCCACCGTGACCCACAATGTGTTAAAGCCCCCGGACCTAGGTAGCCCCTCCATAAAATCTATAGCTATAGTTGTCCATGGTTTTTGTGGAATAGGCAGAGGTTGCAACAGCCCCACTAGGTATTGTATTATTCACCTTCACTACTTGAACTTAGATATGATTTTAACCCAGGCCAATAAAAATCCTTTCTTAACATGTAGACAATTTTGTCAAAGCCCAAGTGTCCCCCCATAGATCAGCTGCTATGCACCAAAGTCAACAGCCTTTTTATAAGGGCTTGGTTAGTAGGGACATACACCATTCCCTTATAAAAAAAATAGATCCCATTCTTCAGTGTAAAAGGGCTGGCAAATCACCCATTGGATCTCCACTTCAATAGATTTCTCCGCTTGTTTCCTCAAGGCCTGCATTTCAAGCTCAATAGCTTTGAACTGGGATTCCGTCGACTTCTTCAGGGTGTTGAGATCATCTTGAAGCTAATTTATGCGGGTGCCTTCTGTCATGAGAAATAGAAATCACAAAGAATGAATTCTCTGATACCACTTTGTAATAGACCCAAGGAAATGTACTAGAAAATAGAGTTGAAATTGAGAGAAACTGAGAGAAAATTTGGAATTACGTCAAACGTGGGAATACAGCTCACTTCAAGGGGAGCAATCCTCCAGAGAACAGGCAAAATGACTTCGAAATATTCTGCTTTCCCCCACAGCAAACCACTGCCATTCCATATAACAAACCCTGACACCTCTCCACTCACTACCGTTAGGAAATTAGGAAAATAAAATCAACATGATCCTATCCGTAACAAAGATAAAGAATAAAGGCCCACTAACGGCCCAGCTGACTTCTGTCCCAATGGCTTGACCTCCAGCTTGCAGCTACCACTAAGCTTTATCAGAACCCACACGCTTCAAGGCCCACAGCCCACAACCCCTTCATCACTTCATTTTACCCAACCACTTCACTTCATTTGCACTCTTCTCTACCACGAACACTTTACCAACAGCAAACCCTAGCCTCCTTACTGCACCATGTAATAGAATAGCATTGCTCTTAAAAGATAAACTATATATGAATTAATTTAAGGTTTAGAGATATTATACTTAGCAGTCTTACACCACACACCTTTTTTTTTTTTAAAGAAGAGCCGGTAGTCACCCACATAGCAGCCCCGTCTCAAGTTTATTAATAAGCCCTCACTTGTGGCGGAGGAATACCGTGGTGTAGTTTTACACCACACACCTGTTGTGAGAGAAACATAATAATAATAAGAATAGACGTGCGATGCATGAGTGCTTTTTATAACATTTAATCCCAATTTTAAAATAAGATGAAAGACGATCACAAAGTTTGGATGGGGACAAGTCCAACTCTATCGTATTTGGAGGAGAAAAGATTTTTGCAACCGTGAAATGTGCAACTGCCTCGTAATTGTTTTAAAAAAAGTAAATAAAACGTAAGACCGACATGAAAAAATTTTAATTTTTTAATAATGGATCTCACTTTTTTTCAAAACGATTACGCGATATTTATACACTTTACAATTATATGTAAAGTTACTCTTTTGCATTAAATTAAACAAACAATATTCCAACTACAGTACAAAGGCCACCAGATAAAACAGTGCAAAGGCGGACCGGGTTATTATGATTTTAGAAACATTAATTTTAATAATTTTTAATCCTTTGTTGTGGACTGGGCAGTACTATTCTAATCTTACATTTTTTTTAATATATTAATATATATATATATATATATATATATATTCTAATCTTACATTCAATAAAAGGAAGAAACATTTTTTAAAAAAGTTTAACCCTGTTCTCACCCACCAGCAGTAGAAAATGAGGTACCTTTCTAACCAAAAAAAGAAAAAAGAAAGGAAAAAAAAAACTTGAAAAAAATTAAAAATAAAATAAAGACTCAAGAAGAAGCAATTTCATTTTCTAGATAGAGTTTTAGGTTGTGTAATCTCGTTAACTCCTTCTTTAAAAAATAATTGGGTCAATTATTAAAAAATAATGTTTTTATATAAATCTTAAATTGATCTATTTTTTTGAAAAAAAAGAGTTTATGGGATACCCGTTTGCTATCCAGCCAAAAGGAATATCTCATTTTTTTAATTATATAAAAATTAATTTATAAGATAATATAATTTGATGTAATATATTATATTGTAACATTATTTTTATTATAAAATAAATTTTAAAAATACGTAAAACTGCATAATTTATTTTTATATAATCGCCAGCTTTGCATACAAAGAGGCTTTCATCTGAACTTATCTCATTATAATAATTTTATTAAATTAACACAATATATAATAAACAATAATAATAGTAAAAAATAATATTCTAATAATATTTTATTCAATTTTTATCTGATCATTTCATATTATTATCCAAAACTCACCAAAATGTCTTAACAGAAATAGAAGTACTCTAACCATAAAGGAATTAAATAAAAATAATCTCACAACCTGACGTAGCTTAATGTGGTTTGTCAGATTATAAAGTTACTTATATTATAAAGCAGATCTAAGAGATCGAATGCAGTCATATCAATTTGTGAGATTATTTTTTTGTAATTTTTTTTATAAATATAGCAGTACTTAAAATAAAAAATAAAATAAAATAAAAAATTCAAAAAGCCTCCACTAACCTCCAGACAAAACACGCATGGCACAGGCAGACATGATAATGAAGACAAATAGAAATGTAAAACCCGTTTTAACTTGGAACACAACGCCCAAACCTTTTGTAAAATCTCTAAATTCTTTTGGAAATAAATTATAATTGTTGTCTTTCTCCGTCGGTTTCTAGCTTAAATGTCTAAACGAGAACGACAAATAGAGGATGACGACAGGGACCCACGAAAACGAGCCTTGTCTCTTTCTAGCAAAATGGAGCACCGGTGCTGCCGCCATCGCTCACGTTAGCCGCTGGCGGAATTTCGAAATGCCAAAGCCTCCCTACCGCCTTGACCAAGTTCTTCCTGCACAGGAACTCCTCTGCGTACATCTTCTCCACCCTCCGATCAACATCGTGCAGGAACACGTGCGTTGGACCAGATCCTTTCCGGTTCCTCGCCATAACAGCCGCCGAGAAGATTGCTGCCATCCGGCCCGGGGCCTCCGCGTAGTACCCTCGCGGCGCGTCGATCATGATCAGGTCCCACTCCTTCTCGTAGACTTCTTCCGGTAGGTTGTCCAGCGCTAACCGGCACCGAGTGTTGCCGCGCAGGAAAGCTTTCGACGGCGAACACAGCGGTTGAGAGCGATAGGAGGATAGCAGTTCGTCGGCTTGGGATAGATGCGTGCGGTACGGGACGGTGTGTGCCCGGAGGTCAGGGGCGTCCTTGAGAACGGTCTGCACCCACTTGGGGTCCTCCTCGAGGAATATCGTCGTGCCGCGTGGGTTGAGCGAGGTCCACATGAGTGAGTCGTGACCGAGTCCGAAGACGAGGAAGTTGCAAGGCGCGCGGGACTTGAGGACATCAAAGGAGATGGTGACCTCCCCCAACGACTGCTGTGGAACAATCTTCGAGGTCGCGTAGTGGAGGATGGCTCGGAGCTGGGTCTCCGTGGGCGAGTAGCCGGAGATGGCACGGATGCCGGAGCCGTCGGTCTGTGAGCACAGCAGGTAATTCTTTCCGGATCCGATGAAACTGTAGACGAACACCGCACCGACGATTAGACCCGCCAAAGCCACTCCGATGAAGAACGTCTTCTCGGAAAGTGAACGGCCATTCTTCATGCCTTATCGTTTATCTTCTGAATACAAATAATTCTGCAACTCCTATTTTCTAGGTCAATCTAACGTCTGCAGTCGAAGTGCGGGACGAGCCTGTGAATGCAAGAACATACTGGGAGAGGTATAAGTAACTGAACGAAAAATATACTTTTTAAGTATTTTTTTTTAATTAATAGAATATTATTATTATTTAAAGTTTATTTAATTTTGATTATTTGAAATTAAATATTAAATATTTTAAAAATAATTGATTAAAGAGTCCTCGTAACGGTTGACACGTTAACATTGTGATAGACAGTTTTGAATTTTGGTAGGCTTATCATGATACATCGGCTTGTGTGGCTCTCGAATCTCGAGCACTAATCTATGATAGCTACAGAAATCTGACCTGAGACATTTGAGTCCATTCCAAAGGACATTCATTTAAATTTTGAAGAATTGTCTTCGAGACATGGTCATATATGGAGGCTGCAAGAGAAATGGCAATTCCTCTGTCAATTGTTTTACTACGCAATGAATGGCCCTTAAAAGCACACTGCTTATTTTTTTTTTAAATAGATAAATTGAGATAAAATTAAAAATTATATAAAATATTATTAAAAATATATTTTTTAATGTCAATAATAATATTATTATTTTAAATTTTAATAAAATTAAATTATTTATTTTATTTTACATAAAAATTTTAAATATTTAAATGAGACTGTTGCCCAGATGACTAACACAAGAGGGGGGGTGAATTGAGTTGTATTTAAAAAAAATAACAATTATAAATCAAATATACAATATCAAATATAAACAAAATACGAAATAGCAATAAATATAAAGAGTAAGGGTAAGAGAGAATCAAACTCAGTATGTTAACGAGGTTCGGCCCCACTGCCTACGTCCTCGCCTCAAGCTACCCCTTGAGGATCCCCGAATTCACTATTCAACCTCCTTCAGGTGGAGGTAAAAACCTATTACACCTTTGAACAACACCGCTACAAAGGATCCGTGTAGAACACCCTCTACACTTGCAATCACCTTACACGTGGTGATTCAACGATTCCCTGTGTAGAACACTTTCTACACGCACAAGGGTTGTACACACCCTTTTACTGATACAAGAATTGATAGTGGGTAGAATATCAGAAAACACTCCTCAATGAGTGAAATAAGAACAATACAGCACAACCTATATCTCTCAAAATGAAAAAGGATTAAGGCTCAATGCTTAGAGAAGAGAGAATGAAAGCTTTGAATGAGAGTTGTATGCTCTTGGTGTTGTGAATGTGAAGCTCTCAAATGATCTATTTATAGGCATATGAGACTTCATATTCAAATTTAAAAAGATTCACATGTCAAAGACATCATCATTCATTTTTCAAAAATTTCAAACCTAATCTTTTTACTTTTTGCATGTGACAAAATGAGCACACTTTACTTTTCAAAAAATTCAAACCTAATCTTTTACTTTTTGCATATGACAAAAGGAGCACACTTTACTTTTCAAAATTTTCAAACAAAGGCATCTTCCTTTTGCATAAGTCAAGAAAAGCATCAATCACTTTTGAAAATATTCAAATAAAACATGCACATGTGAAAGATGACAATCAATCATCTTTAATATTTTCAAAGTTCAACCCTTTAATCATGGCATGCACATGTGAAAGATGACAATCAATTATCTTTCAAAATTTTCAAATTTAATTTTCAAAATATTCATGCACATGTGGAAAATGTATTTTAATGTTTTATGATAAAATATTAATTTTTGAGCCTTAATCCTAATTTCGAATTTTAAAGAGATTTACAACATTATTCTATGACTTTAATGTGAACTTGCTCCCTTCTTGCTCATGCTTGGTTTCTTGATGTGCTTGACTCCATTGTGTAGATAACTTGAGCTTGAGACTCCTTTATTCTATGAATTCATTTGTTATCATCAAAATCCATGTGTAAATATATAATTACACAAAACTTGAAACCTTAGGTTTAACAATCTCCCCCTTTTTGATGATGACAAATACTTGATAGAACCTGAAGCCTGTATTAATACTTAAGCTCCCCCTGAGAATGTGCGTTAGTTTTTCAAGCAAAAAAAAATAAATAAATATAATTCCAAGCATATATAACAAGTTTAACAATTTAAACAATATTAATGTTCTAGTCTAAAACTTCTCCCCCTTTTGGCATCATTAAAAAGGATCGACAGCAAGTAAATAGACTGAAGAAAACGGTGCGTTAAAAAACACTGTAGATAGTTGAAAAAGAGAGCCGTCCGTGACCCGACAAGTCCTGCAAAGCCTCGAGGCCTAACTCTATGAATTTAGTGCGGTTGAAGATAGAAACAAATCGCCTGATGTTGTTGACAAACGAGATTGAAGGCTCCGAGTTTCTAAAAAAAATGTCTTTTTCACTGATCGGGAAAAAACACATTGCTCTTTGACTTGGATGATAGCTCGTCTTGTTCTTTATACTATCTCTATAAAAACAGTCTTAAAGTTCATCCAATCCGCATCAAGTTTTCTTCTTATCTCTATAACTCATCTGCATTCCTTCAACATTCTCGCTTTAAGTTTTCAATTCCTTTCTCAATGGCTCATTCTTCTACATCTCAACCTCCTGTCCTTTCTGCAGCTGCCATTGGTGCTATGTTGCAGCAAGAAAATAATAGTATGGCAAATAAGTCAGACTCCGATGCTATCTACGACTTGGTGAGTCTCGGGACTCGCTACTCATCCTCTATTGTTGCTTTTTCCCAGCGGGTTCAAGCAAAAAACCATGAGGTTGAAAAGCTTAAGGAACAAATTGTTGTACTTCAACGAATTGTTCAAGAGTCTCACACAAGGGAAGGAATCCTTCGGCAGAAGAATAAAAAGTTGAAATCTCTATTGGATTCTTCATTCCGCTTGCCAGTTCCCATGAATAGGGATGACATGATATTGTATGAAGAGAAGAGCGTCTCAAACATGAGGCTAAGAACCTCAAGTTTATGTAAAAGTATTTAAGAAAAATCTATCTATTTTTATGAACTTTGATCTGTCTTTTAAGAGATATTCATAATATGCATCATACCTATTTCTCTTCTAATCATAGATAATCTATCTTCTGGTAAAGGTTTTGTGAATATATCTGCTAACTGATCGTGTGTGTTTGTGAACTCTAGTACTATATCGCCTTTCTGCACATGATCTCGAAGAAAATGATATCTTATTTCAATATGCTTAGTTCTAGAATGTTGTATTGGGTTTTTTGAAAGATTTATAGCACTTGTATTATCACATTTGATTGGAATGTGATTATACATGAGTTTAAAATCTTCAAGTTGTTGCTTCATGTAAAGAACTTGAGCACAACAACTACCCGCAGCAACATATTCTGCCTCAGCAGTAGATAGTGCAACAGAATTTTGTTTTTTACTAAACCAGGAAACTAATGCATGACCTAAGAAGTGACATGCTCCACTAGTGCTTTTTCGATCTATTTTACAACCAGCATAATCTGCATCTGTGTAGCTGATTAGATCGAAAGATGTGTGTTTAGGGTACCATAACCCTAGGTTAATTGTACCACTAAGATATCTAAGAATGCGCTTAACTGCAATTAAATGAGATTCTTTTGGAGATGATTGAAAACGTGCACATAAACACACACTGAACATAATATCTGGTCTACTGGCTGTCAAATATAATAAGCTACCAATCATACCTCGATATACTTTCGAGTCAACTGTCTTACCGGATTCATCTTTATCAAGTTTAGTAGATGGGCTCATTGGTGTTCCAGTTTCCTTAGCACCTTCCATCCCAAACTTCTTCAGCAATTCCTTAATATATTTTGATTGATTGATGAATGTCCCACTTTTTACTTGCTTAATTTGCAATCCGAGAAAGAATGTAAGTTCTCCCATCATGCTCATTTCAAATTCATCCTGCATAGTCTTAGCAAAAACTTGACACATATTTTCATTAGTAGCACCGAATATTATATCATCAACATAAATCTGAACCAAAAGAATATCATCATTTTCGTATTTAATGAAAAGAGTTGTGTCGATTTTTCCTCTTGAGAAACCTTTTTTAATCAAGAAACCACTGAGTCTCTCGTACCACGCTCTAGGAGCTTGTTTGAGTCCATATAGTGCTTTTGTGAGTTTGAAAACATGATTTGGAGAAATATGATTTTCAAAACCTGGAGGTTGCTCAACATATACCTCTTCATTTATAAAACCATTTAAGAAAGCACTTTTAACATCCATTTGAAAAAGTTTGAAATCTTTATAACAAGCATATGCAAGTAGCATTCGAATAGCTTCTAATCTTGCGACTGGTGCATATGTCTCATCATAATCAATTCCTTCTTCTTGATTGTAACCTTGGGCTACAAGTCGAGCCTTATTTCTAGTAATGACTCCGGACTCATCTTTCTTGTTTCTAAAAACCCATTTTGTTCCAATAATAGTATGATTTTTGGGTTTAGGAACAAGTGTCCAAACATCATTTCTTTCAAATTGATTAAGCTCTTCTTGCATAGCTAGAATCCAAGATTCATCAAGAAGTGCTTCATCAATATTTTTAGGTTCAATCTGAGATAAAAAAGCAGTATGATTGCAAATATTTCTAAGAGATGATCGAGTGCTTACACCTTGTGAAGGTTCTCCCAGAATTTGTTCCACTGGATGATCTTTCACAAATTTCCACTGTTTGGTTGCATCTCGTATTAAATTTTGATGATCTTTCCTGATGTCTCCATGTTGGACTTCCTCTATTGTGTTCTCTTTGTTGAGATTGAGACTTTCTGTATTATTTATACCTCCTGTTTCTTCATCAATGGATTTCTTGGAGAGTAGAGAATTAGATTCATCAAATACTACATGCATAGATTCTTGTACAGTTAAAGTCTTTTTATTGAATACTCTATAAGCTTTACTATTTGTAGAATACCCGAGAAAAATACCTTCATCCGATTTTGCATCAAATTTGCCTAAATTATCCCTGTCATTCAAAATAAAACATTTGCATCCAAATACATGAAAGTAACCAATGTTGGGCTTTTTCTCATTCCAAAGCTCATAGGGGGTTTTATCTAATTTAGACCTTAACATAACTCTATTTATAACATAACATGCAGTACTTACCGCTTCGGCCCAAAAATAACTAGGCAAGTTGTTCTCATTAAGAATTGTTCTTGCCATCTCTTGAAGAGATCTATTTTTCCTCTCTACTACCCCATTTTGTTGAGGAGTTCGAGGAGCAGAAAAATTATGCACAAAACCATTTTCATCACAAAATGTTTCAATATTTTTATTAACAAACTCTTTTCCCCTATCACTTCGGATACTTGAAATAGTATAGCCCTTTTCATTTTGAATTCTCTTGCATAACTTGGTAAAAGCATTATGTGCCTCATCTTTATGAGCAAGAAAGATGACCCAAGTATATCTAGAGAAATCATCAACAATAACAAAAGCATAATATTTTCCTCCTAGACTTGCAACTCTATTTGGTCCAAAAAGATCCATGTGTATCAGTTGCAGTGGTCTAGTAGTGGAAATATATTTCTTGGTTTTAAAAGAAGTTTTTGTTTGTTTACCAAATTGGCATGCATCACAAATTTTGTCTTTAAGAAAATTTGCCTTTGGTAAACCTCTCACAAGATCATTTTTTGAAAGTTTGGAAATAAGTTCCATGTTGGCATGACCTAGTCTTCTATGCCATAACCAATTAGTTTCATTTTGTACTGAAAAACAAATAGCATCTTGTGAGGTAATTTCTTCAAAATCGATTGTATAAACATTATTACTTCTAAAGGCAGTAAAACAAATGTTATAATCATGATCATTCAAAATAATGCACTTATCCATTTTGAAAGTAACTGTAAATCCTTTATCACATAATTGACTTATACTCAAAAGATTATGTTTTAGACCTTCAACAAGTAGAACATCTTCAATTATGAGAGAAGATTTATTACCAATTTTACCTATTCCCACGATCTTCCCTTTCGAGTTGTCTCCAAATGTCACGTGTCCTTCTTCTTTAGATCTAAGATCAAAGAACTTAGTCTTGTCTCCCGTCATGTGTCTTGAACATCCACTATCTAAAAACCATTTGTTTTTGCTTGTAGAGGACTTCATGCATACCTATAAAAACAATTAAAATGATTTTTCTTGGTACCCAAGTTCTTTGGGTCCTTTATTTATTAGTATTAGAAGAAACAAGATTTTTAGGTACCCATATGGCCCTAATAGTCATTGTATGTTTTCTTCTAATAGGACAAGTATGATAATTATGACCATTTCTATTACAAAAATTACAAATAGCATGTGACATATATGAAAATCTTGAATGATTATAATAGTATCCTTTTTTGACAAACTTATTATGAAAAGAATTTTGAATATTAGACTTTGATGTAGAAGGATTATCAAAGAAGTTTTTATAAGGTTTGAACTTTTGTTTTGGCATATATCCCAAGCCTGCCTTGTCAAAAACACATCTTTGACTACCAAGAAGTTTTTCAAAATTTCTTTTTCCATTCGTAAAGTTTTCAACAATATTTTCTAAATCAGTTTTCTTTTTCTTCAACTCAAGATTTTCGTCTTTCAAAACAATATTTTCTTTTCTTAAAATATCAATTTCGTTTGTTAAAGAAGAATTTTTCTTTTTCAAAGCAGTATATTTGATACCCAATTTTTCAAATTCTTCATATACCTCTTCTAAAACATTTTGCAATTCTTCATATGAAGGATTTTCAATATTATCAAAATTTGTTACCTCAATATCATCTTTAGCCATAAGACAGAGATTTGCTGATTCTTCATTGCTTGCTTCACTATCTGAGCTACTTGAATCATCATCCCATGTAGCTTTCATTGCTTTCTTGCCTTTGTTTCGATCTTTCTTTAGCAGGGGACAATCTGGCTTGATATGACCAGGCTTATTGCATTTATAACAAATTAAAGTATCATTTTTACCTGAATCTTTCTTGGAAAACTTTTTGAATGATTTCCTCGGAGGAGTTTTATTTTTCTTTAAGAATCTCTGAATTCTTCTTGTTATCATCGCAACTTCTTCATCTTTATCGTCATTTTCCTCATCTTCATCACTTTCACTTTCATGAGGAACAGCTTTAAGTGCCAAGCTCTTCTTTGGCTTTCCTTCTTCTTCTCCTCTTTTCAATGTGTACTCATGGGTGATAAGTGACCCGATGAGTTCATTCACTTCGAGCTTCTTGAGGTCTCTAGCTTCAAGAATCGCTGTCACTTTTGATTCCCAACGTTTTGGTAGAGAGTTGAGAATTTTTCTTACCATTTCCACTTTGGAATAAACTTTACCAAGAGCTGTCAAACTGTTTATGATGTTAGTAAAACGAGTGTGCATGCTAGAAATAGATTCATCATCATTCATCTTAAACATTTCATATTCATGAGTAAGAATATAAATTTTTGATTCCTTAACTTGAGAAGTTCCTTCATAAGTAACTTCCAAGTTATCCCAAATTTCTTTTGCCGTAGCACAAGTCATTACTCTATTAAACTCATTACCATTGAGAGCATTATATAATAAATTCATAGCAGTTAAATTCAAAGTATAAAGTCTATCGTCTTCACGATCAAACTCTTCTTCTTCCTTTTTGACCTTTACTCCACCAACCACTTTTGTTGGAATATAAGGTCCATTTACAATGCATTTCCAGATCTCTCGACCTTGAGCCTGAAGGAATATTCTCATTCTAACTTTCCAGAATGAATAATTGTCTCCACAAAAGAGTGGAGGCCGACTGCTAGATTGACCTTCACCAAATGAAGCTGCAATGTTAGCCATAAGATCTTAACTCAAAAGATAGTTAATCTTATAACAGAGCTTTAGCTCTGATACCAATTGTTGCCCAGATGACTAACACAAGAGGGGGGGTGAATTGAGTTGTATTTAAAAAAAATAACAATTATAAATCAAATATACAATATCAAATATAAACAAAATACGAAATAGCAATAAATATAAAGAGTAAGGGTAAGAGAGAATCAAACTCAGTATGTTAACGAGGTTCGGCCCCACTGCCTACGTCCTCGCCTCAAGCTACCCCTTGAGGATCCCCGAATTCACTATTCAACCTCCTTCAGGTGGAGGTAAAAACCTATTACACCTTTGAACAACACCGCTACAAAGGATCCGTGTAGAACACCCTCTACACTTGCAATCACCTTACACGTGGTGATTCAACGATTCCCTGTGTAGAACACTTTCTACACGCACAAGGGTTGTACACACCCTTTTACTGATACAAGAATTGATAGTGGGTAGAATATCAGAAAACACTCCTCAATGAGTGAAATAAGAACAATACAGCACAACCTATATCTCTCAAAATGAAAAAGGATTAAGGCTCAATGCTTAGAGAAGAGAGAATGAAAGCTTTGAATGAGAGTTGTATGCTCTTGGTGTTGTGAATGTGAAGCTCTCAAATGATCTATTTATAGGCATATGAGACTTCATATTCAAATTTAAAAAGATTCACATGTCAAAGACATCATCATTCATTTTTCAAAAATTTCAAACCTAATCTTTTTACTTTTTGCATGTGACAAAATGAGCACACTTTACTTTTCAAAAAATTCAAACCTAATCTTTTACTTTTTGCATATGACAAAAGGAGCACACTTTACTTTTCAAAATTTTCAAACAAAGGCATCTTCCTTTTGCATAAGTCAAGAAAAGCATCAATCACTTTTGAAAATATTCAAATAAAACATGCACATGTGAAAGATGACAATCAATCATCTTTAATATTTTCAAAGTTCAACCCTTTAATCATGGCATGCACATGTGAAAGATGACAATCAATTATCTTTCAAAATTTTCAAATTTAATTTTCAAAATATTCATGCACATGTGGAAAATGTATTTTAATGCTTTATGATAAAATATTAATTTTTGAGCCTTAATCCTAATTTCGAATTTTAAATAGATTTACAACATTATTCTATGACTTTAATGTGAACTTGCTCCCTTCTTGCTCATGCTTGGTTTCTTGATGTGCTTGACTCCATTGTGTAGATAACTTGAGCTTGAGATTCCTTTATTCTATGAATTCATTTGTTATCATCAAAATCTATGTGTAAATATATAATTACACAAAACTTGAAACCTTAGGTTTAACAGAGACGAAATATGTTATAAAAATAAAATAGGCCTAATAATATAACTAGAAAATCTAGAAGTTGACGGAATAACTGTCATCTTACTCGCATGATCTACCATATTGATAAGAGCATTAACCCAATAATCTAAAATCATGTATATTTGTATTAAAAAAATAGAAATTTTGTGGACTATTTTCAATAAGAACATAATATGAATATTTATTATATTAATAAAAATCCACGGTAAAAATAAAAATCTTAAAGTAGTCTTTACTTTTAAACAAAGCATAAAGTAATAAAACCATGACCCGACAATGTTTTCTTTGTTCAACCGACCTTTTAACTCCAAAACATGTAGAACTCTCAAAGACCATTCAAGCTCAGTATGAATCAAACTCCGTTTTAATATTAAAAATATTTTAAATTATATGTAAATAATAATAAAATTAATTTTAAATACTATACAAATATTACAGTTATATTTTCAAACATATATTTAACTCCTACCATTTCCACGATCGAAAATATTGGGAGAGACGGGAAGGCTTTGGAAAATCAGACAAGTACATCTTCAGGGTCTATGATACGGACCCACCGAGAGATATTAAAAGTACGAGAAATTATTTTCAAAGGAGAAAAGAATTGATCAACCTTCGTCGTTTTATAAAGTCGAATCGACAGGTCCAATTCCAAACACAATGCCGTGCTGAAAGAGGACTCAGGCTGCACGGTCACACAAGAAGATGGAACTATTCCACAAGTACACCCGTCAATTGCGGTGTCTAGATGCCTAATTAATTACGATTTAGGCCATGGACTATTAAGGAGCTTGACAACCATATCACTGTGGGGATGCTTCACAGGGCGAAGGGCTGAAAGGGAGTCTAACTGGGGTACCCAATATATTTGACCGAGTTTGGTCCATATAGAACAATGAGCGGCTCTACAGTCATACATGGGGAGTCGGGATAAAATTTATCTTTAATGTATTTTTTAATAGTTTTAAATATTTTTTAAAAATAATAAAAATTCACAATATTATTTTTAAAAAAAAAACCTATCTTAATTATTAAGAAAAAAAAAATTGCACTTTGTCGAAATCCTCATTCCCATTTGTGGAGTAGCATTTCTCATCAAACAATTTTGCATGAATTTCAATTTATATTTATATTTATATCCGGTCGATAGAGATTTAAACAAATTAATTTTTAATTCTTTTGTGATTTTTCGAAGCGTATTATTTAAAATGATATTTGGACTTACAACTCTCCAGTGTTGGGTGGGTCGGAAAGTTACTTCTTGTCACTTAAAATCATATCTCACCGTACAGAAATAAACTATATACAGAATCAGAATGGCATGCCAAAAGTTTTCAGATGCCACGTCATAACAAAACAGAATACTAAATAAAATCATATCATTTTTGCATAATAAAAAAAATTTCAGAGCATCTTCACATAATCTTGCACTAATTTTCAGATTTCATGTTCACTTTTTTTACACAAATGTCAAAAATATGGCTCATATCTACACTAGTCATGATAAAAAATATTTTTATCTTATATACATATTTCATGAGTAATATAGAACAAATCACTGAGATTGTTTAAAATTTCTTTTCATAACAAAACATACATATTTTTTCAAAATCGACCTTAGTTCATTCATTTTATATAAAGTCTAGCATAGAAATCTCACTTACCTCGACTTCTTAACTTTTCTGAATTTTCTCACAACAATGCCAAATAATTATCAATTGTCACCTATAAAATAAACATGTAACTTATTTAAATTTCCAAACAACACGTACTTCGTAATTAAAACCTCATATATATCAATCTATATTTTCTTAATATCTAAAAGTCATCGAAATCCTAAAATATCGTCATTCCCCAAAATACTTTGATTTTCATATAGCTTCTCCAAATAATTTCTCAATTAATTCCTAAGATGACATTAACTTAATAATATTGACAATAAAATCATAAATCTAGTGCTCACGTGTCAAATATTTCCTATATAACCTAGCCTCCACAAATTGATACCACCTATAAAAGTTACAACACCTAAGTTCAAACCTAAGGATTATTTAAATTTGCATGGCTGACCATATAATCATATAAGACCGTAACAATCAAATACTGCTTGACCTTAACCCATGACCCATCAATATTCATTTAATCCTCTGTGACCAAAGGGAACTAACAAGCAGCTAAAATTATATTGAATGGAGGTTTACCAAGAGGAAGTACTGGAACCATGCGGCAGAGCTGTCGTTTCCATGGTGGTTGGCATCTAAGTGCGGTAGCGTCTATGTGACATCTCATGGCTAAGCTACGTCCATGTGGCACAAAGCATGGAGGAGCAAGAAGCTCACATCGCTATTGACTTGGACGTGTTAGTTAATGGTGCGAACATGGGAGGTAGAGTTGGAGCATGCCCAGTAGACTAGACTGCTCTCACATGAAGGGGTTGTGGCTCAGTTTGTCCATGTGTCTCCATGAAGTGCACGGGAATTATGAGAGCCTTTTGTTGGCGGTTGTTGTAGCAATTCACGATGGAGGACTGAGACCACTAGAGCAAACAATTACTTTGTTTTTCATGTATAAAAGTAGAGGCTTGCTATATGGGTTTTACGTGTGGAGGAACTGAGCTACAATGGTGCAACTGGGTGGCTGGTGGTGTCTGTGAGTGTTAAAACTGACGTAAAGATGGAAGAGATGATAAAATAACAGAGTGAAGGATGACATAAAGGAAGGGTGAGGAATTAAGATTCTATTCAAATCAGTATCAAGTGTTCAATATGCCTTGCTATTCATAGACAACAGAATAATGAAATAAGAAATAACGAATAAAAGAAGGCATTTTTCAACTCATTGTAACCACCCTAAAACAGAAAGCATGCTACTGCTGCATTCTCGAGTCATCAATGAATTGCTTGTCTAGAGGAACCGGAGGAACTCGAGGGATTTCGTGAGGTAATTTTAACATCCCCCCGCAAGATGGAGAGTATATGTCAATAAGTCCCGTCTTGGATAAAAGTCGAGTGAATGCAAAAGAGTGTAAAGACTTGGTAAGCAGGCCTGCCACTTGAAGATGTGAAGGAACATGGGCTGTCACTATTTGTCCATTTGATATTTTGTCTCGAACAAGATGACAATTGTCATCTAGTTCAATATGCTTTGTTCGTTCGTTGAAGACGGGATTTGCCATGATATGAATAGCTGCCAGATTATCACAATACAAGGTCGCAAGCTTTGAGACAGTGATGCATAAATCAGTAAGAAGGTATTGGAGCCATGTAAGTTCACAGACTATGGCTGCCATTGCCCTATACTCGGATTCTGCAAATGATCTTGATACGGTGGTTTGCATCTTTGATTTCCAAGCTACAAGAAAACTTCCTACGAAAACACAAAAGCCAGTAATCGAGCGTTGTGTATCTAGACAATTTTCCTAGCTCGCATCTGAATAAGCAATAAGTTTCAGCTTGGAATTGACATGGAAGAAAAGTCCCTGCCTTGGGGTTCCTTTCACATATCTGATCACTTTGAGGATTGCATCATAGTGAGGGACACGAGGTGTTTCCATGAATTGACTGAGTAAGTGCACACTTTGTTCAAATCTAGTCAAGTGTTTGTGAGGTAAAGGAGTTTGCTAACTAGTTTTCTATACAAAGCAAGGTCTTTGAAAACTTCACCTTCATCTTTACTGAGTTAGATGTTGGCCGCCATAGGTAAGTGAGATGGTTTTGATGCTAGCATCCCCATTTCATCTTGGATGTCTAATGTGTATTTTCGTTGACAAAGTTGTGTCCCTTTCTTTGAACACCCCACTTCCATACCAAGAAAATATTTTAGGCTCCCTAGATCCTTCATTTTAAACTTAGTCTCCAAGAACTTCTTCACAGTAGCAGTAGATGTAGCATCCGAACTCAGCAAGACTATATCATCTACTTATACAAGTAATGTCGTGAATGATGTTGTTATGGACTTGGTGAATAAGCTATAATCGACTTTGGACTGGATAAACTCGAATAGATGAGTTTGGCATTCCACTGCCGTGAAACTTGTCTCAGACCATAAAGGCTTTTGTGCAAATGACACACTTGGTTAGTCTTTGCAACGGGATGTCCTGGAGCTGGTCACATATAAATTTTCTTGTCGAGCTCACCATAGAGGAAGGCGTTATTCACATAAAGCTATTGGATATCCTATCCCTTAATAGCTGTTGTTGCAAAAAGACATCGAATGGATACAAGCTTAGCAACTGAAGAAAGAGTATCATGAAAGTCGATGCCCTCACATTGTGTAAATGATTTTGCAACTAATCGAGTTTTAGCTCAGTCAATTGTTTTGTCTGCTCTAAATTTATACTTATAAATCCACTTGCAGTCAACTGTTTTCTTTTTATAAGGTAATTTAATAATGGTCAAAGTATTATTAAGCTCAAGGCTAGTGAGCTCTTACTTCATTGCGTCATGCCAAATGGGATCTTTAATTGCTTTGGTCTAGGAAGTGGGCTCAGTATGCATTGATATGTAACTAGTGAAAGCTTTGAATTGAGGTGAAAGAGAAATGTAAGAAAGAGATGAAGATAAAGGGAAGTGAACCTATGAATTGTTGGTGGAAGAGGATGAACCTTGCAGCTTGAATGTTGACTGGAAGGGTGTGAATGCAATAGCTTGTTGGCAATGAAAGTCATGTAAATAAGCAGGGGCACGTCTGGTCCTAGTTGAATGACGTGGAATGGTCTAAGAGTCAAGAATTTCAAAAGAGGAAGGAAGGTTAGGGAGGTAGGTTTCTAGGACACTAACAGGAAGATTGGGCTGCATTGGTGTATCGGTAGATGATGTTAAAGGGTAAAAAAATATTTTGTGATGGTTGGGGTATGGGAGTGACAAAGGAGATCTCAGGTGATTGTGGAGGGAATTGGTGAAGAAAATTTGAGGTGGTGTTGGTGGAACATTTCAAGGGAAAGATGTGTTCATTGAACACAACATCAAGGGAGATGAATATTTGATAAGTGGTTAAGTCTAGTAGTTTGTACCCATTGACACCATATGGATAGCCCAAGAATAGGCATTGGCGAGCTCGTGGGTCAAATTTGGTTCGAGCGTGGCTAAAGGTTGAGGCGAAACACATACTCCCAAAAACACGCAGTGAGAATATGACGGTTTGGTGTGATAAAGGGCTTCAAAAGGTGATTTGTAATCAAGAAGGGGTGTTGGTGTCCAATTGATCAAATGAACTGTTGTTAATACAAAATTGTTCCAATATTTCATGGGAGGACCAGATGGAAACTTTAAGGCTCTTGCCACGTTTAAAATGTGTTGGTGCTTTCTTTCAACTAAGATATTTTGTTGTGGGGTGGCAACACATATAAGTTGATGTAATATGCCCTTAGTTTGGTAGAAATTAGGCATTAGAAACTCGGCTCCATTGTCAGTTCTAATATTCTTTACTGTGGTCTCAAATTGAGTTTCAATGAGGGAACATAAATTTTAGAGGGAAACTCATGCTTCAAACTTAGCTTTTAACAAATACATCCATGTACACCTAGTGAATTGATCAACAATGCTGAGGAAATATTTTGAGTCATCATGGGCTTGCGTTGGATTAGGACCCCATATATCAGCTGATATAAGATCAAAAGCTTTGTTTACTTTGCTGACAAATTGGGGAAAAGTTAATTTGCATAAGTTTTAACATGGTATCAGAGAAATGAGCCAAAAAAATTCCTAAAACGATACAAATATGCAAACACTTCCTAATCCTGAGAATAACCCTCATCATCCAGCAAGTCCATACTTCATCCAACCTGGTGAGGGTGTTGTTTGGCAAAAGGATAAACATTACAAGGAGGATTTGCAATAGCCGAAAGTTTAACATGAGGTTTATTGATATCATTTAAAACATGATGGGTCATGGAGCTATGTCAAAGCCGATAGTGCTATAAAGTAAAGTCATCAAACTTTGTATTAACATCAATATTGATAGATTTTGAAGGAAGTAAAGTATAAAAAAAGGATTGTAGAGCAGTCGGGACAGGTTTCTAGAGCTGCAAGTGATACAAGCCATCATGCACTTTAACCTATCCAGTCGTCATCCAAAAGGAAAGGTCCTGGATGTAACTAGAGTCTAAGAAGAAAATTAGACAACAATTAGAGTGTTTAGTCAATGATTTGGCAGAAATAAAATTGAAACAAAAATCTGGAACACAGAGAACACTTTTGAGAATTAAATGGGGGTGAAAGGTGAATATCACCAATGTGAGTAGCAGAAGTAGTGGTGCCACTAGGCAACTTGACCATATGAGTGACTCGTGCAGTTTTGTGAGTAAAAAAATGGGGCAACAAACTATATGGTCTGTAGTACCGATGTTGATGATCCATGGTGTGGATTGATTGGCATGGCATGTGAGTGTTGATAAACAAAATGTTGTACTAGACATGAGAGTAGTGGTTTGGTCATATGTGGTGGCCTAGACGTGGTTAACCACAATAGGAGTGGTTTCATTTGGCGTTGGTTGAAGTCAGGCAAGAAGCCGACTGTATTGCTCCTGAGTAATAGGTGAGCCATTGTCGACTTGCTCCTGCTCAATAGAAATCTTGTTGGCATAGGATTTTATTGAAACTATTTTTGTGTTCAGGAGGGAAACCATATAATTTATAGCATTTGTCTTTGGTGTGGCCTAGAATGTGACAGTAGGAGCAGATAGGGAGGTTCGAATTAGATTTGAAGCAGCGTTCCAAAGAATGGCTAGAAGTATTGCAGTGAGAGCAAAACAAACTGTCCTTGTGAGAAGAAGATTGGTTTCGCTGAGGGGATCCTCATGTAGCCATTGCCACTGGTGCTAGAGGGAAATGGAGCTGTCAGTATCGTTCTTCTTGTTGAATTAAAGACAGGACGCAATTCAAGGTGGGAAGAGGATCATATAACAGAATTTCGGCACGAATAGAATCATAGGAGTCCTATAGTCCCATTAGGAACTGCATCACCTTGCCGCAATGGTGGTAATCCATCAAGGTATTCATTGAGCCACAAGTACAGAGCAGCCTTGGTTCATAGATCTCGAGTTCATCTTGATAGCCCTTCAATTTGTTGTAGTAAAGGCTCACAGAATTAGCATCCTGAACTAAAGAGGAAATAGCTTTCGTGAGTTGGAAAATGCGAGGTGTATTTTAGAAGGAAAAATGCTCCCGAAGGTCATTCCAGACATTAGCTACAGTGTCAGCATGAATGATGGTACATCTATGTTCAAAACTAACAGAGTGTTGAATCCAAGCAATGATCATGTCATTGCAGTATTCACATTTATTAAGGAGAGGATCAAAGGAATCTGTAGGCTTAGATATTTTACCATTGATGAAGCCTAGCTTGTTTTTTATGTTGAAAGCGCGCCGCATTGTTCTAGCCCAAGTGACAAAGTTTTCGGTTGTGAGGAGCTCAAGTACCAGTGGAGAAGAGGCACCCTCACTAGGTTGGATGAAGTATGGACTTGCTGGATACTGAGGATAATTCTCAGGATTAGGAAGGGTTTGCATATAATTTGTATCGTTTTGGGGATTTGTTTGACTCATTTCTCTGATACCATGTTAAAATTGATGCAGAGATGAAAGAAATTATAAAATAACAGAGTGAAGGATGACAAAGATGAAGGGTGAGGAATTAAAGATTCTATTCGAATCAGTATCATGTGTACAATATGCCTTGCTATTTATAGACAACAGAATAATGAAATAAGAAATAACGAATAAAAGAATGCATTTTACAGCTCATTGTAACCACCCTAAACTAGAAAACATCCTTCTGCTACATTCTTGAGTCATCAGTGAAATACTTTTCTGGAGGAACCGGTGGAGCTTGAGGGATTTCGTGTGGTAATTTCAACATTGAGTAAAAGGAAGGAAGCGATGATGGTGGCTTTGTTGTGGTTGAGTGAAATCTTATATGGTTGTCTTGCTGGCCGTTGGGCTGTGGGGAAGAAACCAAGAGAGAGCGAAGATGCGTGAAGGAGGCTCATGTTATTGCAGTGTAGGTTGGTGGTGCAGAGACACCGTCATGGAGGAGGGAGGCTTGCGGCTTGGAACAATTAAGACTAAGGGCTATTGGTGTGAGGAGTACGATGGCCAGGACTGGGCTTTGGTGGGGATGGCAACAACATGGGGCTATATCACGGTGGCATCTTGATGCATTCGATGGTTGGCAGTGTGCTTGGCCTGATGCTGTGGGGTGTAGGGCGTCGTAAGGGTGCTGGTCGCTATAATGGCTTGGGTAGTGCTTTTATGGTGGTTTGCTTGAACGTGGAAGGCTTGGCTTGGGTTAGGTGTTGCAATATTATCACCCCGCAAAATGGTAAACTCATCAAATAATCTATCAAGAGTTTCCCTAACCTTTGATGCAATATGTTCTATCTATACATGCCCGTAGGCAATACCTAATCCATATATCTTGCCATCCACCTTAAACCGGGGGTCAAGGGCAATAGTTACATATAACAACATATTAGCCCTATCGAAATTTCCCCCTCAATACTTGTCGTACTTTCATCGACAATGCCATCTCTCGCAACCTAGTGTGACTGCCCGCGATAATCTAATCTAAGTTTTCTTTTACCTTACATATTTGTTGACAAAAATGATGGGATGTAGGATACAAAGAACTAAATAAAGTCGTGGTAACCTCGTAGAAAAACCTTAGAAAATCTATGAAAGTATATACAACATCCCAGTTCTCAATCATAGGCTTCCCCAATCCCGCTTGATCATCAAAATATTTTACATATTGGATGTCTTCCTCACCCAATAAGGCAAATGCCAACTTATACTCTTGGGCCGCCTCCAACATAAAAAAATGTTGAGTTTCATCGTGTAGTCAAATCAGTACAAAGCCTCTTCTTTGATGTTATGCTCGTAAATTTCGCAGCAATCTTGAATTTCTCCAATCTCGCAGGAGAAGATCTTGCCCATCTCACAGCAGTCCTGACCCAAGCAATAGAGTTATGAAGATTTTTCATACCATCATTGATAATAAGATTAAGAATATGCGGCGCACACCTCACATGCAAATACTCACCATGCAAGATTGTCTTATTTGCCTCTCCAAGAAATGTGTTAAGATATCTCAATGCGACATCGTTAGATGAGGCATTATAAACTGTGCATATCACAACGCGTGTCAACCCTCACTACTTTATAGCAGCCTCTAAGGCCCTCCCAATCGTCTTGCCCTTGTGATCGATAATTTGACAAATTTTGAAAATTTTCTTATGCAATGTCCAATTGTCA
The DNA here is from genome assembly GCA_011037825.1 of Carya cathayensis. Classification (NCBI taxonomy): domain Eukaryota; kingdom Viridiplantae; phylum Streptophyta; class Magnoliopsida; order Fagales; family Juglandaceae; genus Carya; species Carya cathayensis. The sequence goes on along the minus strand of QGSO01000168.1, from coordinate 367,439 downwards.
TCAACAAAATGACAAATCAAAGACATAATTAAAATTTTGGACCGATGTCCAGCAATCAGTGGTGAGGCAAACAAACTAACCCGCCAAAAAACCCTTCAACTTCTCTTTTCAAATCGGTAATTTTTTTTAGATCATTTGCCATCGTGTGACGAGAAAGAAGTTGAAACCTTGGATCCAAGTAGTGACAAAATGCTTGAAACCATCTCCCATCCACAATTTGAAAAGGTAGCTCGCCCATGATGACCATACGAGCTAGGTGTATCCTACACTCCTCATGATCATATTTCGTGTACCCTTTCAACTCAATACCCCCACTACTCTCATCCTCTATTTTTTTAATTCCAATTTCTAGCCTAGATTGACTCTTCACTTGCAAAGATCTTAGAATTGGACTTTTTTTGCATTGCTCTTCTAAGTGCACCTTTAATTGTGAGGTGCAATGTTTCCTATAATGGCATCCATAAATTTTACCGCAATAGTTACATTTGGCTTTGAGGTTATTAGGACCACCATCCTCTAGTTTGGTGAAGTGAGACCAAATTATGAAAGCGGGTTTTTTGTTAGGTTTGAGGGCGGGGGCAAGGTTCCGTAGTGGTAGGCATAGGGGTAGGGGTAGGGCTAGTAGTGGGGGTAGGGGCAAGGGTAGTGGCAGGGGTACCCTGAATACGGGAGCTCGCACTAGAATTTGTCGGAATTTCTATTAACTCAATCAAACAATAAATCTGAAATTATAACAAACATGAAAAATATTAACATCCAACCAAGTGCAATGCATTCCAAAACAAGTTTGTAATAGTAATTAAGAATCCTTGTTAATTTCAACCCAAATAAGTTAATAACATGCCAAACATATGAAGTACTGAGTCCTATATATAACAAATTTATTTTTCAACTTGCAAGGCACTTTTGGTTTATAATAAGAAACTAAGTCAATTTTTTTTTTTTTTTAAGAAATTGCAATCTACACTTTCAATAAAATCCAACCATTAAGACTGTTTCATATTATTTACATAACAAAATAATAATTGTTATATCTATAAAAGGTTTTTATAAAAACAAATTTACACAAAATTGAAATAAATTACAAAACCCTAAAAATGATTCTAAACAATCGGCACTTTCCATAAAATCCAACCATTAAGACTGTCTCATATTATTTATTTACACAAAATAATAAGTGTTATATCTATAAAAGGATTTTATAAAAACAAATTTACACAAAATCAAAATAAATCACAAAACTCTAAAAATATTTTAAACAATCTGATCCTTCCATAAAATCCAACCATTAAGAATGTCTCATATTATTTATTTACACAAAATAATAATTGTTATATCTATAAAAGGATTTTATAAAAATAAATTTACACAAAATAGAAATAAATCACAAAATCCTAAAAATATTCTAAACAATCGGATCCTTCCATAAAATCCATCAATTAAAACTGTCTCATATTATTTATTTACACAAAATAATAATTGTTATATCTATAAAAAGATTTTATAAAAACAAATTTACACAAAATCAAAATAAATTACAAAATCATTCTAAACAATCGGATCCATTACTGATCACTCATCACACACATGCACATTCAATCCTCCACAGCACACAATTCACAATCTCATCCTTCATCTCCATTAATCCCATTCTTCATTTAATTCCATAAAAATATAAAATTAAAAAGAGAGAGAGAGAGAGAGAGAGAGAGAGAGATGAGAATTCAGACTTACCTTCGGCAACTATGGTGAGCACAGACGACGTCGTGACGAGGACTCGAGTAGTCAGCTGCGATGGCGATGGGGGCACAGACAACCACAATAGTCTCTCACGGAGTCACGGCGCGAGGCGAGGGGGCACTGGGGCAGCGGGTTCTCTTCGAGAGGGGTTAGGTACTGGGGGCCAGGGGGTTTCAGATCCACGGGGTTTTTAGGGCAGATACTCAATAAACCCAAAACGGCACTAAGTCAAATAAATAAATAAAATTAAAAAAAAAATCTCAGGTGCCAAAACAACACTGTTTTGGTCACCTAAGGTTTTTTTATTATAAATATATTATATACTATATAATATATTTATATAATTTAAAAGCGAGGCGGGGTGGGGGACCACCCCATCCCGCCCCCTCCCTCGACTACGAGACATATTACGGGCGGGGTAATCCACCCCACTCCACAGGGGTGGGGCAGACGGGCAGCGGGGTAGCGGGGGCTGCCCACCCCAATTTGCTAGGGTCTAATATTTTTTAAATACAAAACTAGAAATATACAATAATGACATAGACATTGACCAAAAATCAAAACCGCTTGATCTTGGTAGCTCAATGTGCCTGCAGAAGGCAAGGCTGATATAGTTGATTAATATCAACTAAAAGATGTTAAAGTCAAACAAATTTGATTCGAACAGTTTTAGTATACAATCTTGCCTTAGTGGCTCGAGGTGCCTCCAAAAGCAAGACACCTCAACAATATAAACATAGAAAAAATTGGATAAAATTTATCAACCAAAACATATTAAACACAACACCATTTCATATTTGAAGTAAGAATATAAACACAAGATAGATTGGATAAGATTAATCAACCAAGACATGTTAAAGATGACATAATTAAATAGTTGAAGCAAGAACCATAAATAATAATTGAAAATAAATCAAAACAGATTTAAGAAAGCATATTTTAAATCTTGGAAGTAAGAACATAAACACAAGACAAATAATTAGATAAGATTAATCAACCAAGACATGTTAAAGATGTCATAATTAAATAGTTGAAGCAAGAACCATAAATAATAATTTAAAATAACCAAAACAGATTAAAGAAATTATACTTTGAGTCTTGATGTAAAAACATAAACACAAGACAGATTGGATAAAATTAATCAACCAAGACATGTTAAAGATGACATAATTAAATAGTTGAAATAAGAACCATAAATAATAATTTAAAATCAACCAAAACAGATTCAAGAAAGCATACTTTAAGTCTTGAAACAAGAACATAAACACAGGACAGATAATTGGATAAGATTAATCAATCAAGACATGTTAAAGATGTCACAATTAACACAGAACATATTGGATAAACACAAAATAGAACAAAAACACATCAACACAGAACATAATTAAACTTAAACACATAAACATAAAAGTGACATAACAGAAAAATTTATAAACACATAATAGAAAATAGTCATATAAACAAAGAACACCATTTCATAAATACATAAGCACAAAATATAACAATTTATAAACACATAAACACAGAACAAGACAATTTATAAACACATAAACATGTTAAAGAAAGCATGTTTACATATTTTCAGCAGACATAAAGCAAAAACCAAATCAAGGAAGAATAAGTATAACTCATTGCGTTGTGGACTGCAAGTATTGCTTCAACTTTCAGAAGCAAGACACGGTTTATCTTGTAAGTTCTTTATTCAAATGGTTTTTCCCTCAAAATTTTCTGTATGACAGCTATAATGCTCGAAATAGATAGTATAGTGCAAGTGCAATGTGCAAACAACAGCAACATCAAGATAGATATCATAGATTGAAGTCATAAACAAAGACAGAGACAGTCACATTGTCACAGCATTTAGGCGTACCAGGGTTTACAAATACAAACATGAAAAAACATGATTAGATCTATAATACTAGACTTTAGAAATAGTTAGAAGAGAACTATAGGTTAAAAAATAGTCTAATAATTAGAAACAGGAACGAGAAGAGGAAAATCTCCAAAATTCCAAAGGATTAAAAAAGTCAAGGACCAAATCTCCAAACCTCCTAATGAAATCGAAAAAACAGGAAAATAACCTGTCTAATCGACTGATGGACAAACTAAACATAGAACCAGAGAAGCATGAACCATGAAATCAGGGATTCTGTTGGTTCGAAGTCATAAATGCTAACATTTAATGACCCATCCGTCGAGGCCTGACCGTCATATCTGAGATTGAGATTGCAGTCACAACTATCCTAAAATCCAAGGAACGCTTCCATCTGCTAGGGTTTCGAGCTATCGCAAACTCCCAGACATAGAACAACCCTTCAAGAATCAAGAATCAAGCCTTGATTCAAGGTTTCATTGAATCATTTCATGGATTAATCAACTAAGGTAAGCGATGAGGCTAGGGTTTCGTAAATCACGAATCATGATGAATTTGAGAGGAAGTGAGACGTGTGTGAAATAGTGTGAGTAAAAGTGAAATGACAGAAGCGTGAAGGAAAAAGTGAAAGGACTGAGGGGGCGGCTAGGGTTAGAAGTAAAAACCGTTTGGTTACACAGATGAGATGAGATGAGATGTTTTAAATAGTAATGAATAAAATATTGTTATAATATAATTTTGTAATATTAATTTTGTATTGGGATTTGAAAAAGTGAAATTGTTTATTATATTTTGTATGGGGATTTGAAAAAGTTGTAATGATGAGTTGAGATGAGATGAGATGAGTTTTTTAGTTTTGTGTAAACAAACAATTAGGGTTGTAAAAGTTTAATCAATGGCTAGGATTTCCTTTTACAGATCAAACGGCTTCGAATTAGAACTGTATGTTTAATTTGTAAATGTACAATGTTATATATTATGTAAGACTATACCATTAATAAATTATTAATTTATAATACATATATTTATTAAATTATTAATACACCACAATATGTATATTATGTAAATATATAATGTTATATATTATGTAAGACAATACTACTAATAAATTATTAATTTCTAATACTATATATTTATGTAAGACTATACTAGTAATAAATTATTAATTTATAATACTATATATTTATTAGTAAATTAGTTCTAAGTTTCTAACACAACCATCTTTTTAACAACACTAATATATTAACATACATGATACATATACTATTACTAATATTAATATACCTGCATCTTTCTAACATACATATACTAATATGAATATATTTATATAATATGGATTATATCATCTATATGGTGTAAATTGTAATTTCAATGTTATATATTTATTAGAATCTGGACTCATGTATTCATCATAACTTATAGTTCTATAAGACTAGAATATAATATTATAATATATAAATTTATATATAGTATATGTAGTGGACTATAAGTCTATATACATAATTATGTATATAATAAATTATATATGTATAAATATATACGAGTCGAGCTAACGAGTCAAGTTGAGCTTTACACGAATTTGTTCACGAACATTATTCGAGTCGGTCGAGTTTTATACGAGTTTATATCGTTTAATAATCAAGCCAAAATTTGAGTTTACAAATGGCCCATTTAATATACGATTCAAGTCGATTTCGAGTTTAATTGAGTCGAATTTGAGCTGCCTGTCGAGTAGCATGTTCATTTTACAGCCCTAACCTTCAACGCATGTGAGGGAGAGAAATAATAGGACGAGGGAGAGCAATTGTTTAGAGAAATAAGGACGTAGGTAATGGAAAGGAAAATTGTTGAGGAACATAAGAGGGAGAGGAAACCGTCGGGGGGTTAGGTGATTGGAGGGAAGGAATGTGCATAGTAAGAAGAGGGAAAGAGAAAGTGACAGCGAAAGGGGATACTAAATGCAAAAGAGGAAAAACATTAAACTTACTGAACGACGTCGCTTTCTCAAGAGGCTGGTATCTTCATTGGCCTGGGTGTTACATTGCTCCCTCTAAAAAAAAATTCATCCTTTAAATGTGTTGCTTCTAAAATAAAGTCTAAAAAACTTAAACATCACATCCTTTTCACACCCATTTTAATTCTCGATCATTATGTTGAATTTAATATTCCAAGATTCTAGCTTTCCGATAATTTCGCCCAATGCCTTAAATACTTTCCAATCTTCTTGGCATACACATTAACGCACATAGTATCAATTGCTATACTCTCTAGAGTCTAGTTCAAGCCTAGAAATATAACCCTCAACAATGGAATTAAAAGCCTAGTAATAATTCCACGCAAATCCTTATCTTAACTTCGTATAAAATAGTAAAAGAGTCCTCCAAATAATATAAAAATTTCCAATAAAAGTAACATAAAATTTTTCCAAATTTGGGATCCTTAATCTTACACTTAATTCATGAAGGTATCCAACTCGTGGTCCCTAAGAATTTATCAGTTCTCATAATCCTCAAAATAAAAAAGTTCATAGCCACAAGACTTAAATTCTAAATGACATCATGTCAACAAATTTTCAAATCCTCTCGAAGTTTACTTTCAACCCATCATACCATGCTTCATTTGCACACTCTCAAAAATCTCTCCATCACTTCCTCAATCTCAAATTTATAGCACCACCATGTCTATTATCTATTACTCGGGTCCAAAAATATCCTTTGTTCCTTATAATCCTCAAGATTAAAATCTATAGTCATGAGATTTAAGTCCTAAGTCATATCAAGCCACAACTAATTTCCCAATCCTCACTAAGTTTACTCTCAAACCGTCATATTATAAAAACCACGCTTCCGTTGTGCACGTAATGAAAAAACCATGGCTGCTCAAAGAAGGCTACGAGGTAGAAGATAGTGAAGAAACGGAGGAAGATCGTGACAATGTTGAGGATGGTTGGAGATATGTGGAAAACAACAAGGACGATGATGAAGAAACGGATTTTGAAGACTAGTAGATGTTAATTAGTATGACGCTCTAAATGTAACCTACCTTGTTCCTCTCTCTCTCTCTCTCAACTTTTTTTTTTAATTATTATTATTTTTTATTGGCCACCGGCTGTGCAGTTTTACCCATTTGTTGGCTGTTTTAGTTAGTGAAATTACTACAATGGAGAGAACATATGAACACATTTATTACTTTCAACTAGGCCTGAGCTCCGACTACGACGGAGTCGGAGGAGTGCCTTCCGACCTCCGAGTTCAACTGGAGTCGGAGACAAAATTTGAATCCGACTCCAACTCCGAAAGGAGGCCGGAGTTCAACTCCGATCGGAGGTCGGAGTTTGGAGTGCTAATCGGAACGCCGATCGGAGCTTGGGCTGAGACTTGAAGTAGTGCTCCTTGTTGGACATGGCTCCTACGCAGGAGATGAGGAGAGATTGAGAAAAATAGAGATAATGGGCACTGCACAAAGACGCAGAAATGAGAGAGAGAATTAATCGTGGGTTTGTCATCTATGGAACAATTGTTTTCAAAAGCTTCCAAACTCCAAAGAATGGGCGCTGCACAAAACAGAGAAATGAGTCAAGACGTAGAACTGAGAAAAATAGAGAGAATGGACACTGCACAAAGACGCAGAAATGAGAGAGAGAATTAATCGTGGGTCTGTCATCTGTGGAACAATTGTTTTCAAAAAGCTTCCAAACTCCAAAGAATGGCGCTGCACAAAACAGAGAAATGAGAGAGGGTTGGGGAACATTTGTTCAAAAAGCTACCAAAGATCACGTGGGGGAGTCAAGACTACTCAAGTACTCATGGTTTGGTTTTACTTTTTAATAGTTTATTAATTTTAGTCTACATTTGTTCACAGACTACATTTTAGTCTCCAATAGTTTTACTTTATTGATTTTATTCTCAAAAACCATTTGTTCACCTGGTCGTTGGGGGGGCTCAAACTCCAATAATGGAGTTTAATAAAACCGGTAATGACCATTAGGCCAATGAAACATCCTTTACATATATTTTAATATTAAATATATTAAGTATATTTATCGGAGTTCGGAATTCGGAGTTACTTTGAACTCCGACTCTGACTCTGAATTCTGAAAATATTTTTGGAACTACTCCGATTCCGACTTCGATTTCTAAACACTCTGACTCCGTCAGAGTCGGAATCGGAGTGGAGCTCAGACGAAATTAGAATAATCGGAGATTTGCACATCCCTACTTTCAACCACCGTCTATGAATTAAATAGCCATGGCAAGATCCTACCTTGAAGGATTCACCAAGCTTTTTCATACATCGTAATTTTTTTTTCTACTTTTTATTTTTATCTTATTTTTTGGATTTTTATCTTAGAAGTGTGAATTCTGGATTTTTCTGTGTTTATATTAGATTTCTGGGTTTTTCTTGAGGATTCACATTCAGATTTCACATCGCATTGTTTTTCTGGATTTTTATATATTCTATTTCATTTGGTTGAATGATAGAGGGCTGCTAAAGGATTCATCTTCCATCGAGTGTGATAAGGGGCTCTCCAATTGATCTGGTGTGATAAGCTTCATTATGCTTTGGGTAGAGTTGCTGATGTGGCAAATTCTCATGAAGGGCTATTAAAGCAAAAGCAGCAGCCCGACTCCTCCAAAACGGTTTCCTTAAATGCATCTATATATTCAGTTCGACGACATATATTTAAAAGCTCATCATCTCAATTCCAATTTGCATTTAAACTTATGGTAACCAACATCAATCTCAACAGCCACTAAGGTCCACTAAAGTCACAATCGAAACCAGCTTGTGATTATTTTTTATGGAATTTTGAGAAAATGAAATACTCTAGCCACAAATAAATTTTATAAAAGTAATCTCATAAATTGATGTGGCATAATGTGAATTGTCAGATTATAAAGTTATTTTTGTTATAAAATAGATTTAATAGATCGGATGAAACCACACCAATTTATAAAATTATTTTATATAATTCTTTTGTAAATGTATTAGTCTTCTTTGCAACTGCAATTGGCTAGCTGCTAGTTAGCAAGTGTTTGGAAGATAAATCTAATTTAATTCATTTTTAAATTTTTTATATAAATTTATAATGCATCTAAAATCTATTTCATTAAAATATATAATATTACTATTCACACTTTTACCATCTCTTATTGCAGTCCCTATTCGGGGACTGCATTGCAAACATAATGAAACGCAGTGTTTCATTATTAAATGAAACGTTGTGTTTCATTACAGGAAATCAAAAGGCCCCCATAAGCAGCTGAAATCGCTCCCCTCACCCAGATGAAATCACCCCCCCTCACCCCATCGCCGGTGGCCGTCGTCGTCGTTGTCGCCTCTCCCCATCGTATGCTATGTCGTCATCCTCTTCCTTAGAGAAGAGTAAATCCTCTTTCTTCTTCACATGCAGATGAAAATCGTAGAATTTGTTTGTATTTGATTATGGTAATGGAAGAAAAAAAAAACCAGATTTAGAGCTTGAGACCCAAAAAAAAACTTGAGGAAAATGGAACAAAAACAAACAGCATGTTTTGTTGATGGTGGAGAAAAAAGGGAAAGAAAAAAATCCTTGAATATGTGACTCCGTTGATGGTGGAAGTGGTTTTTCCGTCCATGTGTTGTGGTGGTCAATGATGCTGCAGATTGGTCTGGGGCGCTGCAGTATTCGTACTGTAAAATTTTAGATGTTTTCGTTTAGCTTTAGGTTGAAGAAAAAGGATGGGTAAAGTAGTAATTTCAAGCTCTAAAAATGTAAACAATTTAATCATTTTAGATACTAGGACTGCAATACAGTCCTCTAGGAGGACTGTATATAGCAGCGCTCCTCGGCATTAACGTCAGCCTAACAACTCCGACTGGCCTGCATTTAGTATCCCAACCTAGCCTTTGTATCAAATTCGAATATTTGGGGATCGAATATATCTGAGCCGTCCAGTGGGAAACCGTGCAGACTTGGTCGGTTCGGGAGCAATTAAAACCTGCAATCATTCGGCCAGCCCATTAAATAGCCGAGTGTTCCGCTCATCTTCCATGCGTTTCTCTTTATGCTCGTCGTTACATAGCAGAAGCTCTTTTCCCAGTTTCGTGGGTTCAAACCTGACACCCAAAAAGGCCAAAAAAAAAAAAAATTCCAAGAGTTAAGAAAAAAAATGAAAGCCCAATCTTATATCCTCACCCTCTTTTGGTTCTCCTCTCTCCAGTTGATTTTCTGCGGTTTAGTTCGCAAAGTCGGTGCGGCAGATTTGACCGCAAAGTGTACCAACGATTTTGAGAAGGTGGTCCCGTGCCTGAACTTTGTGACGGGGAAAGCGGCGACGCCGGCGAAGGATTGCTGCTCTTCGGTCACGGAGATGAGAGACAATCACCCGGAGTGCTTGTGTTACTTTATTCAGCAGACTCATAATGGTAGCGAGCAGATCAAGAGTCTGGGTGTCCAAGAGGATAGGCTGCTTCAGCTTCCTCCTGCATGCAGCTTGAAAAACGCTAGCATTAGTTATTGCCCCCGTGAGTACTCTCTCTCTCTCTCTCTCTCTCTCTCTCTCCCCATTATATCACGATCAGAGCTCTCTCACTACTGCCTCGTGCGGAACATTTGTTCTGCTATCGATGCATGCAACATGGAGTTGTCTGCAAATGGTAAAATTTTATACACTATTTTATTATTTAATTTTTATTTTATTAAGTGTAATGTGATATATTTATTATTATTAAATAATTATTTATTATATATATATTTATTATCTAATAATAATAAATAAATCACATCTTATTTAATAGTATAAAAATAAAATAAAAATTTGATGTATAGTATTATTCGAAAATTAAGTAATCTTCTCACAAAACCAATAATATTAATGGCTCTCATGAAAGATAGATGGGATCTGTCATATCAACTTCTGCTTATTGGCATACGAACAAATTAGCGATCAAACACATGATTTGATCAGCTACTCGTTCACGGGATAGCAAGAGCGATTAAACCCTACAAATTGCTAGTTTAAGCCGATAAAAATATCTTAATTTAATTAATATTTATATTATATATTTTAAGTTGTCCAATTAAAAAGACATGTATTTGAGTGCATTAATTATCAACGGAGCTAATAGGGCTTCTGTCCTGCTTTGATATTCGGGTCCATTAGAATAGTAAGATTATTTCATCTCATCTTATTATTATAATTTTTTTAAATTTTTATATAAAATAGAATAAACAATTCAATTTTTTTAAAATTTTAAAATAAAAATAATATTAAAAAATAATATTTTATTTAACTTTCATATCAATTCACTGTCTAAATAATGATACGTTAAAATATGTAATTCGATCGGCACTGTGTGGCCGTGTTAGGGAAATCCAGGGCATGTTTGTTAAGGAGGGCTTCTACCATGCTTGGATCTTATGTACATAATTGTTTTTGGATATTTTAAAATTATTTAGTACTATTTACAAATTATTGCTAGTTTTAATTATTATTAACTAACTATTTAACTACTATTCATTGATATTTTAAAATATTCTTAATATTCAAATGAGCCTTTTAACTCTTTGACAGGTGGAGCAAGTGGTAGATTTTCTACAATCAAAATGAGTATATATTTTAATTGAAATCTGATTATGAATTATTTCAATTTCCATTCTTCTGGATAGACAATATTAAAGTCTTGTTTAGATGTTGAGTTGAGATAAAATAAGATAAAATGTAAAATCTGTAAATAGTAATAAAATAATTTAAGTCATTATGTTTTATGCGGTTTTGAAAAATGAGATAGAAAAAATTAAATAAAAATATTATAAATTTAAAATATTATTAAAATATAATTTTTAATATAATTTTTATTTTGACATTTGAAAAGGTCGAAATTCTTTTTATTTTTGATTTAAATGTTTGTAAAAGTTGTAATAATTAGGAAGTCATTAAAGCCCAATTTAGATGTCCTGATGAGAGCCGTACTTCATCTTTTATCTGTCTATCAAAAGGTTGGAAACAAATTAAATCTTATATCATTTCTGATTTTTCAACTAATGCTAAATAATGCTACAGTAACACTAACTACCACATTTTAATATATATAATCATTATTGGAATTTTTTATTTTATTGTAATATATAATTAGAAAAATATATTTCAAATTTCATAAAATAAAGTATAATAAGTATGTCATAATATAATAATATATTTTGAGAAAGTCAAAATATTTATGAGTTTTTAAATTAATAATAGATATTGCTTATTTTTATAATCTCATAATATTTTCCACCCAATATTTAAAAATAATTTTTAATAATTGGTAAGACATACCACTTTATCAAATCTCAAAAAAGTTAAAATCATCTCATTTTATTTTACTATTAAAACACACATTTTTTATAAATCATTTAATCTCATATTAACTCAAAAATTTTACTATTATTTAAAATATCTCATTTTATCTCATATGAACTGTATAATTTAATGAAATTTAAATGAAAATGTTTAGATTTAAAACTGAATAGTATTTATGTTTAAATATTAAAATAAAATAATATAAAATAAAATGATATGAATTGAATCTAATAAACGGTACCTAATATACACGCGACCAAATTTTTGGGCTGGGCCGTAATTATTCAATGCTCCAGAAGCCATGCAGTACCCTCTAAGAAATTAATAAAAGGAAAACATCAGTCCCACATAAATTTTGTACCGAAATTCTTTACTGAAATTTTTTTAAAATTTTTTTTACTTAATGATTAAGTATGTGTTTTAAATGAATATGTAATTTTTTTAATTTTTAAAAAATATTTAAATAGTTTTAAAAAATTGTAAAAGAAAAGGTGAAAAAAAAATTTTTTGAAGTGATCGATAAAAGATTTCGGTGGAAATCTCTGTAGACGTAGCAACGTCCTTAATAAACAGCCATTTTGCAGTACCTACTTGAAATGATGGGAAATATAGATAAAAGCTGTTTTGCAGTCCCTATAATTGGGAAGAGAAATACTAATATGCCTCTCATTTTGTCATGCTCAACTTGACCGCTTGGTAAAAAAAAATTTTTTATTACTTAATTATTAATTATTAAGAAAATAATTTTAAGTGTATTGGTATATTTTTTATTTTTAAATATATTAAAAAATGTGAATAAAACAATAAAAAAAAAGGTTGCAAAAGCAACTATCGATCAAGTGGAGCGGTACTTCTCAGGCGGCAGAATAGCACTGCTCAATTGAGAATGTAATTTTTTATTTTGCATTTTTCTAGAGTAATTTTTTAATTGTTTAAATTTTTTTAAAAATACTTTTTGACAATTAAATAAAATATATATATATAAATAAATAAATAAAATGGGAAATGATAAGTTTTATCGTAAGAGCGATGCTACTTTGCCGCCTAAGTAGCACCATTTGTTTACACTGCTAGTTGCTTTTACAAATTTTTTTTATTTATTTTTTTAATACATTTAAAAATTTTTTTAAAATAAAAAAATGAATCAATACATTTAAAATCACTTCTTTAATCATTGAATAAACAAAAAAATTACCCTTCGGTATACTGTAGCGGTCACCGATGGGTGACATACAAGCTTTATTCTTTATCGTAATGCATCCTCGATGGAAAAGTGCAGCATTTTCCATAGATAAATGTGAACTGTACTTAAAAGTATTTATAAAAAATTAAATCTTCTATGTATCAGTTGTTTATAAGTTAAAAATTATGAAATTTAAAATTTAAATTTTAAAATAAAACTACTTATAAAATAAATTTTATACTTAAAATTGTAAGTTCATAAAATTGTAAGTTCATATAATATTATTCATATATATATATTATATAGACTTCTGAAGATGAGAAAAGCGTTGAGTAGAATATGGGTTATATAATCAAGGGATGTGTATAGCATCTGTATCCCTTTGTAGTTTAGTATCATTAGTTCGCTGATGATATAGCCCGAATGTACGGTAACAGACGGGCTGTAGTGTCAGTTGACTTTCTCCCGTTGTCAGTTAATGTAATCTAGTCGTACGCCCATGCGATGCGTGCGACTTATCGTAGAGTAATTTGACGGTAACTCTTTTTGATTAGTAACTGTAATAGATTAAATGCAGGAGAAAGAAGATATATACAGAGCCAGGTAAGAAAGAAATCGAAGCATTTTGAGGCTTTAAAATTGTTGGCATATATATATATATATATATATTGGAACTTTATGGTCGACTTGGCTTTTTTTAAGGCCGAAAAAGATCAGGAAAACGAGGAAATATATATATATATACTTTAATTTCTAACTTAGGCATCAATTAAGCTGCATATGTGATTTATCTAATTTCTTTAACTTTGACCATCCAATTTATACAATGAAACTAATATTTGTCTCTAGATTAACACGTGATATTAACATGCATGCAAAACTAATATTATCTCTAGAATAACACATGATGTTAACATATACAATTTCAAAAGAAAGCAAGAGTTTTGTTACGTGAGTTATTATATTCTTAAGCAGGTGTGTATATATAGAACATCATCCATATTATAAATAGTAATATTTAATTTGTAAAATTTAAATTTTAAAATTTATCATTAAATTAAATTAAATTAAATTATGCATACGACATAAACAATCATGTGTGGTGTAAAAATTTTAGAATAGTAGTACTCTTATTCGATTTAAGCCTTGATTGTCATTCAATTTTAGGTCATGCTAATAAATATTACACAATTTAGGCTGCGTTTGGATTTGGAAAGCATTTCATCTCATATCATCATTACAACTTTCTCAAATTCTAATACAAAAATAATAAACAATTCAATTTTTTAAATCTCAAAACAATAATAATAATAATAAATAATATTCTAAAAATATTTTATTCAACTTTTATCTTTTATCTAAAACCACCTCATCTCACTTCTAAATCTGATTAATTTGAAAATTAGAATTATTTATTATATTTTATATGAAAATTTGAAAAAATTATAATAATGAGATCAGGAGATGATATGTTTTTCGAATTCAAACGGAGACTTACGGTTATGTACATGCACATGAGTTTTGCTATGTACAAATAAAGTCACATACTAATATGCGTACCAATACTGATTTCTTTATATTCAAAATTTAAATTAATACTATTTTTAATAAAATCTACTTTTTGACCAATCATATTAGATTGATGTACATATTAGTGTGCAGTTATACTTACAACTAAATTTTTTCTATTCAAATATATAATTCTATGTCGTTGCAGCTAAGTACTTCGCATTTTGATTTTTATATTTTTTATTTTTGTACAGAGCTGCTCGGAATATCTCCTACATCCCCGGACGCTGCAGCCTTCAGAAATGATTCTACAGTGACTCCCAGTAGTTCTGCATCATCAATAAGCACACCATCTTCACCAGCAAACTCTAATGATTCCAGCCTCGGATTTAGGGTCGTCGTTGCAGTACCCCACTTGGCTGGGCTGTTGGCGATGGCTCTTATAACCATCATTCTCTTTGCATTCCCAATTGGTAGTACTACTGGATCATCCGTTTTCTCGCTCGTTTGATTCGCTCAAACCTTTAGTTGTTAGGACTTCCAAGTACTCTTCATATAATATGATCATTAATATTTGCCTTTATCTTGCTCATGTACGTGTTCAATGATCAAGTCCTTTTAATTTGTTATATATAAATATATATATATGCTTTTAGCCATGCATGACTGCTACTGTACGTACGTACGTACGTATCCAGTCATCGCTAATATATATAGTCTTTGTTACTTGTTGACAGTAATTCTCAAGTGATCTTTGTGAGTTGTTGTTATAAAAGTTATACCCTTTTGATACTGGAAAGAAAAAATCTACTCAACCTCCTACTATTCACACAATCTCTACATTCCACATTTTTTTTTAATTTTTATTATTTTATCTTTTATCAAATATTTAATATATAAATAATGAATAAAATAATTAAATTAATTTAAAAAGAATAAACTCAACAAAAAAATTAAAAAATTAAATAAAAAAAAGAGTTTGGTGTGTGGGAGGTTGTATAGCAACTGTGTAAAATGCTACACAACTATTGTAAAATACTAAATGCAGTCGGTTTGTACGGTCGCCGTGCAACTGTGTGACGTGACCTAACGCATAGTATTAATGAAACGGCGAGTATACAATCGTTTTTGCAAATAAATTATTCTACGACATTTTCTATATCGTTTTATGCTATCTTTTTTTTCTATGCAGTCTCCCTTCTCCCATCTTTCTCCCTCCAGCTTCTCTCTCCTTCCCTTCTTCTTTATTCAACGGGAAAACCTTAAGGACCAAATATGAAAACCATCCCTTCAGAAGGAAAATCCTAAAGACCAAGAATGCTAAATAAAACCTCTAATAAACTAAGCCTAAAATTCTAGTAGAATTATTCTACTACGCTTGAACGGGCATTTCACTAATTCCTTAAAATGAAACTAAATACAGACAAATAAAACAAAATTCTCTTCTTTTCTTTTCTCAACGACCAAACAAATGTAAGACCCAAAATGCAACATTGTCAATCTTTTCCCAACAACCAGAGTCTTATCCTAAACTTACCAACATGTAGATAGGCAAATATAATCCATGTTGTGCGTGCGTACAAATGTACAAATGAAATAAAACATACACAACTCATAAATGGCTGAAGTTATGAAAAAAGAAAGAGTATTATAACATCTGGGAAATTTAGGTATGGGGAGTTGGGATCAGCAGGCTGAGTTGAAGCTGGATTCACCAAATAAGGAGGAGCAATTGGCCGAGATGATGCCAAATTCTCCAAGCAAAGCAGAGGAGAGAGAGAGAGAAGGAACGGAAGAAAGAGAGGAGATGAGAACACTTTTTAATTTTTTATTTATTAAAGGTAATATTTTTTCAAGTATTTTTTTATAATTAAAGATGATGTGACCTGGCCACGTTAGACTGCACGGGGACTGCAATCTGCCAGACTGCCTGTAGCAGAATTGTTTGATATTATAATGGTGACGTATTATTGACTGCCTTTATATCTTCATGAGCTGTACGTGATACATAGTACAATATGGATACACAAACTTGTCTTGCCCTACGTAAGTGAAAATAAAAATTTTATGTGCAGTCACTTTTATGTATTATTTTGTGCACTTCATTAATGTAATTAATTGTGCATTAAAAAAAATTTAATACGGCCAATCACATCGGTGGAGTGTGCAGAGAGTATGCAAAAGTGATTGTTTGTAACATTACTCCTTAGTCTTAGAGCATAGATATAATATATAGGAAATGACACACTTATAATTATTTTAGAGTAACGCTACTCATCATTCTAATTCTCATTATCCTATGATATAGCATTAGATGATAGGTTCATAAGTGAAATATAATAAATAATTTCCAATTATCTAATGTCACATTATAGGATGATGGGAGGATGATGAGAATTAGGATGATGAGTAGCATTACTTATTATTTTATAACTACCATGACGCATAAGATGCGTGCAATTTGTTATTTAAGTCTTTCTTAAAATAGAAATGACATTTACAGTCGTGAAATGTATAAGTATTATGTAATTTAAAAAAAAAACGAATAAATATAAGACTCATATGAAAAAAATTAACTTCTTAATTGTCTTTTTTTTCTAAAAAAATATTGTATAACATTTACATACTCCACGATTGTATCTAACACTACTCTTCTTAAAATCCCATCGTCAATTACCTTTTTATTTTTATTTTTGAACGTCAATTACCCTTATTTGTTAACAATAGTTTAAATAAATGATAATTTATCGTTGACATGGCATTTTCTAAGCCTCAAGATCAAAAAAATCAAAGCAATCTTTACCATAAATATTTTGAAGAAGTTCCATCTGGGTCGGTCTACCGTCTCCCAATCCATCCAGGCTCGGACTCGAGGTCTTTAATTTACTAAAAAACCCCTAGCATCTTCGAGTCATTGACGATTTGATTGTGTTCCCTTTTGGCCCACCGTCTTTGCCTTGGCCTCTCCTACGGCGAATCGTCTCGCTTGCAATCGAATCTTGAGAGCAGGAATTGGAAAGAAAGAATCATTTGAGAAAGATCTCGCCGTTCTCTCTCCCGTCATTCGCACCATGTCTCAGGTGATTGTCGTTTAAATTCGTCCCATTCCCTCATTAACTGCTCATTCGTTTTTCGGAACCCTAGCACATACGAACGTTTTATTTTTTTACAAATTAAAGGACGAATATCTCGATAGGCGATGAAAGTTGGTTTTTCTTTTTCCTTCCGATTATATTATCTTGTTTAATTTCTGGTTTGTCTTTTTTAAACCATTTGAATGTTTTTGCGATTGAAATTGAAATTACATTTTTCCCGGTCTTACAGTAGTCCTAAGCAGTGTTTTGTTGCGCAGAATTAATTTTGATTACTTTATGGAGCACGTATGTAATTTTTTATTTGGTGCTTCAGGTTGATAACAGAAATTCTTCAGCAGCCAAGCGTGCTAGAACTGATGGTAGGCTTTCTTTTGATGTGATTGTTCAACTATTCAAGTTTTTTGTTTATCTAAATGCATATGATGTTACCATTGATGAACGCCATTGAGTTTTTGTGCGTTGCAATGTACCAACTCTTCTATTTATTTTATGATTTTGGAAGCTAATTGGAGTATAGGACTTGTGAATAATATATTGAATTGGCTGAATTTGGGAGTTACGTTGACGAATGCATCTACCAAATGTGGTTCTATGGGCCTACAATAGTTCGTTGCCAAGTATTGTTCAAAGATCATGTTATAAGTGTGGCTTGTCGCTAGGATGTTACAGATCACCAATTACATGTTATAGATAAACTTAGAGGAATCTTGATGCGGTAATCTATCTGATTTCGTGTCTAGATTGAAATTTAATGTGTTGGATGGTAAGGATTTCCATGTGATCACATTACCACGTAATTGTGTTCAATATAGATGGTTTATTGACCATATTGATTATACAAATAAAATAATGAAATCCTAGTATGTAGGACACTGGACATGAGGTATGGACATGGAAAGAAAATTGGTATGTTAATGGTGTCGTACATGCAGTAGATGAGGACTCGATTATTATAGTGCTTGTTAGTGATGATCTTTACCGTTCTGGTCAGCCATATTTGAAGATTTTTCATTTTTTAATTTTTGCAACATTTTTCGTGCCAAATTGCATCTCCTCCTCCCATAAACATGGGGTGGGGAATGATATTATCAATATGCTAATAAGTCTGTAAACAGTAGGTAAGATCTAGATATGCAGTTACGCATACACACCCCAATAGCAGCCATGGTAAATTTGTGCCTGGTGATATTTTTTTATTTAAATGGTTATTGACATACTCATGCTTTTATGAGAAAGTGGATGTAGTAAACATTAACTGTTTCAATTAGGTATTGATATTTATTACTTTTGCGGTACTCATAATGGGATGCGATGGTACCGTTATGTCTAATGTGGTGCACATGGAACGAAAGAAACGGCCGCTGCTTTGAGAATAGGGAACGCTCTCCGGGTGGCTTTAGGGATTTTTTCTTTCATACATTGTTACTGTGGGCCTCCTCTATTGTATTGAGCGGAATAAGTTTTAATGACTTTTATGCTACTATCCGTAGCACATAGTTTGTAATTAGGCTCTTTCTTGTATACTTCCTGTGTACTCGAGCTTTGCCTATTTACGTGGATCAATAAAATCTCTTTTTACCTATAAAAAAAAAATAATGGGATGCGTCCATTGATATTTGGTCCGCAGGAAGTCGTAGGGAGGATGATTGGACCTGCCCTAGCTGTGGGAATGTCAATTTTTCATTCAGAACAACTTGCAATATGCGTAATTGCACTCAACCAAGGCCTGCCGATCATAACTCAGTAAGATATTTACTCACCATGCAATATATTAACTAGAATGAATGTAACTTGATTTTACGAGTCACTCTTGTTAATAATTTTCTGAGAGTCTTACTTATTAGGTTAAAGACATAATTTTCCATGTGGTAGTAGGCACACTTTTCCATGCAATGTATGCTATTCTGTTTCTTTATTGTTTCATCTCATGGTTGCTGATATGTTTACTAGTTTAACAATATGAAATTCATGCTGTGTCATATATTTTTGACTTTAAGTGTGTTTGTTTGTGAATTTGGCCTCATCATAGCACAATTCAAATGCGTGGACTGCATTTTTTGGAACCTAATTAGTAAATAAAGTAACAAGAACTAACCAACTCATTTGGAACAGAGCAGCTATGCTCAATCATCTTTGGCATATCTGCTTTGACAAGGACCATTATATATGGTCTAATTGGGTTAGGGTCTACCTTATCAAAGGTAGGGACTTCTGGGCGTTGAAGCTCCCAGGTTGAACAACGAACAACCATAGCTATTACTCACTACATCAAAAGATTTCCATTAATGAAAGATGTAAATCCATTGGAAAATAAAACATAAGCAATTTGGTTTCGAAATTGTTAAAAATTAAAATTTTGCATTATGCGCTCTCTTGCGCATCTGGAATTCTATTTTGATCGTCGATCAGGGTTTTGTTGTCCGAATTTAGTTCAGATTTCATGATTGAAGGAGGGACCTCCGCTGGTAGTACCAATAGAGATGTGGGTCACTCTACCCAAGGGTGTATGTATTGGTTCTTGGGAGAATCTTCTATCGATGGAGGGTAGGCTCCGGGCTATCTTGCATTTGTCTTTGGAGAGTGTCCAATCTAGTAAATGTTAAAATTAAAAGTAAAAGTAAAAGGTATACTAATAAAAAGTAATTCGAGTTGTGGCTTTTTTCATGAAAGTGAGATAGTCGATCCAGAGAACTCTGCCCAAAGGTGCCTTACTAAGAGGAGGCTGGTCACCAGTGGCCTACGTTCCTTAGTTCCTTGATCAGACTGCACAATTCAAACTCTCAGAGATGACAGCGTAGCTGCAGTCAATTTAGAGATAGAAAATTTGAGCAATTCACAAGATAGTCTGTTATTGTTGGAAGTGTCCATCTTTATTCTATAACTTACTCTTTAAGATATTTTAGGATAATATGTTTTTTATATTATTTTGGCTGTGATTAAATTGCCTTCTTTCTTTCTGTGTAGTGCTTAGAGCCTTTATCCTTTAGCTATGATTTTGTAAGGCACATTGTGATCTTGTTGATTAGGTTGTTGCGAAGTGTTTCGTGGTTGACTCTCTATGTGTTGATTTTGTTTCACCTTTCCAACTTTGCTTTTTCCTGGAGTGTGTTCATTTCATTTCAATTGTCGGAAACCTTTAGGGGTTGGCTCAAGTGTTAAAGGCTTGGTCTTGGTGGTATGCTCCGTCCAAGTCTAGGATTCAAATCCTCTTGGGTGCAAACAATTCCTAGGGGCTATTAGACTGGGGGATTTTTCCTTTGAATTACCCGAGGTGCACTTATGGGAAACTTCTTGCCGAGTGCCTATGCACCCCCGGGATTAGTTGGGATACTGTTCCCGGACACCCGGTGCCAATAAAAAAAAAAAATTCAATTGTCGGATATTTTTAAAAAGTTGTAATATGGTGCTCTATCTTTCCAGAAATCTGCTGCCAAGCCTGTGCAAGCTCCACAGGGCTACACATCCTCCGCTCCTTATATAGGTTCAGGTGCACCATCTTCAATGTATCTGGGTGTGCCTCCCTATGGTTCTTCTCTTTTCAACGGGTCATCTATTCATCCATACGATGTACCATATTCTGGTGGTTCAGCATACTACAACTATGGCAGCCGCCTTTCTGCTGGCAGTCCTTACAGACCTCTGCATATGTCTGGACCAACACCTTACTCAAGTGGATCTATGATGGGAAATGGTATTATGCTGTCTTTGTTCTGTTATTCGAGTTTACAGTCATCCTTTCCTAATTGAAGTTCTATCTAATTCATACTTATAAAAAAAATGAAGTTCTAACTAATTCATTGTTTTGACTCCATTATGGCCATGTTGCTATTGTTTCATGTCCATTAAGTTGTAATTATAGTTTGGACACTGTCATTCATCTTTCTATTGATGTTGATGTGCGTGCGTATGTGTGTATGCATGTAATTATGAGAAAGCTCCTTGTGTAAGCTAGATTATTCCTTCTAAGTTTATACTCCCCTTGTGGAATAGACACATGTCATATATTTACTTGTATATTGGATGGCTTCATCTCTCGATTTGGAGGGCATGTTACTTATTAAAAAAAAAAAAAAAAGTTTGGAGGGCATGATGTGAGGATCTTGAAGACCTTTAATATTTAATAATCTACTTTCTGATTGTGTCTATTCTTAATTATTTATACTTTCTTTCTGTTTTCTTCTGTGTCCTTTTTCAGGTGGGATGTATGGTATACCCCCTCTGATGGATCGTTATGGCCTGGGTATGCCCATTGGCCCTGGCACCATGGTATGTTGCAAAGCTTACTCCATTGTTGGGATTGGGAATTCCGGAGACATATGCAACCCTTAATCCTATTTTTTACTACATAATAGATTATCAGAATCTCATGTTATGCTGTGATTCTTTTCAATTGTGCAATCAGTTTGACATATTTTTGTTATGATTAGTTCTGCAATGCATTTTTATGAAAAGCCTCTCTACAAGTGGCTTTCAAATGCGTCCTGCTTTTGACGTTATCTTTTTCTACATGATAGATTATCACAATTTCATTTTGTGCTGTGATTGTTTTCAAGCGTGCCATCAGTTTTAGTTATTTTTGTTACGATTTTCTGCAATGCATTGTTGTGAAGCCTGTCTACAAGTCGGCTTTCAAATCCGTCCCTCTTTCGATGTTTCACATGCACAGTTATGCTAGAAACATAAACAGATGGCATGTTACTTATCAATAAATATATAAAATAAATAGATGGCATGCATATGTTGTGCCGTAGTTTTCTTCTCTAATTGAGCCTTCTTGATTCTGCTGAACCTTATGTGGAATTGACTGCATGTAGATGTTAGAATTAATGAGCATTTTCACTTGCATAGGGACCGAGGCCAGGATTTTTTCCAGAGGATAATTCCCAAAAGAAAGGTGCAGGTTTGTCACCATTAGACTGTTGATGAATGCCTTTAACAAATTATCAGTGTACTTTGGCAGCTTCCTTGTGAACTAATTTTTTCTCTCTTCCTTTCTAAATGCACCTCTAGATGCAACACGTGATAATGACTGGACATGTCCGAAATGTGGAAATATCAACTTTTCATTTAGAACGGTTTGTAACATGAGAAAGTGCAACACACCAAAGCCTGGATCACAAGTACGTGCTGCTTACCACACCATGTCATGCTCCTTATGTTTTAGCCTTAACTGGCAATTGGCACCATAATTTAATACATAATTCAATTTTTTTTAGTTGTGATTTTTTTTTTCTTTTTTAGCATTATCTATTTGATGTATAATCCGTTCTTGTGCATATACAGGCTCCAAAATCTGACAAGAATTCTAGTAAGTTGATTGGATGCACCTTGGCCATTAAATGCCTTTCCCTCCTTTTAGACCTACAACTGTTGCTAGTATTTTTGTTGCAACTTTTGATACTCATTTACATGTTGCTTTCAGAACAAAAGATGCCCGAGGGAAGCTGGAAGTGTGAGAAATGTAATAACATAAATTATCCATTTAGAACCAAGTGCAATAGACAGAATTGTGGGGCTGACAAACCAGTTGAGTCAAGCAAGTCCCCTTCACCAACGCCAGATGAAAATAACCAGGTTTGTTGTGTGACATGTTCTCTGTGTCTCTACCTGTTGCTTGGAATTGTTTCTAGGCTTTATAATATTTTGTGTACACATAACAAACGTGGTGAACATTCTATTTTACATTTAATCCCTTGTAAGGGTTACCTCTCTCTCTCTCTCTCTCCCCCCCCTGCTCCCCAATGTTTTTCTTCTCTTTCAACTGTGTTTAATATTCTTTTTTATTTCTTCACTGCATCTGTTAATTTGCAATTGTCTACTGTTCCAGTGAGTACTAGGACATGTTTGAGGGTTGAGAAGGTCCAGAGTTGTCGTCCAGCATTGCTCAATATGGGTGTCTGAAAGTCAGTCTTGTCGTCCTCATGTTGCTGCGGTTGTCGAGTTACTCTACGTTCTCATGATCTGTGTCAAGTTCTATTAACTGCAATGGTATTTGTGGTCTCTATGAATGGTTCTTGATGCATGGTGTCAGCCAGCTGGATCTGGCAAGGATTTACAGGTTGTCTCTGGTTTCTGTAGTTAGGATTTGTACTTTTCGAATCAGCTCATTTATCCCAGTGGGCATGTTAGATAAGTTATCAGTGGTCAGAATTTGTTGCCTGAATATTAAGGCAGATGTTTCAGTGAAAGTTGTCTTAATGCCTAGTTATGCATGTGACGTCAGTTTGGGGTCCTCGTGTTTTCTCTGGCTCTCTTGGTCCTTTTTTTCCCGGGCACGAGATTAGGATTTCATATCTACCATTGGCTTTTAGGGTTTTTCTGGGTATGACTACTTTACTGTTTGAAGTGTGAAATGATGTGCATGCCATGGTGCATCACAATC
Source organism: Carya cathayensis (assembly GCA_011037825.1). NCBI lineage: Eukaryota > Viridiplantae > Streptophyta > Magnoliopsida > Fagales > Juglandaceae > Carya > Carya cathayensis. Next base: position 343,330 of record QGSO01000168.1, on the reverse strand, counting down.
CTGCTGAAGTTCTATGGGATCCAGGTTGAGGTTTTGAATCTCTCTGATTAGATGGCATATCATCGTGCTCTACTTTTCAGTAAGATTGATTTCCTGCGTGCCATTTTGGTGTTACCTTAGTGTCTTTCTTTTGTAGAGCATTTCCTTTAAGACACTTGGTTATTTTAATTAGTAGTATTTACATCTATGTGCACGAATCATGGTGGTGTTTCTTTGAAATTATAATTCTAGTTTGGTGCACATGCTAATCAAAAATATTTTTGTGCACGTACAAGTTTGCAAAGCTGAGTTTCTGGCCCTGTAGCATTTGTGATGAGCAAAAGTAGGTTTTAAATTTCTTTCAAGATAGTCATTGAAACTTGGCCTTTGGGTAGATGTTGTCTGGTGTTATTGACTGAATTAAGTGAATATAGCTGAATGGGGTCGGAAAAGAAAGAAGGTGACGGATAAACCCATGAGCACGAGTGCAACTCGGTGTTCTCGCATCACAGCCCGGGCAAAGGGTTCATTATGACTACACTGTTGGGGGGAAGCCAGTTGACGTAAGGCCGTTACACACTTTTCCTGATCATTGGAACCTCCACGATTATTGTAAGTATAACCCGAGCAAAGCAGAGTTGGAACAAGAAAGCTTAATATGGTGGGGGCTAAACTATTAAAAAAAATTATATACATTCGAGGGTGCAAAGCTAATTTCTGTAAATCTCCTTCAGAAAAGAGCCTCGGCAAATTTACATTCTATTAATTTCTTAAAACTTCGTGTGGGACTTGATTTAGTTCCGCCTCTTTAACCCTATTAAAAAAAATAAAATAAAATTGAATCTTAAATTTTGGACGAACTTTCCGTTTCACAACTTTAGTAATCAGAGGACGTAGGAATTAAACCGCTCCTTACTTTAAAACTAGGGCTGAGAGCATTCCCAACTGATACTGTATGGGTACTTTTTTATCTAGAATTTGATGAAAATTTTAGAGATTATATTAAAGAGTTTTGTTACATATAAGCACAGTTGCGCACTAATCTGTGTACTAATACTGATTTATTCATACTTAAAATTTAAATTAATACGGTTTTCAATAAAATTTACTTTTTGACCAATCACATTATATTGGTGTACAGATTAGTGCACAATTGTGCTTGCAACTATATTTTTCCTTTATTAAAATCATCTTTACATCCGAATCTCAATAATAGGGAAAAGTGTTTATGAAATGTACAATAATTCCTCTATTTGGTAAATTACTGTACATCTCAAATTGTTTTTTATTAATATTTTATTCTAATCGTTTATCTTTTCTATTATACGTATCTACTTCTAATCATCTACACTTCCTATCATATTCATATTTGTAATAGTTTTAAATAATAATTTTAAAAATAATTTAAATAATAACGAAAATATAAAAAAAAATTAATTTTAAAAATATTATCATACCAAATAATTTTAATTTTTGTTTTAAATATTTACTAGAGTAATAGTTCAAAACATAAGAAAAAATATTGAATAGTTAAGTTTGTAAATAGAAGTGAGAAAAAAGTAATAAAGAAAGAATAGAGAAATATTATTTTAATATAATATAAAAAGGATAGGGAATGAGATGTAAAAGGTTTTTGAAAAATGAGTAAAATTTAGGAAAAAGTTTTAGGGAATATTATTTTTAACTAAATTATAGGAAATTTTATGGGAAAGTTAATGTGAATGCTCTTAAATCTGTTTTTAACTCAGGACGTCCAAATAACGTGCATTTTTCTCTCTTAGGGCAGTCTATGGAATTATTTAAGGTTCACTTACTAAAAATTTCTTGTTGAGAGCATGTACACCTTTAATGATTACCTGGTAAAATAAATAGTCGAAATCTATAAACCTTGAAAAGTGAGTGGAAGAACTAAAAGTGTAATCTCTGCTACTTCGAAATCCCCTGGATGTTAAAAGGGCTAAAGTTTGCCTTGAATAATCACCCTCTGCTCGCAATGCTTCTGCTTCTGCTTCTGCATCAGCAAATTTATTTTAGAGGATAACTGAACGTTAAGTCACTTCGCAATATGTCTCGTACATATTTTGTTATTGGTAAAGATAATTTCGAATATGCGATTGAAAACAAAGAGAGAAACAGAAGAAAAAGGAAGAAACTTGGGCCATGGAGATGGAACTTCCGGACGAGTCAGATGGGCCAGTCTGCATGCAAACAGTTACAAGTCCATTAACCGCCGAAGGAAAAAGGAAAAAAAAAAGTTAACCAGTCTGCTAACCCACCAGTACCAGGTTTTTGAGAGGTCAATTCAACTGGTTGGAATGAAAGCCGAACTCGTATGGTGATCTGAACAGCTGGAGGTCTTGAAAATCGGTAATCCCATTATTTGGAGACCCTAAGATGTGAGCTCGGGAGTCCGACAAAGCATTTGGGAACCCTTGGATCACCTGCATTGCAGGCTGCGGCGTACTAGAATGAATTGCATGGTTGGAATGTGGGTGTAGAGCTGGTTTTGACTCACGTGAACCCCAGGAATTGGTTGACAGAAGAGAGAGAGCACATCGGAAATCTCGGGTTGATTCCTGCCCCGTGAAGATCATGGGTTCTTCTACGCCTGCAAAATAGTTATAAACTGTGTAACATGCACATCTTTAGACAATCATGGATGGTTTAACATGAAACCATTGGAAAAGCAGCATTAGCCACTGCACCAGAACCTCAACAAACTTGTATCTTAACTTCAGTTAGTTAGCTTATATGCCTTTAAATCTTTTCTAAGTTTCCTTTACGGTTACTTATCAAAAAAAGTTTCCCTTTAAAAGTTTCTCTAAATAGTTTCTCAACAATAAAATAATCATTTTCAACTTCCTTCACCACCAAAGGCTCTAAGTCTTGGCCACCATACATTTACAATGATCGCCACTTTCTCATACATATAGCATGACTTATTTTGGTCAGACGCTACAATTGAGAAATTTCTTAAAAAGGCTAGCCTTTTCTTGATTAGCCACAAAAGAAAGACTTTATATTTTGGAACAATAACACGAAGTTTCAAGAAACTTCCTCGTAGTTTTTGACACTATTAATATCAGGAATCTATCCACTCATGATCATCAAAATTAGTTCATCAATTTACAGTATCACGTTTACCGATTTCTGATTCATTAGTTGTTACTATAAGAACTCTTCCAATCTCTATTTTGCAAGTTAGATTTGGGCAATCCAGCTTTTTAGCTTTCTAGTTAGACTTCCAATCTCTAAGTTGGTACAAGAATTTGGAACTCGAGGAAAAGTGCATCCAAGAGGTTTAACGAGGTGATCTACTTAGCTAACGCATGACATTTATTCATATTGATATTCTTACCTGGAGCAGCTTACAAGGGGGTTTGGTGTCGAGCTCAAATAGAGCTGGCGATGAAGGGGAGTTGGCAGCAAGTTCGGATAGATCATGCTGATGCTCAAAGGTGGTTGGAGCTAAACGAAGCTCCGGATCAGAACTTTGAGGTAGTTTTGAGAGAGCCTCATAAGGTAAATAAGGCTATGGTAGTACAAGTGGGTTACCGACTTCTGATGGATCTCTAGGCTTGGTGGCTGTCATAAAGCCCCTAAGGAAGTTAGCGCTGTATTGCGGGAGTCTCAGGGCTCAGAGTGGTCTGAAGTGACCAGGAAAATGTATCCAAATTGGTGTTGAGGAAACACTGGGCAGTGATGCTGGGTCATGTTTAAGTTTGAGTAGCAGGTCTATGAGGAAGTTGTTCACTCCACGCCATTGAAAATTTGACTGCTGCCTGAGCAAGGAACTTTAATAGTTTTGGGCAATGTGGCTTTAGAGATGGATATGATCCCATTGTGTCCTTGTCTTCAGATTGAAAATGTGGAGGAGCTACGGAACAAAGTCTTCGGCTTGGGTATTGTGTAAATCAAGGAAATTTAACATTGCGTAGAATTGACTTGATGTCTTTGAAGAGCAGTTTATGGCTATACTCATTGCAATTGAAGCAGGACATTCTCATCAATGGTCAATCTCTTCATCCAAATTGTGCATGAAAGGAAATGAAGAGCTAAAAAGAATCAAACGGTCTGTAAAATTATATCTCAAGAGATGGAAACTCTCAAGTATTGGCCGCAACAAGGGGGAACTTTTCTGGATACTATTTTGGAATGCTAGAGGTTTGAATAAGCTGACAAGTGCCTTACAATTAAAAATTTTCTTTGGGAATGGAAGGTTGATATTGTTCTTGGGCAGGAAACCAAATTGGAAATCATCTAGAAGTATTGCACGGAGCTTGTGGGGCCCTGATTTGTATAAATTAAAAAACTCAGTGTATAATCATTTTGTATTCTTCTTGGAATCTTAAGAATTTTATTATATTTTATCTGTTCTACATATGACTTCTCTTCATTTTTTCTTAATTTTTTTTAACATCTTTCCTTATAATTAAAGTTGAGCATATAAGTTTTTGTTAGAGAAATGAAAGTCTAATCTATCTTTAGTTATTATAAATGTGCGTTGTATATAAACATATTCTTAATTTTTCGTATCTCAAATCATTTTTATAAACTTGTGTATCATAAATAGTATGATATACATTATAGAACATACATATAAGATTATTTAATTATTTTAATACTAATTCGCCTCCCAAAAAGATTAAATTCTTGATCCACCATTGATCACATGGGATGGATTTGTCCCGTTGAATTTTGTTTATGCGGGTCCAATAGGGTGGTGGAAAAATTGGAAGAGAGCAGGGGAATTTACTATCTTTGTTCTTTTACAAGCATGGAAGATAGCTTCGTTGTGGACTTTTGTAGGAGTTGATGGGCCAAATTCCGATGGAGACAAAAAAGTATCTGTTGGAGGGGCTGACTAGTCCTTGCAGTTTGTGGAAGTATCATGGTGCATGGTTGGGATTTCAATGTCATGTCAATCAGTTTCCAAGTTAAAGATGGGTCAACCTCATCTTTGCTTAGCTAAAGTGGAGTTCCCAAATTTCTTTTTTGAGCAGGATCTTAAGGATACTCCCCTTGTTTGATATAGTCTATAACAATCGAGGCAATCCTTCTTGGTCTAAAATTAATAGATTTCCCGTGTTCTTCAATTGGGAAGAGCAGTTTCCTTAACTATGCCAGAAAATATTATCAAATATAGCTCAAATTGCTTTCTCATTATTCCAGATTGAGGAGGCATTCAAGCAGGCAGTAAGTATTTTAAATTTGAGAATATGTGGATAATAATCGAAGTTTTTGTCTAGAGCCCTCAAGGAAGCATAGCCAGAAATCTACAAAATTGCATGGATGCAGGAGCCTCAATCACAGATCTTTTAGAATATTCTAACGAGTTTCCTCAGTGGAATATCACAATCTTCAGAGCTGCACAAGATTGGGAAATTCATGCATTCACGAGTTCTACAATCTTGTGTACTCTAGAGTGGGGTGAGACGCAGACAAGACTTTTTGGCATCCTTCTTAGATGGGGGAGTTCACCATCCGTTCTTACTACAAGTTTCTTATTACAAAAAATAGAAATCCATTCCTGTGGAAGAACGCTTGGCTGTGGACAATCTAAGGGAATGGTGGATCATTATTATGAATTAGTGTTGCATGAGCAAAAAGAGTGGGGAGTAAGTTGATCTTTGACTATTCCATTGCACAATTGCCATGACCCTATGGAACAACTTTGCTAGAGTAGGGTCAACTTAGGTGATGCTGAGAAGGGTGGTTAGTTTTCTAGTGAATTGGAGAGGTCTTCATGGTAATAAACATATTGCAGCAATATGGAAGATGGCTCCGATATGCCTATGGTGGTGTCTTTGGGGGGAGAAGAATGCAAGAAGTTTTGAAGATCGAGAGCGGTCAATGAATGAACTTAGAAAGTTCATTTTTAACACTTTATTCCATTGGTCAATTACAAATTGACTGTAATGGCCTGATCATTCATTACTTTCTTGTACTACTAAATAATCATGCTTAGGTGATGTTCTTGTATATGTCTCGTGTAGTTGGGCTTTGCCTATTATTATTTTTCAATAAAATATTGTTTACCCATCAAATAAGTAATTGAAGGATTTGTCAAGATGGCTAGGCAGTGGCGGTCTTCCTATCACTTCCAAGGAACTCCAAGTTTTATCCTAACCCACACACCAAATGCATTGTTAAAGACTTGGAATGAACAAGTCTTCAATAATATAGACCATCTTAATAAGTCTTTCTTGGAGGAGCTAGAAGGTGTAAAGGGTGCAGAAGAGGAGAAAGAACACCATCTGAAGAAGAGAAGCTACAGAAAAATCTAGTCTCTGAACTTGAAAGGGTTACTTCAATGGAGGAGATATCTTGGAGGCAAAAATCATGGGCTCTATTATAAGGAAGGGTGACAAATGCACAAGTTTTTTTCCATCAAGTGGCCAATGCAATTGAGATACCCCATCAATCGAGCATTCAAACTCCTCCATCAAAGTGAAATCAAGGATCATATTCTGTAGTATTATGAACACGTGTTATCTGAACAATAGGCTTGAAGGCCTAAACTAGATGGACTAGCACTTGATCATAAAGGAAGAGATGGCCGCGTGGCTTGAGGGATCTTTGAAGAGATTGAGGTAGTAACAACCTAGTCTCATATTGGGAATATAAATAACCCACAGCTAGGTAAGTTATAAAGGTAGTGGAGTGCGCAACTGGTCTTTATAAATGATTTTAGGGAAACTTGACGAGTTCTGTTACATACAGTCACTTTTACGTATTCATTACACACTCCACTGATGTGATTGGCCAAAGCAATTATTTTATATTATAAAAAGTGCGGCAGCCAATCACATTGGTAGAGTGCGCAAAGAATATGCAAAAATGATTGTACGTAGAGTTTTAGTTTACATATAATATCACAGCCAAGTTCATGCAGTGCTTTAATTTCATATGGCTGGCCTTACTAGGTGGCTCTAATACCGCATGTAACCCAGGAAAAAGTTTTATTATTTTTTATTTTTTCCATTTTTCAGAAAAATAGACAAGTACTAAAGGCTATCTCTGATGTGGTAAATAGAATTTATTTTACTTTTTCTAACGACCGTTCAAGTATGCACGATAATTATTATGTAATCAAACAAGTAAATTCTGACGTGCCTAGATTTTAAGCCTATAAAACGGTGTAAGCAAAGTCTGGCAATCAATATCGTTTCTGAAGTTAATCTAAAATCAAATTAAAATATCATAAAGCTAAGCTCTCCATAAGGAAGAAAGAAACAAACCTGGGTTGAGAACCTCAGCTACGGTGCCCTTGGATGACAGAAACCTACTGGAATCATCACAGAGTGCAGTGATGGCACATGGCATTTCATTGCGGGGAAAATGCAGCTGTATATCAGTGTTGCTTTTTTTTTCAGACTTCAGAGGATACTCTTTTGTTTGGGTAAACTTGGAGCTGCATATGTCCTCCCATGTTGAACTAACAGAAGCACTTGTGTAAACAAGGGGGACTCTGTCAAAGACTAGGTTCATCTGCTGCTTCCCATCTATGAGATACTCACGATAAAAAAAACCCAATGAATTTTGTTTCAATAATGATTTTAGCTTATATTGTTTTTATTATTAAATTGTGTATCAAAGGACCCTATTAAGCAGGGCATCTATCACAAAGTAACTCATATACTGCACAGTAGCAATTGTGCTAGTAACTGGCAGTTAAAAATGTACGACACTTTTTCTAAGTTAAACTCTGTTGGGCCGCTTTTAAGCTGTGATATCCCATATGATAAGGATAAGGGTAGGTGGTGTATGAGATTCTACATTACTTGGTAAGAAGAAGTTCTTGCTCTTTAAAAGGTTCTAATAGAGTTCCAATTGTATCATTTGACTAGTCCTTTTGGAGAATAAGCCATGTGGTTTGGGCTTCCATTGAAGTGTTACAAATGGTATCAAAGCCTATCCCAATCAGAAATGTGAGGCTTGAGCCGTGCCACCTATGATGGGCTGGCTCAACGAGGATGTCGGAAATATAAGGGGGAGAGATTGTGAAATCCCATATAATAATGATAAGGGTAGGGGGTATATGAGATTCCACATTGCTTAGGAATGAGAAGTTCTTACTCTTTATAAGGTTCCAATAGGGCTCCAATTATATCATTGACTCGTCCTTTTGGAGTATAGGCCATGTGGTTTGGACCTTCCAGTGGGGTGTTACATAATTTAGGGGTGTTCGATGCAAGATCATTCTATAATACCTTGTCTCCTCGTGATAGCTACTCTTTCCAATGAAAGAATAGATAGCAGAGCAAGGCTCTTTTAAGAGTCTTTTCGGGAAGTGTGTGACATCTGCTTTAGGAAAGATCCTAGTGGACAACTTAAGTAAGACATGTTATCATGGTTGATGGTACTGCATATGTAAGAGAAGTGGAAAAAGGTTTGATTGTCTCTTACTTCATTGTGAGGTTGCTAGAGTTTTGTAGAACTCTATTTTAGGTTTGGAATAGTTGGAAATTACCTAAGAGATATCTGTTCCTCAATGCCCCTAAATATACAATTTCCAACTGCCAAATACAAGCCTTTTTCAAATGAAGAGCTTACTAATATGTTGCTTCACTGGTCTAATTGAGACTAAAGGTAACCTTTTGATAAGTACAACTATATTATCAACAACTGAAAACCATTTTGCAACCAATAACAAGTTTTCTTTATGATTCTTTGCCGCATGTATTCTGAGTTGTGTTTCAATTTCCTACAATCTTTTCCTTCTTATTAATTACGGGGTACTTGATCCAGCTTTTGTTGCAAAGTCCTTTGTATTTATGCCCAATAAGTCCTTTGAATTACTACAGGATGTCAAGGAAGTTTTCATGGGCAGAGTCAGCCTTGGTTGGTTGTTGGTCATAATAGAGGTTCTGACTCAGGCTGGAGAACTTTTGAAGTTTTTTTAAATAGTCACGTGACTGAAACAGAAATAGAGTAGGAGGTGGCAGTCGTGATAGATTTATTATTAATTGGAGTCATTTCAGAAAAAGGATTCATTAAGAGGTTGATTTCTTCCAGTCTTTTATTGGCAAGAGAAATAGAGTAGGGCCTATTCAAGTTTCTCAAGACCATTTGTCGGATTTGGGGATCTTCTTCAGGGTTGACAGAAAAAAAAAAAAAAAACCATTTCTTGTTGTTGGTAAGCGGTCGTACTTGGAGGCACTGGTTGGTTGAGGGCAACATATGACGAATTGTATCTCACAGGGGCATTTCAAGCAAAAGTGAGGAGGTGCTTGAGTTAATAAATAAAAAGTGGACATGGGCTTGGCTGCTATTTGGTGTGTCAGAGCAGCCTGCTGAGACAAGTGGGTGGTTTGTAAGTCAAGGATCCCTTCAATACTCCAGCTTAAATTACCAAAGTGGGTTTGAGTTTTGGAAAATTGATCTTTGTGGTTGACAGAGATTCAGTGACTCTCCATAGTGCCTGGATTTCTTGGCCAGTCATGATCTCTATGGAGCCAGGTCTCGTTTTTGGTTAAGGGGCCATTTTTTGAGGAACCTCTTAACTGCAAGCCTCTGAAATTTGCTGGCCTTCTGACCATATGAGTTCAAGAGGCATAGGTGTAGTGGAATTAGATTTACTCTTACAGAAAGTGAGGGTTTCAGTCATTCCGGGGGGATTGCTTGTGAAAGGTTTGAAGAGGAGCTAATGGCCTTGTTCAAAATCATTGAAGTGAGAGCTATCATAATGATTTGGGTCTTAATCCAAAACCTGCCGCCTGAACCAGGTTAAAAGCAATCAATATGCTCTATTACCTACAATTTGTAAGGGGGTAGTTCAGTCAAGGCAAGAATAAGAGGAGGGATGTTCATGGTTTTATATGAAGCCTTAGTTATTGTCATGGAATGCTAGGCGCTTGAGATAGGAAAAGAAGCGGCCCAGGATGAGGAATTTGCTCAGATGATGGAAGGCTTATATTATATCTTCAGTAAATGAAAAATGGAGCATATCATGCATGGTGCAGTTTGGAGTTCGTGGGTGGTCAACATGTAGATTAGTGGTGTTCGGAATCTAAAGGAGCCTTTCGTGGGATATTGATTATGAGGGATAGAGTTTTGTTTGGGGGAGTTTTCTGTTGCTGTTTCTTTTTAAAATGTTGAAAACTGTGTAGAATAGCCTTTTGCAGGTGTTTATGGTCCCAGTTCGGATAATGTAATGAGGTTTTTGTTGGGATAAACAGGTAAGTTTGGTGAGTTTGTTAAGAATAAAACCTCTTTATACAAGTAATTTGTGAATTTGCTTTAGTAGTTACTAAATTCAATTTCCCTAAACTTTGAAAAAAATAAGGAGAGATTTACTTCTTTGGGGTTCATAAATGCAGAAATTTTTGGGGTCTATGTTTAAATTAGATGCATCCAAAAGGCAACACAAAGCTACGAATTCACCAATGGTACAGTTGAACATTGTATCAAGCAAAAGACATTTGAGTTGAAATAATTATATCACTACCTGTCAATGAAATCACCTTAATGCATGGATTCAAAACTAATAATAATGTGTATTATGCATGCTCATATGATAACTTAGTCCAGGTAACTCTATATAGTACATTGGGAAAAGAAAAAAGAAAAAGTTTGATTCCAAGTTTAAAAATAGCACCATAAATTGATGAAGACAGCCTTGCTGGATTTAAACGGACAGCTTCTGGCTGTGGCTTGCGTCGCCTAGCATTATGATCAGAAAGCCGCCTGCGACAGCTTCGCTTCTTTTCATCAAACTCGGACAAACCGTGGAACCTTCAGCATTAAAAACAATGTGGATATTAGTATCAAAGTTGTGAACTAGGACTTGAAGCTGATGTTGATTGGTTATGAATCAGGACCCGAGTGGAATTATTAATGACCAAGAGACTTTAGATAAAAGAGTGACTACTGATAAAATCATCAATAACAAATTGTTGCTGGATTTCAATATGTTCTGACATATAACTACCATTTTATAAGAAGCATTTACCTGCTACACTGTTGACAAAACCGAAGTTCCAGACCACCTACAATGACCTTTGGGGATTTTGAATGACTTTCACAAACTCTATGTTTGCGATGGTAATCTTTAGCCAAAGAGAGGTCAAGGTTACAGCCTTCAACTTGGCAGTGCAATGTCTGAGTGCTCTGACAACTGGACTTGCATTTCTTAGCTGCGGTTGCTGATGACATGGAACTCATAGAAAATTTTGAGGTCTCTGTACTGTTTTCAACGCAAGCATCTTCAGAGTACATCAGCTTACCAAGCTTTAGACTGAGCAATGGCTCACCAGAGCCAGATGGCAGCTCAATTGTTGAAGTTCCATTTGTCTCCACCTTGACCAGTTTTTTCTTCCTGTGAAAATCTTTCGGAAAATCTCTAAAGGTCTCAAGAGTGAGCTTGGATGTCTTACTTTCACCAATTGAATATGAATCTACTGAAGCTGATTTGAAGCTATTTGACAGAGAAGCATGTCCCAAGTCTGGATCAGACCCACCACCCCTAGATGAATAAAAGCATCCGGGGTTAATTCCTTGATCTGCTTGCATAGCCCATTCTATTGGTTGCAATTTTGAATTCTCATTTGCTTTTGCATTGCAAACGAATAGATTCTCCCACTCCCATTGCGAGGGGGATTTTTCATTCCACTCCATCAGCAAGACTGAACTCATAAATTGATATCACACTACCTTCTGCAAAAGATGCAAAAGCAACTGATCACCGCTTCCTGAAAATGTTACTTGAAACTAAAGTTGACTTTATTAAGATACTACAGAAAGAATTATAGCACCCAATACTGAGAGAAGTGATCGCAAAATACTCTTATAGTGATTGACAAAACCCACGCCAACCTGCTAAGAACACACCGTTAGAAGACAATAAGAAGAAGTGACAGATATGACAAATCAAGTTCATAACTCAAAATATGTACAGAGAAAATTTCAACCTCCCATTAACAGAAACTCTCAATTCTTTGGCCCGTAAGACTACCGCAGGAATCAATAATCCATCGCTGTAGGCCAATTAGTCATTCCCGGATTTTTTAAGATACCGCGGAAGCAAGTCCCAACCTCAAGAGAACCCATGAAAAAATTGCCATCTTTTTAATCATGGCAGAGAAAGAAGCAAATCACACCAAGTCTCTGCTGCCATTCTGAAAATACAATCAGTCACATTTGACCCCGAGTTGGGACGAGAAGTGTTCCCCAGTTTCCTGGAACACGTACAGTGACTAAACTTCCTATTTTATTTACAGTTTCGTCTCCTTTACCACCCTTCATGCAAAATGCCCTTCATATTCAACTAAGTACCATAAATACACAGCCTACCCTTCCAATAATTCACACCTAACATCATCAACGCAAAGTCACAAGTCGGTCAATGAATAAGACAACAAACTCATCAACAAAAAGGTACACACATTGATATATCAGACAAACTCCACAATTACCAGCAACCTAAACCCATGACTCTCTGCCTTTCTTATGTAATACATCGGCGCCACCATTTTTTCCCACCTAATCAAACATACAAATACCAACCAACATGCTCGATTATGTAATAACCAAATGCAAAATTAACTGCCGCATCATTTTATTTTTATCACGCTTCCTAGTTCCTATATTTGTACAATTTGTTGCATTGCACTGAGCACGGAAATCGGATTTGATAAAAAGAAAAAAAAAAAAAAAAAAAAAAACTGGCTTAAGGCGGGAGAAAATATTTATTACGCAAACTGTCAAAATTAATGAAATGTCACTGTTAGGTATAGGTGCTGGTCCCAGAGTCCCAGTCCCCTTTCTGTAGCACCATCGAGTAACCAGTTAAAAGAGAACAAAAACAGAACGACTTTCTATTTGAGATAGAAAAACGGCGTCGTAACGCTTTCTCTGCGGCCACCACTTTCCCGAGAAAATTGAGAGCAAGAAAAGAAACGAATCATATATTTTTCCATTTTCAATTACCAAACTTAACACTAAGGAGTTGGTTTCCAGAATAAATAACAGGTGCGTGTCCAAAAATAGAAAAATATCGGCAACTCCCACTCCTCCATCTATCGTCATTATTACTCCTATTTTTCTCGCCAAAAGGAATTAAGAAGAAATATCTCGACCGCGTATTTCCTCTCAGATGGCACATAATCAGGAATCATCGCTTTCTTTCATTTCCTTTTTCTCATCAATCCCGAGAATAACAATGACAACACAAAACAAATGCCAGAATCTGATAAAAAAACAAATTTCTTTTCCTTTTTTTTGGCGTTTCAGATTGAAGGGAGAAAAAATTCAAAGGTTTTATTCGCTTCGGGGAAAGTCTGCGGAGATTATAGATTTCTTTCTTTGATGCTTATAGATGTAGAAATCGAAAGAAAAAATTGAAGAGCGAGAGAGAATGCACAGCTTACTTTTTGTTGCCAATACGAGAAACAGTGATTCGGATAGGAATTGGCGGGGCGCTTAGATTATTATCATTCCGTTCTAGAGCGGCATGCGGGCGGAACGTACATCTTTGGTTCACAAGAATCTTATGCAGCCAAGCTGTCTTTGCTCCAGGCCTGTTTGTAAAGTTGAATTTGTTGGAATCGAAGGCTAGAGAGAGAGAGAGAGAGAGAGAGAGAGAGAGAGATGGCGCGTCATAGCGAGTCGACTCACTCCGAGGTTGACCGCACAACTTTTTAGTCAACCGAGAGTAAGATTACCATTTTTTTTATTTTTTTCCGTCACAATCATATTTTACGTGTGCTGCCGTGACCGGAACCGAGTAATTATCATCAACTCCCGGAGAATCGAGAATTTCCGACGTTGAGATGTCATAAGATAAAATAAAAATACGGCATCATTAGTATTTTATCACACTAATAATTAATATAAATAGCCTAGTTTGGTTACGTAATTTAAATGAAATGAGATGAAATTTTTTGTTAAAAATTAAATAAAATATTATTATAATATAATTTTTTAATATTAATTTTGTTTTAAGATTTAAAAAAATTAAATTATTTATTATATTATATGTGAGAATTTGATAAAGTTATAATGATTATATAAAATGAAATGAGATTGAATAGTTTGGTTTTGTGTAACCAAACCAGCTTAAAGAGTAATGTTATATACCGCACTCTCATCTCACTAGATAAGATGCGATACATTTATCACCATTGAATGATAAAGAATCATCTAGGATTATAAATGAATCAATCTGTTCGATAGTCTGCTCGGTACTTGCTTGGTTAAACTCGAATCGAACTTGACTCGTGAAAATAAAAAGCTCGTTCGTGAAAGCAGATACTCGCTCGATTTGTAAATAACAGATACCTGACAAAACTCGACTCGACTCAGTTAAGGCTCGCTCGTTTATGCTCGAGTCGACTTATTAGCTCGACTCGATTAAAACTCATTTATATATTGAAAAATATATACATACACATATGCATGTATATATGTATTAGCTAATAATATAAGCATACCACTTTTATAATTAAATATATAATATGTATTCTAATTACTTATGTCTATATAGTTAATATACTTAATATGTATATTTGATAATTTGTATACTAATTAATCGATAAAATTTAATAATTTCATATACTAATATGTGGGAACCATATATGAAAGAGATATATGTTATCATATTAAGTGTATGTATTAATAATATATGTAAGTATATAATATATTGTTATTTTGGATAAATATTAACTAGTTAGATATTTATTATTTATAAATTTCTTAAAATTTTATAATTTAATAGAGGTTCTACTTGTTAGTTGTATAAATTCAATATTAGTTCTTTTTTATTTATTTAATTTATTAATTATTAAATCTTATTCCAAAAAAAAAAAAAAATTCAATCTCGAGCTCGAGCTCGGCTCGACTTGAACTTGTTTATCGGACAAGCTCGAACTCGAGTTGAGATTTTAATTTATCGAATCGAGTTCGAACAAAAATATCAAACTTGGGTTTGAGTATTTTGAGTCGAGTTAAGCTCGGTAAACCAAAAACCAGCTCGGCTCGACTCGATTACAGCCCTAGGACTCTATCATCCAATAAATAATCATTCAATGGTAATAAATGTATTGAAAAATTCTATACACCATACTACCATCATACTTGCATTCCACTAAATAAGATATGGCATATTTACCATTATTAAATGATCATTTATTGCATGCTTATTTATCATCAAATTGTAATAAATACGTCACATTATATATATAATAGGATGTAAGTGAGATGATAATGTGGTATATAGCATTACTCAAATATGTCACATCTTATATAATAAAATAAAAATAAAATGATAGTGCGATATATTAAATTTTCTATTCATTCTCGCTAAGAAATCCTCTCTTTGTTAAAAAAAAAAAGTGTAAGTCGTAGATGTAATCGTCACCACAACCGCGTACATACTGTAAAATTCTTGGACAGAAGAATGATTGGTACAAGTCTTGTATAAACTTTCTGTAAAAATGTGAATTAGACCTACTTTTTAATTAAAAAAAGTTTTGAGTGAGATTTATATATTTAGAATTTGAATATATTATTATTCTATTAAATATTGGATTGAGTTTAAATTCCTTAATTTCCACAACTGTCCTTGATCTTCTGTTGATAAGTAGCCATGTTTTTTATATTTTATTCAGATAAGTAGCCATATAGGTAGTTTGGTTTGCTTTATACTACTTATATCTAATATAGTTTTATAGGTTACTTTTTTCCAAAGTTTTATAGGTTACTTTGAAACTTGGTTTTGGGATACTTCTATTCCTCAAGCTTTTTTCCATAAAAGCGATGCTCTTTTGATAAAATTTGGGGTGTTGGCCTCCTAAAAAAATGCAGTGTGCACATGTAACAAAATATTTTATTAATGTTTTACATGTATTTTTAAAATACACTCGTTTTATATAATTTTTTAAAAGTTTTACATATATATTTGGGTCAAACTTGAACACATAATTGTATATAACTATTTCATGTAAAGAAATGTTACAAAAAAGATTACATAAAAATAAATTTATAAACTAACGTGATTTCATATAATCTTTTATATCTACTTTAGGTGCTGCTATTATACCTCATGAGTTTGCCCCTTCAAACGTACCACTAGTGCAGTTGCACTTTTTGTTTTCTTTCTAACATTTTAAAGACATCTTTAAACATTTTAAAAAAATACAGTACTTCATAAATAGCTACTTCTTTAACTATTAAGAAAAAAAATAAAATATCCTAGCAATAACTTTGAGGGGGCAAAATCATGAGGCCAAGTATAATTTTTCATCTACTTTATGATAAAAATAATTTTATAATTTGACATATCATATCAAGTTACGTCATTTTCTAAGTTTATTTTTGTATAATCTTTTTGTGGTTAAAGTATTTATCTTTCATAAATACAAGGTCGGGTAGAAAAATGATTTAAAATTGACTCATAATATCAAATTTTTAGATCAAGTCTCATAAGATGAACAAGTGTTAAAAAAAAGAGTAATGTTAGATACAACTATAAATTGTATAAGCGCTACGCACTCCTTTTAAAAAAAAATAGAGTTCATTGTTAAACAATTAAATTTTTTTATATAAATCTTATATTTATTCACTTTTTTAAAAAAAATGTGCGACGGTTGGGCACTATAAGAATACAAATATTTTAGTGTAAAAAAAAAAACACAAAGAAATGGTAAAAATTAACTTCAAAAGGACATAAACTTTAACACGTTGTAAAAACATGACTACTAACTTATCTAAAGAGTTGGTAGGTTTGTTGAAATCTTTAACTTCTTTCAACAAACTTATACTCTCTTAGTCATATTGTAATAACAAACATTTTTCTATGTTCAAAAAGGAGGAAAAATAAATAAAATAAGCATTAGACGTTACGTTTGTGTCATAAACAATTATATAACCTTATAAATGTTTATGATAATCTACAACTAGGACAAATTGACATGGTGATACTAATAAAAAAAAAATGGAAAGAGGTCCAATCGTTGGAATAAATAATTAATTATTCATGCATAAAAACAACATAGGATATGAAGGCAGGCATGGGTAGGTAGAATGTGAGAGATGTGTTGTATTAGTCTTTGAATATTTATTAACGCTAACTACTGAAGAATGACGAGTTTTGTGTGGATTAAAGTATTAACGCTTATAACCGAAGAATAACAAGAGTTTTGTGTGGACTAAAAGCATTGGCATTGGTTTCATCAAAAGTCAAGCCAAATGTATAAAATGATGAATCTGTGTAAATTACAGCTGCATTGGTCTCGGCAAACTATTAAATGGGGAGTTTTGAGCTACAGGGTTTCTCCGGTTTCCTTCAAATTTGAAGGGCTACTATACACTCATCATTCAATTATTTTATTACATTTTAATCTGGTGTATTCATCCTCGTGGTTGTTGTGTCCCTTTCGTTTCCTCTTAAGCCATTTCCTGTGAATTATATCTCTACAATCATCGGCAGCTACACTGCATACGCTTCGTTTACTTAGCGAGACAGTGAGAGACAGAGCTGGGCTTTGCTTTGCATTGATCGTCCGCTTGGGTCATTCGATCTGTCTCCCCCACTTCGATTATCTCTCTCTCTCTCTCTGGATTCTTGGTATGGGATCTGTAGGAGATTCTGGTGAATTTTTCAGAGAAGTTAATTGGGTCCTTGGAAATCCAGCTGATCTAGTTGTTTTTCGCATAAAGATTGCGTCTTTTAGGTGAGTGCCGCTAGTGGGATGTGTTTCATTGCTATGAAAAGTGAGAAACGGGTTCCAATTGAATCAGAAGGAGAAATTGGGGTGAGTGTCGGAAAGCTTCAGTTTTAGTTTGCAATTTGCCCATTGTTTGGTTGATGAGAAAATTAAATTATTAATGTACATATAGTTAGTTTAATTGCAAAATATGAAAAAAAATTATATTATTATTAAAAAAATAATATTATATTATTATTTTGATGAATGCAATGGCTAATTCAATGTGAGATTATGGATAGGAAGATTTTAGATTTATGGAAAACTTGTATTTTTTATCAAATTTTGAAGATGGCTTTGATGAAACCAATGTGGATGCTCTTTGGTATCAGGTAGATTTGTCAGGCGACTGAGATTGGTAATAATTGGAGGTTGTTGTAAATATCATTTCTCTTATTTTTAACTTTGAAGATCGAAACAGAAGTTCCGTTTGTAAATGATAAATACGAACAGGCCGAGAATAAGATTGAAGATATAGAGACATAAAGTTTATCTATAGTTCAATCACTAGATAATGTATCTGTATAATATACAAGCTCTGTGACTTGATTCTCTATATATAATAATATATCATTTGCACCATGTGTAGTGCAGTGAATTGAGCATACAAACACTATGTTATTTCTCTCACTTTCTTTTTCTTAAGCTGACCAAAGACAATTTCTTACTTTGGAAGACCTAACTATGCCCTTATTTACGGGGACAACAACTCTTCGGCTATGCCGATGGGAGTATATCACCTCCTCAATTTATTTTTGGGGCTCCTAATCCAGCGTTTACTCAGTGGTATCACTAGGATCAAGTTCTTCTTAGTCTCTTGGTTTCCTCTCTTTCTTAAGGGGTTTGACCCAAGTTGTTGCCCTCAATTCTTCACGTGTTGTCTGGATAGCCCTTGAATGCATGTTCTCTTCGGCATCTCATGCACGTATAACCCGCATCCGATTTCAACTCTCTACATTAAAGAAAGGCGATTCCTCGATCTCCGATTATTATCAGAAAGTCAAAACACTTGCCAATACTCTTGCTGCTAGGAGTGAGTATCAACGGGTCCAGTCCCAATCCAGGGGTTTTCTATCCCGGACAAACCGAATGGAAATTTAAAAAAAAAATTATTATTTGTATATATTATTTATATAATAGTTGTATATAATTAATTATATATGGTATAAAAAAATATTAATAGTCTAATATAGACTGTAGTTATACTTATACTAATATAGTTATACTAAATCATTATAACTAATACTTCAATAATAGCTATAGTGACCTATACTAATCGTCTACTATTAATACTAATATGCTATTATATAATTTATATAGTTATACTAATCACTATAATTAATATTATGTATAGCTATATAGTATATTTATCACTATAATTAATATAATTTAATTATCACTATACTTATATTTAATTAATATAATTATCACTATACTTATATTTGATTAATATAATTATCACTATACTTATATTTGATTAATATAATTATCACTATACTATAATTTATATAGTTATACTAATCATTATAGTTAACACTTATATAGTTATACTAAAGCACTGATTCACCATAACTAATATTACTAATATATAGCTATATTAATGGTCTAATACTATTATAATTTATATAGTTATACTAATCATAATAAGTTAATAACTAAATCACTAGAAATATAACTATATATATTTAGTATGAATGTATTATTATATTCTTTAATATATAACTATAATATATAGTATTAGTATATATTAATATATTATAAGTTATAGTATAAATATAATATACTAAATCACTATAACAGTATAACTAAGACTAATATATAGTTATACTAATAATCTAATATTATATAGTTATACTAATCACTATAATTAAAACTAATATATAGCTATACAGTATACTTATATAGTTGTATTAATACTATTAGTCTATTATATAGTCTAAGACTCTCAATTCTAATATAGGTTATATAGCTATAACTAATACTAATATTTATATTAATACTAATAATGTAGAATATAGTTATACTAACTAACTGATTCAACATAACTAATATTAATAATATAATATAGCCAAATTGAATTACTAATAGTCTAATACTAATACAATTATATAGTTATACTAATCATTAATTCATAATAATTAAATCATTATAAGTCTATAACTATATATATTTAGTATCAATGTATTACTATATTCTTTAATGTATAACTATTAACTATAATATATAGTACTAGTATAGCCGATAAAAAAAAAATATAGTACTAGTATATATATTAATGTATTAACATATTATAAAAGTTATAATATAAATTATAATATATCATATATTTGTAAATTTATAATAGTATTAGTATAGTTAGCTTAATATGTAATTTGTTAGTATTAAATCACTATAACTACATAGAGTATTAGCAATAAGAGTATTACTATTATAATATTATTACTATTATTTAATATAGTATTACATATAGTATTACTATCATTACATATAGTTATTATTTATAGTATTAGTACTAGTATAGTTATTAGTACTAATAGAATAATAGTATTAGTTATTAGTATTACATATAGTTACATATATAGTTATCACTATTACTATTATTACATATAGTTATTAGTTATAGTATTATTACTAATAGACTAATAGTATTAGCGTATTACTAATATATATATAATAGTATACTATATGTATATATATTAAATATATCACAATATGATTACATAAGTATTAAACAAAATTTCATTAGATAGATAAAAAAAAAAGTCATAAGATGGACCGACCGGACCGGAACGGTCCTTAGGAAGTTCGGTCCGGTCCAGGGTGAGAAAACCCTGGATCGAATAAGTTCGGTCCGGTCCGAAAAACTTCCTCGGACAGGACCGAACTGGACCAAACTCTCCCCTACTTCATCGGCAAACCTTTTAAAGATTTTGAAATAATTTTTTATTTACTTGCTGATTTGGATTCTTCATATGACTCATTACACAGGTGGACCCTTTCTCCTTGGATGATCTCTTTGGCCACCTTCTCAATTTTGAAGCTTGCCTTTATCAACATAATTCAACAATTGAACTCAACATCACATCGGAAAACCTTGCTAACAAATCTGATGCTACACGATGACGTGGTTACAACAATCGCGGTCGCCCCAATAACTCCTATTGTGGCTGTGGTTGTGCCTTGTCTAATACATTTTCCTCTTCCTCTCCATCCAATGTGTCAAGGCTGTGGGAAATCTGGTCACACAACTCTCAATTGTTGGCATTGCTTTGATCACTCTTATCAAGCATATCAATAGCTCCCCACAATATATGTTGTTGCCCCTAACCCCAGATTCGATCCACAATGGTATGTCGATATAGGTGCTACACATCATTTAACTAATGAGTTTCAAAACACGAATCTCCATGCTCAGCCATATCAGGGTCAAGATCATATTAAAATTGGGGATGGTTCAAGTTTGCCTATAGCCCACGTTGGGGCCTCTCTTTTTTCCTTCCCTCATACTACTTTTCTTTTGAAACAATGTTACATGTATCCCATGTAAGTAAAAATTTGGTAGTTGATAGCAGATCCACCACTAATAACTATGTTTTTCTTAAATTTCATGACCGATACTTTTACATAAAGGATGAGGAAACAAGTTAAAGACTATTGCACAGTAAGACTAAGGATGAGCTCTATCCACTATTCCCAGCCTTAACAACCACATTCTCATCACAAGCATTCCTCCCCTCCCGAGTGTCTTTTCAAATATGGCATTTCAGACTTGGTCATTCCTCTATGTAAATTGTTAAAGCTATTATGTCTAGGTTTTCTCTTCCAATGTCTTCACATAGATTAGAGTCTGTATATGGCACTTGCCAAAAGGGCAAAAGCCACTAGTTATCTTTTGAGTCGTCTTCTTTCCTTCTCAAGGTCCTTTAGATTTAATATTTTTTTATGTTTGGGGCCCTAGCCCCTGTCTTTCTACTACTGGCAATAAATACTACGTCATTTTTGTTGATCTTTATAGTAAATTTTCTTGGTTATATCCCATCTCTAATAAATCTGATGTACTACCTACATTTCCCTCATTCTTTTTACATGTTGAACATCTATTTAATCGCAAAATTAAAATGCTTCAATCTAATGGGGTGGTGAATATTGCAGCCTAGGCAAATTCCTCACCTCAGTTGAAATTCAACATCGTCTCGCATGTCCCTATAATCACTAACAAAATGGTTTTGTTGAACATCGGTATCACCATATTGTTCGGCATCAGTGCATCACCATATTGTTAAAACAGGGCTTGCCATGCTCTCCCAACCTTCTGCCCCAAACCAGTATTGGAACTTTGCTTTTCGACTTGCCTATTACTTAATCAATCGTTCCCCTACGCCTGACCTGTCAAATATCTCTCCTTTTAAAAAGTTATTCCAAAACTCACCTACTTACAATCTATTGCATGTTTTTGGATGTGAGTGTAGGCCTTACCTGCGGCTATACCAGTCACACAAAATGCACTTTCAATCCAAGAGATGTGTCTTTTTAGGTCTGAGTCCTCAACATCATGGCTATCTTTGTTTAGACCCCTCAACTGGCACTATATACACATCTCGCCATGCAGTATTTAATGAGTCAAATTTTCCTTTCGCCCACTCCAATCCTACCATATCTTCTCCTCCTAGTGACACATGCCTATTTCCTGCAAACCTACACATTCCAACCCTTATACCTACCTCCAATATTAAAATATGTCCTTGGACCGACCCCATCTTCAACCTTGTCTCCCTCCCACCTTATGTCAAATACACTATCTTCTAACCCTTCTTCCATACTTGGCCCACATCCATCACTCCCTTCCTCATCTAGTTCCATACCTCCTACCCTATCACCCACCTCGAGCTCACCTCCACACCAAACACCTTCGCCAGTCCCTAGTCCTGTCATTGTTAGTATGCCACTGCGAACTCATCCAATGCGTTTAAGGCTCCAAAATGCCATCTCAAAGCCAAAAACTCACACTGATGGCACGTTACACTATCAACTATCAAAGGCTTTACTTACAGCATGTAAACTCATTGGAAACAGAGCCTATATGTTTTAGCTCAGCTACAAAAATTCCATAGTGGTGCTAGGCCATGGATGATAATATCAATGTTCTACTTCGTAATGGTACTTAGGTTCTGCTTGGCCATTGAGAATTTTCAGATGAGAATTTTGAGTTTTAAGATGAAATATTAAAATATTATATTTTAATATTATTATTGTTTTGAAATTTGAAAAAGTTGAATAGTTTATTATATTTTATATTGAGATTTAGGAAAATTGTAATGATGATATGAGAATTTTATATTTGAGATGAGAATTTCTTATGGCCAAACCAAACCTTAGTCTCTTGTAACACCCACCTCAAACATTAATATAGTTGGGTGCTGATGAGTATATAAAATCAAGCGACGTTCGGATGGCTCACTAGAACGCTATAAAGCCAGAGTAGTAGGCAAGGGCTATGATTTTTTTCTTTTTTATAGGTAAGAGAAATTCTTATTGAAATGAATGAAAAAGGCATAAGCCATGTACACCGGAAGTGTACTGAAGAACACCTAAATACATTCTAGCTATGCTGAATTAAAGACAAAAATTCATGAGCGTTGTCCCCATTTAGTACAATAGCAGAAAACAAAGACAATAGAGTGTGTAGAAAAAAATTCTTCAGCTCCTCTCTTGTTCGTTCCTTATCCTCAAAACAACGTGCATTCCTTTCTAACCAAAGACATCACATGATACATAGCAGAATCATCTTCAACACCGCAGCCACTTGATGACAACCTTGCAGCTTCCTCCAACAACCCAACAAATCCACAACCCTCAAGGGCATCACTCAAGGAACATCAATCCTTTGAAAAATCTCATCCCACAACCCCCTTGCTACCTCACAATGCAATAGCAGGTGGTCCACAGATTCTCTATTCTTTTTGCACATATAGCACTACTCTACCATGACACAACCCCTTTTCCTCAAGTTGTTCATAGTCAAGATCTTCTCAAGAGCAGCACTCCATACGAAAAAAGCAACTTTGGAGGGCACCCGGGACCTCCATATATTTTTCTAGGGGAATGGAATATGATCTTGTGTTATCAAGATATTGTAATACGCCTTAACCGTGCATTTCTTATTATTAGACCTCTGCTTCAATCTATCCCCCTGTATCATTGGCATTCCCTTGGAATATAGTAAGCTGAAAAAATCTGATACACTAGTTAGTTCACAATCATGAAAATTCTTATTAAAAAGAATATTCCATTGATGAGAGCCATGCGAAAAGAAACGCATATCCGCCACTGAAGCCTTCCTATTTGCTGCAATACTATAAAGAGTTAGGAATGCCCTTTTCAAAGCCTGGTCTCCGCACCACACATCCCGCCAAAAACTGATACGGTTGTCTTCACCTGCTACGAAACAAATTTTTTGTTCAAAACATGGACATCCCTTCCTTATAAACTTCCATAATCCCACACCATATCCCCCTCTCATTTCATTAGAGCACCATCCACCCCAAGCCGCTCCATATCTAACATCGATGATTGTCTTCCACAATGATCCCCATTCCGAATGATATCTCCACAACTATTTCCCCAATAGCGCTTTATTAAAAGTTTGCAAGTCACACACTCCCAACCCCTTGCACAACTAGGGCACATACTGTCTTCCATT
Organism: Carya cathayensis; assembly: GCA_011037825.1. NCBI lineage: Eukaryota > Viridiplantae > Streptophyta > Magnoliopsida > Fagales > Juglandaceae > Carya > Carya cathayensis. The sequence goes on along the minus strand of QGSO01000168.1, from coordinate 318,946 downwards.
TACCAAATGGAATTTTTTCTCCTTCCCTATACCCCCCATAGAAACGCCTTAAAAAGTTTCTTGATCCTATTCATCACCCCTACAGGCATAGGAAATAGGGATAGATAATAAGTTGGGAGATTAGTAAGGGTACTCTTAATAAGGGTGAGATGACCTCCTTTCGATAAATACAGCCGTTTCCACCCAGCCAACATTTTCTCAATCTTCTCCACTACCCCATCCCATATAGCTCTAGCCTTGAATGTTGCGCCCAATGGTCAACCCAAATATTTCATCGGCAAAGCGGACACCTTACCATTCAAAATGCTTGCTAAGTTGGGAATATTTGAGACCACACCCACTGGAACCATCTCGGACTTCCCAAGATTCACCTTGAGTCCCGACACTGCTTCAAAGCAACGTAGCAATACTCGTAGAGTTTTGATCTGACTAATATCTACATCACAAAAGAGAAGGGTATCGTCTGCAAATAAAATATGTAAAATGATAATAGAGTCACCCGTGCCATTGTCCACCTGAAAACCCGATAAGAGACTACCATCCACAGCCACCTTTACCATCTGACTAAGAGCCTCCATGACTATAACAAACAGAAGCGGAGATAATGGATCTCCTTGTCGCAAACCCCAAGAACTATTAAAGGAACCAACAGGTGTACCGTTAACAAGCACTGAGAACCTTGCAGTAGAAATGCAATGACTCATCCATGAAATCCACCTCTCACCAAACCCACACCTCTGAAGTAGATATAATAAGAATTCCCAGTTCACATGATCATAAACCTTTTCCATGTCTAACTTGCAAAGAATACATGGAACTCCCTCCCTCAACCTGTGATCCAAGCACTTATTAGCAATGAGTACTGAGTCAATAATTTGTCTCCCACGAATAAAAGCGTTTTGTGGCTTGGAGATAATCTGTTCCATCACAGGGCTTAACCGGTTGGCAAGCACCTCCAAAATTATTTTGTATATACCACTAACCAGGCTTATAGGGCAAAAATCCTTAATAATCGATGCCCATTGTTTCTTGGGAATAAGAGCAATAAAAGTCGCATTAAGAGATCTTTCAAACTTTTGAAAGAATGAAATTCACTGAAGATCTGCATAACATCACCTTTCACTATGTCCCAGCAAGTTTGAAAGAAACCCATAGATAAGCCATCTGGTTTCGGTGCTTTATCCTTTGCCATCCCAAAAATGACCTTGTAAACCTCGTCTTTATCAAAAGGTCTCTCTAGACATTCACACTCTGAGTATCAATAGCCTCAAAACGCAGACCATCAAGCTTCGGCCTCCATTCAACTAGTTCGGTAAGAATGGACTCATAAAAATGCACAATATGATTCTCTATATCAGTCGTCGAAGACAACACCTCGGTACCTGAGTATAAAGCCTCAATGGCATTACTCCGCCGATGAGAGTTTGCCACTTTATGAAAATAGTTCGTGCACCTATCCCCTTCTTTCAACCAGAATGCCCTAGATTTTTGGCGCCACAAGATCTCCTCCACCAACAAAACTCTTTCTAAATTTGTCGTAACCGTACCCTTCCTCATTAACCCATCCTCTGAGATGTCTCCCTGTAATTCATGTCCCTCTATTTCCTGCAATTCCTCCAGAATGACTAACTTCTGATTGTCAGTGTGGCCAAAAACTTCCAAATTCCACTTCTTCAAATCTTGTTTTAAAACCTTCATTTTACCTGCAAGGATGAAACTTGGCGTGCCAAAGATCTGATACGACGGCCACAAAGCACTTACCAACTCTACAAAACCGTCGACTTTAAGCCACATATTTTCAAATTTGAAACACTGTCAACTGCTGTGAATACCCCCACAATCTAAGAGAATAGGAAAATGGTCGGAGCTGACTCGAGGTAGGCGTTTCTGACAAGCCCCCAGAAAATGGTTTTCCCACTCAGGAGAGACAAGAAATCTGTCCAATCTCAACCAAACCTGACCATTTGACCAAGTATACTCTCCCCCTACCAAGGGAAGATCCATGAGGTTCAAGTCAAACATAAACTCTGAAAACTCCTCCATGGCCACATAGTTTCGGTACTACTCCGATTGCTAGCTCTGAAAGCGAGTAATGTTAAAATCACCCCCATACACCACGGCACATCCCATAAAGAATAAATTCCCGCCAACTCCTACTATAACCTTTTCCTATCCCTATCCACATTGGGACCGTATGTACCTACAAATGCTCATTCTCATCCATCCTCCACGTTTTTAAACATAGTTGCTACTGAGAAAGTTCCAATACACTCTTCTACCGCCTCAACCACTCTTTTATCCCACATAAGTAATACCCCACCTAAGGCTCCCTCTGAAGCCAAATAAGACCAACTCACGTACGAGCACCCCTATAAGCTACGTACAATGCTTCTATTAATGCTCCACAACTTTGTTTCTTGAAAACACACCACATCACCCTTCCGCATCCGCAATAAAGATTTGATATGAATGCGTTTATTACGATCATTAAGCCCACGCACATTCCAGGATATAATCTTAGGCTGCATTTAAACCTAGATTGCCTCTCCCTTTCGATCTCTCCCTTCCGCCACTCCCTTCCTTTAAATCATAATTAATGAAACAAGTTAACCTATTGAGTTCTCTATCCCTCTTTATGACTAATTTTGAATGGCTTTCTTCCAAAGCCATGAGAAGAGCCTTAAATTGGTCATCCTTACCAACATAAGAGATCCCTATAACTGCTTGAATTTCCTTCACTTTTTTAAAAACCCACGATGAGGAATAATTCCCCTCTTCAATTCTAGGTGGAAGAGTGCACAAGGGAGTGAGGACAGCCCCCTCATCGCCGACACAATCATCCCCAAACAAAGCCACTTGCAATTCAGCATCACCTCTAGGTGCCACTAAAGAATTAGAGAGCCTCACCTTCTCTAAGGTGTTGCAATCCCCCAACAAAGGAGCATGGCAAAAAGTCCCTGTTAAATTAGGTGGAGAGGAGGTTTTAGTGGCCCCAACAAACATCGGCCTCACCTCACACACTTCGGCTTCCACTGACCAACTGTTTCTCAGACCACCAATAGACAGACCCATCTCCAACCTTTCAACCCGCACCGAAAAGGCACCAGAAGCTCCTTCCATCTCTTGCGCCGAGTTTTGTACAATCTCTAGCAACAGAATGCCACTTTCTGCTCCTCCCAGAGAGTTTATCGGAAGGCCTTCTAAAGCCAGGCCCTACTCCGACGTTGCAACCGGCAAGGAAGGACCCACGGGAGCTCCCTCACTCCCTAACGGCGCGCCACTCTTGGCACTACTCACAACCGGCACTAACTCAAACTTGCCACAAAAGCCTACGAAACTGTTTTTCGGCGCCACAGGACTCACCGGCGAACCCATCACCCCCGGACACGCCGGCGACGACTGACCCATCGCCGTCAATGATGGCTCAGGCCCACCAGACGACGATGGGCTATCAACACCCTTCGCTAGCCCGCTGCCTTCAAGAGATGCGCCTGCCTTCACAGGCTGGACCTCTGGGCCTGCGACTGCCTTCACGGCCTGGGCCTCTGGGCCTGTCTTTAGAACCTGGACGCTGGACTTCTGGACCTCCTGACCCACTTGCGGCCCAACACCCACCAGCCCCTTACCCTTTTCCAAACCACCTAATACCCTGCCTTCAGCTACCCTAAGCCCAACACCCAAATCTTTTTCCTGACCCATGCCCATTTTATAAGTCAGACCCTCTAGAACGCACTGTTTCATAAAAAGCATATTGCACTTCAAACTCTCGACTTGTTTTCCCATCTCCTCCAATGCGTGCAGCACGTCATCCAGTTTTGGCCCCGACACTTCCCTGGCAACTCCTTCGCAAAGCTAAACCATCGCCAAAAGAGGTAAAGCTTCTGCCCTCTATGAGTTTTTTGGAGCTCGAGACAAAGCCTCTTTGTACGACGCAACAGGTAATGCCTTCTGAGACTGAGAGGATGGCAACCATGGACGACCTTTGTTTCCCCCCCCCCCCCAAAAAACCAGAGGAAGATGCAGTGTGCTCCAGCAACATCTCCCGAAGAAACCTCCACCCTTCACCTTTCCTCCCCTTCGGGATCATTAGCATTCCACGCCGTTTCATTGGTCCAAACTCCAAAAGAGTGAAAAAACTCCCTAAGGAGTTGCATTGCTTCTGCACCATTAGAACTTGGGTACCGCTTCGTTTCGATCTAACAAAATCCGACGACCCCCCGTAGGCTATTCCTTCCTTCACCGTGTCAGCCAACCATCCCAAAGCTTCCTGCTCGAAGGAAATAAATCTCACCGCTCGAAAACTAATCTCAGTGAACCTCCAACGTCTTTCATTAATCTTCTTAAGTTCAAAACACTTCTTTTCAATAATAAAATTTCTACACAGCTCCATAGAAATGCCTTAATTCGTTAAACAACTGGAAAAACTAATCTAAACACCTCTGAAAAACGATCTCAAGGAGTAACCATCGTTTCTCCTCAATAGTACAAAGAGAAAATAGATGGACCTCCCCACACTAAGAGAAATAATGCCTAAAGACTATTATATTGTTACCATCAATTTTTCTCTTGTTTTGGAAGGGCTATCATTAACAAGAGGGAATCGATTTTCAAAATACTTTCAATCTAGTTGTAAAGTCGTGCACCATTCGACTAGTCCTTGCACATGTAGTTTCTCACAAGTGGCCTATCCAACAATTGGATGTACAAAATGCATTTTTGCATGGTTTCCTTCAAGAGGAAGTTTATATGCAACAACCATTAGGCTTCTTCCATCCTTCAAATCCGAACCATGTATGCAAGCTTCAAGCCATCTACGATCTAAAACAAGCTCCACAAGTTTGGTATTCAAGACTAAGTGACAATCTTCTCTCCCTTGGTTTTACAAACTCTAAATCTGACACATCTTTATTTGTATACAAGGATACGTCGGCCACAATTTATTTCCTTGTCTGTTTTGATGACATAGTGATCACCAGCTCTAATGATCATGTTCTGACCTCTCTGATTACATCTCTCTGTCTAGACTTTGCAATTACAGAGATGAGCCAATTGCACTATTTTCTGGGTATTGAAGCTAGTTTCCTTCCATCTGGTCTTTTTCTTACATAGCAACATTACATCCTCAACCTTCTCAAGTGAACAAACATCCTCGACGCCAAGCCTATTTCTTCACCCATGTCAACTGCTCATTCTCTTTCTCTACATGATGGCAATCCAGTTGAAGATGAGCAACTGTATCGCAACACTGTGGGAGCTCTACAGTACCTCCCCTTAACAAGACTAGATATAAGCTTTGTTGTCAACTAGGTGTGTCAGTTCATGCATCGTCCAACCAAGCCCCACAGGACTGTCGCAAAACGAATTTTAAGGTATCTAAAGTCCTCCATTACTCTTGGCTTGTTATTAAAAGCAAGTCCAATTTCCACTTTGGTTGCATACTCAAATGCCAATTGGGCTAGCTCTTTTAAGGATAGGCGATCGACAAGTGGCTATGGTATATTTTATGGTAACAGTCTCATCTCATGGAGCTTGAAAAAGCAATCAATTGTTGCCAGATCAAGTATAGAGGCAGAGTATCGAGCCATTGCTAATGTCATAGTAGAGTTGATCTAGATACAATTACTATTGAATGAACTTGAAATCTTTCTGTAGCACCCTTCAATTCTTTGGAGTAATAATGTAGGGGCTACTTATCTCACAACTAATCCAGTTTTCCATTCTCGTACAAAGCACATGAAATTGGATTTTCATTTGGTACAGGAACGAGTATCACAAGGAAGTGTAACTGTCTGTTTTCTATCAAGTAAGGATCATCTCACTCATATACTTACAAAACCACTTGGCTTAGCATGATTTGTTTCTTTGTGAGAGAAGCTTCATGTGGTGGATCCATAGTTCAGCTTGAGGGGGCGAGTAAACGATAAACACAAGCAGGCCAAAGATAAGATTGAAGATCTAGAGACATAGAGTTTATCTTTAGTTCAATCACTAGATAATGTATTTGTATAATATACAAACTCTGTGACTTGATTCTCTATATATAATAATATATCCTCTGCACAATGTGTAATGTAGTGAATTAAGCCTACAAACACTCTGTTATTTCTTCACTTCATCACCATCCTTGTGAACACATTTTCTCGTGTTAGGTATTACTTGGTCCAATGTCGTCTGTTGTTTATTTGACAGATTACATGATAAAAATTTAAGAGGAAAAGTAGTATTGTTCAAATAATATAAAAAAATGCAATAATAAATTTGCATTAAAGAACCGATACGATTTATATTCTAAAGAATATAGAAAGCAAATAGGGTATAAGACTTCATAAAAGTGTTTCCTTTGATGCATGTCTTACAAATTTTATTTCAAACTCTCAGTGATCAGAAAAATAGAGGAAGGTTATAATGCTAACTATTTCGACAACATTGTAATAACTTTGGAGTTATGGAGCTTTGCTCACAGAGGATCTTCTATCACCTTATCTCTAAGGAGCCTTCTCATTATTTTTCCGAAGGTAATTTTGGGATTGTGTCCACAAATTGCACCATCCTCACTTTCTTGTAATGTGCAACATTTGAGGCAACATAATCTGTAACATCTTTTGCACTCTCTGTTGCACCAGGTGTGCTTGCAGCTGGGATTCTCCTGCCTCCTTATCAGGCGGTCTATAAATTCCAAAGCCCCATAAATGTTAAAGACATTATTGATTTTTTAAGTCTCCAAATTCTTAAAACAGATTCAACTAGCTAGAAAAAGCAAGACTAAAGATGATGATGATACTCACGGCACTACAATTGTGTCTTCAATTGAAGTATGAGTGAGAAGAATAGCCTCATGCTCAATAGGAGCCACCTATAGATGTTCAAATTGTGTTAAAAAGTTCTTTTTTGCCATGATAAAATATTATAATAGTTCTTTTTTAATATTGATGAAAAAGAAGGTGAATTATGTCTACGAGGTATGAATTAGTTTGACTATTCATTTAAACTTTTAGTATTAGTGAATTTTTCCATTTATCGTTGTATTAATACCTTGATCAAATATAAGAAGGTGGTGAATAAGATCTCACATTATTTTTAAAGAAAAAATTCATACTTTTTATAATGATTTCAATTTATGGCTACTTCTGCAAAGACTTACTTGAAAACCTTTGTACTTGATTAACTCCTTAATGCGATCCACAACAAAAACATCTTCTTCATCATTTATGAATCCAATGTCACCAATGTGAAGCCACACTTTGTCATCAATGATTTGTGCAGTCTCCTCATTATTGTTATAATATACTAAAGAGACAAGGAGCTATATTGTAATCAGTATCTGAGTAAGGTCATCATAATGGTGGAATTTGTGCTTACACATTGCAAACATATCACTTGGAAACAAGACTTCAAACTTTTGTGTTGGGGAATTGGACGAATGATGACAGCAGTACAATATGTTGTGATCTTCATTTTCTTTACCTTGCATTACACATTGGCTTCTGGCACAGATTTCGCCAGTTGTATTCTTGGGCACAGATCGACTGGTTTCAGGATCAATGAACTTGACCTCCAAATTCGGAAGGATGTAACTAACCGAGTTCTTCTTTGTAAGCCAAGAGCTAGTTTCAGGATTCACAAGAGTGAGAGTGATACAGCTGTGCTCCGTCAGTCTAGATGCTATCAGTAAATAAAAAGAAAACAATTTAACACATGCACATATCAAAGACCCAAAATATTCACAAGGGTCTTGGTCTAGATTTTCCAACATTAGCAACATGGTGAAATGAGATATCTTGTTCACCTTTTGAACATGTACACCTAGGAACTTGTTTTCGAAGGCAGTAAGAAGCTCTGGTGCTAGCAGAGAAGCTACAGACATAATAACCCAGAGTTTAAGCATGTTTCGATCAAATTCCTCCACTATTGGATTCTTGACCAACTGCAAGATAATTGGTGGCACAATTGGTGCAAATGTGACCTCCTGAGTGATCAAAGTATTTATAAATGTTCGGAGTTCAAATCTTCCTATCACCACCACTTTTCCCTTGTTTCTAAGGGTGGCACAACAAACACCGATGATCCCATAAATATGGAAGAATGGAATCAAGCCAAGTGTAATGACCTAGCCCACCATATCTGGTCCCACACTAAAGAGTGTTGAGCACAGATTGGCAACCAAATTTCGATGAGTCAATTTGACACCCTTTGACAAACCTGTGGTGCCTGATGCGAAGGGAAGGGCACATAGATCAGTTTGGTGCACATCCTCTTTAGTAATATTGGTGCTTGCTCGGTCAGCCGCTTCAGGCAATTTGTTCCAATTCATGGCACCTTCAACGAGTTCTTCACCCTGTATGATTACTGGTAGTCTCAAACCTTTCACCTGTGGTTTTCAACAAAATATTAGTATATGCTTAGAAACATATTGTTGATTTGAATCTCCCGATCGAACTCTAGGGTATAAAGTGTGAGAAAGAATAAGACACATAAAGTAATTTTCCCAATATTTATTATTACGGGTAAATTTATTACGTAACATTAAATATTCAATAAATATAATTAGACTCGTTTTACGTATGTATCTCTGTGCTACTGTATGCTTTAGAATTCTTGACCGAAACTCCATTAAATTTTCTATCCAAGATCGTAACCTTTTCGTAATTTGAACCATTTGTGACGACTAGCTTGGCCTTAGCAGCCTCCACTTGCTTCTTAATTTCTGATGCATGTGCAGTGGGATTTGCACCTGAAAACACACCCCCAGCAACCATGAATATTCCCAGAGCAACAATGGCATAATCTGAAACATTTGGATGTACAACAATCACCACGTCCTTTTGAAAGGCCAAGAGAGCTCAAGGCCTTGGCGAACGTCCTCGTGTCCCTAACCACATCACTGTAAGTGACTTCTTTTCCAATCACAACCTCCACGAATGCCACCTTGTCAGCATATACTTCAGCATCTTGGAGCACAAGTTGTTGCAATGTAATGTCATCAGGCACTAGAACAGCCGGAAATCGGCTTCTGAAAATATGTTCTTCATTATGTGCCTAGTTTTGCCGCAAGTTCCCATACTAAATACGTGGATGGGCAAGAGAGGATTGAACTGTGCTTATAACAAGGGGAGGGTGAAAGAGTTGTAAATTTTTAGTCATATTTAGTGCATGGGATTAGTGAGTTATTAAAGGGTAAGTGAGGGTGAGTTTACTCATGGGGTGGTTTGGTTGTTGAGACTCTGTTGAATCATGTGATCATTTTGGGTAAGTACGTTGAATCATGGCAATATCAAGATAAATTAGAGAATGAAGAGCCATGACAATGGCTTCCTATTCTTTGAATGCAAACTTGAAAACTGATCCCAAGGAAGTAAAAATGTCAAGACACTTCACCACACGAAAAACTCTGGAAAACTACAACATGAACTTTACTACTTTAGGAAGACCAACATTTTAATCCTTGTAATTCCAGAACAGGCTCAAGTTCCATTCTCGATTTCACATTATTTTCTGCCCTCATATTCCTTTGAAAAAATCGTTAATCAAATGTCTTAAATAAAAATTTTTTTTTAAAAAAAAACAGGGTTTACTTGTGTTGCCTGCTCGGGTAGCTAATCTAATTGGTAGTGTGGTTTGTTAATTGGCAATGACTATGTGTTAGGCTAAAATGTTTTTGGGTGACTTATTATTTAGGATTCGATTACTTACAAGTCACTATAAACACACATCTCAATCATTAAAAAACATATATTTTTAATAAAATCATGTTATAATTAGATACTAATATTTCTCGTTACACATCTAGATACTATTGACGGAGTAGATAGGCATGTTAGTGCTTATTTATCACGCTAATTATAATGAAAATCTTAAAAATTAAAATTAAATACAATGGATATATATATTTTTTTTTAATTTCACATTTTTGCTGACTTTAGCCCATTTCACTTTAGAACTATGTTGTGCCAATGTCAGGGGTGCGTAAAAAGGTGATTAGTGTATCAGTAAAACAACTTTGCAAATAGAATTCTTCACGTTGAAATTCATAGGTGTTGAGTCTATATATAATCTAGCCTACAAGTAGCCTACAATAATGCGAAAGTCTAAAAATGTTATTATACTCTAATATCTTTTATTTTATTGTGTTAATGTGATATTCTTCATAATTTTTGAATAATCTCTTATTTTAATAATGACAATGTCAGACATAGGGACATGTAAGTATGGTACAATCTAACACATAGCATGACTTCTAGACCCAAGAAAACAGCTAATAAAAAAATCAATAATTCACAACTCCTATCCATTCAACAAAGCATTTGTTTCAATCAAATTCCGGAGAAGGTTGAATATTAAGTTGTGTAATGATGAGATTATTGTTAAAAGTTTAATAACATATTTTTAGAATATTATTTTTTAATATTATTTTTATTTTATTATTTTAAAAAAATTAAATTATTTATTATATTTTGTTTGAAAGTTTGAAAAATTTATACTGATTAGAAGTTTAGATAAGATGAGTTGAGATAGTTTTTAAATACAAAAATTATGGATGTGGGAGGCTATGACTGAGGTAGCACTGTAACACTATTCTTTTAAACAATGTGTGAAACTGTATCGCCATACATGGAAAATGCATCCCATCTTCCTTTAATTAGGAGTTGCCATATCTCTAGGGCCATTTTTCTTGGGCTTGGGTCTCATGCTCGGACCACATTCATCTTTCATAGTATGATGGCTATAATTGATTATTCTGTGATTTTCATGTCCAAAAACAAAAGCCCACATATGGAGAAAACAAAAGGAACCCCATGTACGAGAGCAATGAGAAGAAAGAACCCCCATGTTCGAAAAAGTGGCCAAACCGAGAAATCAAAAGCACACGTAAAAGAAGGGAATCCATGATGATGATCATCATGAGCTATCATACAACTATACCCACCACTAAAGGACCAACATCCTCTCTTCCCCAGGCTGAAGAAATGATTACCCACCGCCTCCCATCCTTCCCTTTGGTTTTTGACGAACCATCATTCAAAATCAAACCCTTCCCCTTGACCTTACCTTTTCCTCTCTGTATCATGATGCATTACTTTCTCTTTACCAAGTTGCCCACCTCTCTCCCTCAAATTTACTCTCCGACCATCTCCCTCTTGAATTTTTTCCTCTGGTCTCTCTCATCCAAATATTGCCAATTGCACTGGTTGATAAAGCATATTAAGTGATTATCCATTAAAATATGACAAGTGTTGTACGAAGAAAATCTATAAAAATAAATGCATAAATTGACATATCTTGTTGTGATATATTAAATCTATTTTATAATAAAAATAATTTTATAATATAACGTACCATATAAAATTACATCAATTTATATATTTATTTTTATTGAATCTCTGTGCCAAAAAACATTTCTCTTACATATAAAACCACTGAAAAATTACCAAATATGGCACTAAAAATCCAAATCCCCATATTTAATAGAAATACATGGTCAAATTTTCTATATGCCCTGATTATACACAGTATACATATAGACCTTTACACATGATAACTTATAAGCTTAAATTTTGAAGCAACATTCTTGTGAAGCTAATTCACAGTACTCTACCAACCAACCTCTCCTCCTGCCAAACCCATCGAAACGATAGAATATAAAAAAAAGTGACAAAAAAAAAGAAAATGTAGTACATTATAATATCTTGTGGAGTGTTTAACCTAACATTAAAGGCAGACATTGTCCCAAGTGCTACGTTGAAGCAACAGCATTCATATCATCATGTGTATCCACCGTGACCATGACTTTTGGGTTGGGGTTGCGGGGAAGTGTTAAGTGCGGTTTGGACAGTAAGATTAAATGAAATGATTTTATATAAAAGTTAAAAATTGAATAAAATATTGTTAAAATATTATTTTTTTAATATTATTATTGTTTTAATATTTGAAAAAGTTGAATTATTTATTATATTTCTTGTATAAATTTAATAAAATTATAATAAGAATATCAGATGAAACATTTTTACTATCTAAATTGCGCCTTATAAAACAATGGCCTATGACAAGTTTGGTTGTAACCATGTTGTTAGGCATGTGAAAGATGTTAGCTCTAGAAAAGGGGGAAATTTCAGTTTCTCAGATGATTCAGATTCTTCTCTTCTTCTTCTTCTTCTTCTTTTCTTTTTTTTTTTTCTGTCAGCAAAGGAAGCATTCCCTTGGAACTTGGACGAATACAATAATGCCCGCCCATGAATTGCACGGTTGTTTCATCCACACAATGATGCAATCCTGTCCATGAATGATGGTTTGGCCGTGTGGGCAGACAAGGTTGTTCCTATACTCATTTCAATTGTTGGTGATGTTTATGCAATTTCCTTTGTCAATCTCAACTTTTGGTTGCAAAGTATTAAAAATCCAAAATGACACTTGGGTTCCCTAACATCATTATTGGGTCCCCTAGAGACCATTATAGAAGACATTACTTCTATTCTACTCTCTTCAATTGAATTTTGTACATACCTTAATTGCTTCATTTAATACCTTAGCTCATTATAGTTTGGTATGTTTAATTTGTTTCATAAATCAATGGTACAGCAGCATTAATTTATCGTGGATTTTAAAGAAATTTTATTCTTCATTTTAAATTTGATCATCTTCGCTCACATTTATTATAGATTAAATTTTAACTAGTTGATATATTAAGCCGCTTAAAAGTGTAATACGACATACAATCATAAAGTACGCAAGTATCGTACTGTCATTTTAAAAAAGAGCGAGGTCTAATATTAAAAAATTAATTTCTTTCCATGTACATCTCATATTTGTTTATTTTTTTTCAAAATAATTACACGATACTTACACACTGTAAATATTATTTCTCATATAATACTACTTTCATATTGCCTCTCTTACATATTTTGGGAGAGTCAATGACTCAATGCAGCAAAAATAAAGTAAAATCACAAGGTTCCTCTAATGAAATCGAGCCACATAAAACGTAAAAGAAAAAATAAAAATAAATGATGTTAGGGGTAAAGGGTATTTATGACAATTGCTGAAAAGGGGGGGGGGGGGGGGGGCATTAGTAATAAATAGTAGGTAGTTTCGTAAATCTAACAAAATCATCATAAATATGAAAGTGGTGGGACATCATGCCGTGTGCGTGGGAACTGTGGAAGGAAGGAAGAACGAGAAAAGAAAGTGACTCGTGAGATGTAATCTCAGCCGTTGATCTTTCAAAAAGGTGTAGCTGTTTGAAAAAGGCTTTTTGAGTCGTCTTGACCATAGTCCATAAAGATATAAGTTATAAAGTCCGTGCTCACACGTGGAAGGCAGAATGGTATTCCGCTTTTTATACAGGGAAATGTTTTAATTGATTTTATAAAAATAATTTTATAAATATATATTATGTTAGAGTATAAAATTATTTTTATTTTAAAATAAAAAATAAATTTAATATATAAAATTATTTTTATTTTAAAATTTAAGAAATTTAATATATTACATAAATCAGTTTATAAATTTATTTATATAAAATTGCTTTATAATCATAATATTTTTCTTTTATATAAATTTATTAATCGTAATATTGCTAGCATAATACTCATATAATTTTTTTTATAAAAATATTTATTCATCATTCATTGTTTTAATATTTTCTCATTATGACATTAGGGGAGAGATATACAGATAAAATATAATAAATAATTTTTAATTATTTAATATTATATTATAAAAATATAAAAATAATAAATAACATTACTCATATTTCATATTTGATTCTACGTCTATTTTCCTTTCAGGAAGGGCAGCTCGGTAAAGCGGAGGGCAGAAATTGATGTACAAATCTCGCGGGATGATCGAAACCCAAATACAAGTTATCGACTGCGCCATCTGACGTGGGAAAAGAAGAGTGGATAGCTTTGTGGTTTTTATTTTTTTTTTGTTTTTTGTTTTATTTTTGGTCTTTAGCTTTTGAGTTTGCCTTCATAGGGGAGGGGGGGGAGAGAGAATCGGAGTGTGGCCTTCGGCTGGGGCATGGAAGGGCTGGCCATGCTGAGGCAGCTCATCGGTCAGCTTCAGGAGCTCTTGGAACTCTACGGCTCTAATCCTCCTCATCCTCATCCTCCTCAACCTCTTCATTTTCTTCAACCTCTTCACCCACTGCCTCTCTCCGAACTCCACTCTCAGCAGCACCACAGGTCCCTCCCGCCCCCCTCTCTCTCTCTAGATCTTTCCAAGCTTTTTGAGAATCCATACTATGCACAGACAATTTATGTTATTTGTTTATTATTTGAGAAATCTCTGTTCCTTTTTTTTTTGGGGGGGGGGGGGGGGGGGGGGGGGTGGCGCGATCTTCTGCTTAGGCATTTCGATTTCTTTATTTCATGTTATTTATTCTCCTTTTTTTGTGAATTAAGAATTTTTGTTTGTAGTTTCTTGGTGATTCAGGTGTGTTAAATTGTTTTTCCGATACTTACGAAAAAAATGTGATCCGACTATCTCTCTCTAATAAAAAAGACAACCCATTTCATTTTGAGAACTTGGGGTCAAATTTTTCTTGGAAGGCTCTCCCTCTGTGGTAACGCCCTACATACATACATACACATATATATAAGATTACTACTTATAAAATATATATATATATATAAGATTACTGACTATAGATGTTTGAGTTGTTTAATTATGTTGGGTTGAGTGGTTTGTTGATTTCAATCGGCTATGTATTCATAATCTTGAAGTTTGGTTGTTTTCTACTTAAGGCTGAGCGTGCTTATCTTCATTAGTGCATGGCCTTACCGCTTGGCATCCCTCCCCCATTCATAAAAAGGTAAAACGGCCAGCACCAGATGAGAAGAACTACATAAAAAAATTTAAGGTGTTAGCTATCGCAATCTTATATTGATTTCTTCATTTGTATTCCTACATTGAGTCTTTCGTGATTTAACCTGGAAGAAAGGCTGTAGTTCCTGACTTATCAAAAAAAAAAAGAAAGGCTGTAGTTCCTGAATTGGGTATAAACTTATGTCAACAATATAGCTTAAGGCATGGGCCAAAAGACCTGATTGGCTTTTCAGAATTGGTGACAAACTGACATGAGTGTGGCCTATATATTAACATCAAACCCCAACTCCAAGGTTCTCCACTTCATGTCTGTTCTCTGCTAAAAAAAAAAGAAGTCTGATCTTTGCTAAGTTTGCCCCTTGCAGCAGAGATGCATAGATTTGAGGTAGGTGATAGTTTTTCGTCATGGAAACTAGCACCTATGCAGTCAAATACTACAACAAATTATCTTTACTAACAGTGTACAAGATAGCTAGTTGCAATTTGAAATTGTTTCTAACCCATCAGGGTGTAGCCTAGTGGTCACAGATGGGCTTGGGATAAGCTGCAGACTCGTACATCCTGGCTTCAACTCCCTACTAGGAATTCTTCTAGATTACCTGATACATAGTTCTTGTGGTGGGATTGTGTATCTGAGATTTACTCTCTAAGGTTGGGTTCCAAGGGCCCTGTCTTGGTGAGGTTTCATGTCTATTTTAAAAAATTTATATATTTCCCTGTCAACCTTTCAAGTAACCTGAGTTTGCACCCACCATCTTGCTCTAGGTTATGAAGTACATGATTAAATTTTCTTTAGATATATTCTGAGTCTTCTTTTTATGTAAATACACAAAATAAACTTTTTTTATAAGTACACAAAATAAACTTTAGTAAGTTTTGCTACCATAGTCTAATTTTGCACAGATCAGACTACATATTGTAGTCATTTCGTGGACGTCGCATTGCTTTTGGCTGATTATATGGCCTGAAAAATGTTTCCCTAGTCATACTGGTGCCTTAGTAGCCTTACTTGCAGTTTGGTCTGGCTTGGGATATAGGTTGTTGAAAACTATGAGATCCTGGTGAAACTATGACATGATCTCACCAGAAACCTGAGATTGCAGCAGCATCTTTCCGCCACAATGTCTGACCTCTGTATTGTGGTGAGAAATCCATCAGAGCCCTTGCATAAACTTCTGGCATGGGCTTCTAATGGAGTTGATACTGAGGTTTAAGAAACATTTATACTATGTGTTATTAAGTCCATAACAAAATGTGAATGTTCTGCCTGTTATATACCGTTTCTTAAATATCACATTTTTTTAAATTTTTTGTGTTTGTTGGAGAGTTTCTTTTCTTTTCTTTTTTTTGCTATGTTTTGACATCATTCTCACTAGGTTTCAGATTAGGTTACAAAATTTTCTTTCCATGTTATACAATTCATATAGTTTTACCATTGATGCTCTTCCCTTTCATTTCACTTGGCGACCTTCTCTCTCCAACCTAATTACATTTCAATTTCACTTTTAAAATCATGTTGTAATCAGTGCAATGATTTATTGAGCTACTAAATGCCAGTGTTCTCTAAACTACTTATTGTATATTGTATACAAATATCCTTTCTGTCGTGAGTATAGTCCAATCACGGCATTGTTCTCCTCCTTGAGCAAAAATTTGTGTTGATGAGGACAACTGAAGAGTCGTAGCTTGGTTGTAATGACTAGAAAGCATTTGGTCGTTAAGTTGATTCTCCTTGAGGAATAACCTTCAAAAATTCAATGCCTTAGATCTATCCTTCATATTCTGCTAGCATACAATAGTCTCTAAAGTTCTTGGAGTTTTAGATTTGACATGCCTGTCCATAGAAGTTCTTGCAAATGCTGCCTAAACGAATAGCATTTTTTGATGTATATTAACATGTTTTGATTGAATTCTGTTTTATTTGTTATGATTTTTCCAGCATTCAACTTTAAATATTTCATTAGCCTTTTGTGTCTACTTTATTCTCAATAAAATTTTGTTTATCGATAAAAAAAATATTTCATTAGCCTTTTGTATGCCCCCCAATCTCTCTCTCTCTCTCTCTCTCTCCAAAATATCTGTGCAAGTTATTTTGGGTATATACTTTTGGAATGAGCACAGTAATGCACCTCAAATAAAAAATATACTGATAACTATCTTTCTCCATGCAGGCTGTGCTTGCTCGATGTCAATGACGGTTCTACTGATGATTACTACAGTTTTATAATGACAGCTGGAAAGTCTGAAAATCTCAAGATGTTGGAACCTTACAAACTTCCACTGGCCAAGAAATCTCGGAAGGATCGGACCCGTGGAAAATCATCCATGACTACCAATACAGTTGAGGTGATGGAAGAACAGATTTGGAAAGATTTTCCAGAGGACCTTTTTGAAGCTGTTATTGCAAGAATTCCCATTGCTACCTTTTTTCGCTTTCGTTCCGTTTGCCAGAAATGGAATTCCTTGCTGAACTCTCAAAGTTTCTCTCAGCATTGTGCCCAAGTCCCACAAGGCAATCCCTGGTTTTACACCATTACCCATGAAAACGTGAATTCTGGAGCTATGTATGACCCTTCCTTGAAGAAATGGCACCACCCCACCATTTCTTCTCTACCCAATAAGATTATCATTTTGCCTGTGGCTTCAGCAGGGGGCCTAGTGTGTTTTCTTGATATTGGTCATAGGAACTTCTACATATGCAACCCCCTGACTCAATCTTTTAAAGAGTTGCCTGCTAGATCAGTTAAGGTCTGGTCTCGTGTTGCAGTAGGGATGACTCTGAATGGGAATTCAACCACTGGGGGCTATAAGATCCTCTGGGTGGGGTGTAATGGCGAGTTTGAAGTATATGACTCAGTAAAGAACTCTTGGATCCGTCCTGGAAACATGCCCTCGTATATTAAGTTGCCACTATCCCTGAACTTCCGGTCACAGGCTGTTTCCATTGATGGAACACTTTACTTCATGCGTTCAGATCCTGAAGGGATTGTGTCCTATGATATGGTAACTGGGGTTTGGAAGCAGTATATAATTCCTGCCCCACTACATCTGACTGACTACACACTCGCAGAGTATGGAGGCCAGATCATGCTAGTGGGGTTGCTTACAAAGAATGCAGCCACATGTGTTTGCATATGGGAGCTGCAGAAAATGACGCTCTTGTGGAAGGAGGTAGACAGAATGCCAAACATATGGTGCTTGGAGTTTTACGGAAAGCACGTTAGGATGACTTGCTTGGGTAACAAAGGCTTGCTCATGCTATCCTTGAGATCTAGACAAATGAACCGATTGGTTACTTATAACATATCAAGCAGAGAATGGCTGAAGGTTCCTGGATGTGTTGTGCCACGTGGGAGGAAGCGGCAATGGATTGCATGTGGCACTGCATTTCACCCTTGCCTGACTGCTACTGCTTAATTTCAGTTTCTCTGTTTCTGGCAGCATCGGTGTGTCGGATGGATTTTTCATTTCAGTTCGGGTTTCAGCCAAGTTCCATTGTAAGTGACTCAGATGGTACTATGGGTTCTATGATGATCAGCTTTCCCTTTTTGTGTACAAACATGACAATAACTTCGGTTCTAGAGAACATAGTCCAGACTACCCATTTCTCAGTTAGTTGGATGTGTCCTATGTAGTATCTATTTGGTTTTGCGAAAACGGTCGAGGAGAATCAAAGTAAAAGTAATTGTGCCCAGTATAAAAAAAACTCGAATGAATGTTTTCCCGAAGTTGGCCTCAGCTGCCAAATTAAGTAGTCACTATTATTAGGATGGTGCTATTATGCTGCTCAATTTATCCACTTGGTGTGCTCCTAATGTAAATTGTATTTTTTTTATTTAAAAAAATATTTTTAAAACATGTTTAAACATTTTTAAAAAATAAAAAAATAAATTAATAGTTACTTTCTTAATCATTAAATAAAAAAATAAAATAAAATATGAGCAATCAAATTGAATGGCCAAACTCAATAGGTATAGGTAGGGATGTTCATCCGACCCGACCCAAACAAGCACACTTCAGTTTAGCCAATTACCCGCTTAACCGATTGATTACCCGATCGGTCATTTCCTTTGTAATGATCGATTTTCCGACCCACCCCCCCTTTTATTTATTTATTTAAAGATCAGTATACTAGTTATTGATTACCCTTTTATATAAAAAATAAAAATCCTTCAATATATTATTTTTTATGTGAAAAGAAAAAATACATTAAAGGATGAGACGTGCTTGATGCACGCATGCCCAAGTATTGAAATCAATCTATAATTAAATATGTTGCCTTCAATTTTTAACCTTATTTGGTGGGTGTGCCAAATCCCAAAATAAAAAAGTTTTCTTTCCTCTTGGTCGTAGCAGAACCAGAAGCCCCCTGAAACATCCAGATAATCAAGCAAATATGTTTTTCTTCTTTGTGGAAGGAGTAGAGCAACAAGTGCAGTAGATGTTGAAATATGGCGCCAGAAAGTGCATAGCTTGCCCCTGAACGGCCGATCTGCTGGAGTATGAGAAAGTCCTCAAGCTGTTCTTCATTCCCATTTGGCGGTGGCGTGGGAAAGAGCCCCTCATGCGCTACAACATTTTCTGCCCTCCCTCCTACTCCCTGCCGCCAGAAATTTCGTTCTTAGATTCGGTTAATGGGTATCGATCGATTCAACCGAATTATTTCAAAATTCAATTGGCACACTTCCACTTCCTACCCGTTACTATTCGGGTCGGTTAATTCGGGTCAAAAACTTCGGAAGCTTTTGATCAGTTCGGACAAGTGGTTAAAATGTACAGTCCTAGGTATAGGATCATTTTCCCTATTATTAACACCAACAAACCTCTAATAGTATTATTTTTCCCTATTATTAACACCAACAGACCTCTAATCTTTTCCTTAGTTGATCTAAGAACTGCAGATAAAATTGGATTCAAAATTCTCAAGACTTCCCTTCTCTCGGCGGCCCAAGAACAAGATAAGGTTTCATATGTTTCACATAATTCAGGGTTTGTGCGGATGCATTTTTCTGTTTCGTATTGAAAATCTTCCACATTGATCAGAGATTCAGAACTCACTCCCGCGCCGAAAACCCTAGGCTTCTTAGTTCGTACCCCATACTGCTGGTAAGTTAATGTAAACCAAAAAGCCACTAAAACAATCTTTACAACCGGATTTGGATCCATTTTGAGGGTGCGCCGGGGATTATATCATAGACATACTAGGTGTGACGCCCCCAAATTTCGCTTGGGATTGAACGGACATTTGAAGCGTCGAGACATGCAACACAAGGTTACCTGCCCCCGTTCATGACATATAAGATGCAATGTTCCTAACATGCATCTAGCATTATGCAATATTCGCAGCGGATAATTTTTTTCTTTAGCAATACTATGCACCAAACTAAAATATCTCAAATACTTGAAACATATTTCATACATAAAGGCATACTAAAAAGCCGTGATCACCACACTAGTCCAAAATGGTTGTGATCAAAAGAATACTTGAGATACAACTCCAAAAGTACAAGTATTAACCTAAGTTAAATACTATACCATCATCAACATCGCACCGTGGCCTAGTCGACCGTATTCAGTTGGTCAGATTCCAATTCTCCTTTGGGTCCTGTAACAAGATCTACCATTCGGGGGGAATGGTAGTTGGGACTACCACAGTGAGATTTGATTACAAATCTCAGTAAGTTAACATAAAACTCACACACAGGTTAAAAATGCATGCATGGCAGTAAAAGCATAAATGCATAATTATAGTCATACATAAACATAGTATAACTTGACATCTAGCATGACTTAACCAGAACTTAAACATGAACTGAAACTTGACTTAACATGCATAAACTTAAGCTTAAAACATAACATGTACGTGAGCATAAATAACATGGACTTGATCTAAAACTTGACTTATCATGCACTTGATCTGAAACTTGACTTAACTTAAACTTAGATTCTTATTCAATTGTCTTGATTAATAACATGCGTTAATACGTACTCCACAGTTGTTGTGGCCCCACGTATTCTACATGTCACAATTGCTGTGTCTCATGTAGTGTATGCTCCACAGTTGTTGTGGCCCCATACTTCATGCTCCACAGTTGTTGTGGCCCCATGAATACACATAACATAAAATATAATACGTACTCCACAGTTGTTGTGGCCCCACGTATTCTACATGTCACAATTGCTGTGTCTCATGTAGTGTATGCTCCACAGTTGTTGTGGCCCCATACTTCATGCTCCACAGTTGTTGTGGCCCCATGAATACACATAACATAAAATATAATACGTACTCCACAGTTGTTGTGGCCCCACGTATTCCATTCCATTCTTCTGTATTATCATAACATAACATAAGATATAATACGTACTCCACAGTTGTTGTGGCCCCACGCATTATAAGTAACATAAATATAATACGTACTCCACAGTTGTTGTGGCCCCACGCATTATAAATAACATAAATATAATACGTACTCCACAGTTGTTGTGGCCCCACGCATTATAAGTAACATAAAATATAATACGTACTCCACAGTTGTTGTGGCCCCACGCATTATAAATAACATAAAATATAATACGTACTCCACAGTTGTTGTGGCCCCACGCATTATAAGTAACATAAAATATAATACGTACTCCACAGTTGTTGTGGCCCCACGCATTATAAGTAACATAAAATATAATACGTACTCCACAGTTGTTGTGGCCCCACGTATTATACGTAACATAACATGTCTTATCTTTCTTAATGCATGAGATATTATTTAATATCATATACTTTTCTAACATGGCGTATACTTGTAAATGGCACAATATGATTTAATCATAAACATTTCATGGCATACATGTATCAGATGGCATACTTAACATGGCATACTTATAACATACAGTATTGTATGACAGAAAAGATTGTGTAACAGATAATTATTCATGAGAGATTAAATCATACGTAACAGATAAACATATAATGACATAGCATGACATGGCATATACGATAACATACATACATAAATTGTAGTTCCCTTACCCATCACACATACACAATAAACTGATAGTAAGTTAGAGGCTAACTTACCTCGATCGTCGCGTTCCATGAGAATAGAGCGCGAAACACGAGGAACTGCACAACAGCTGGAAGAGGAACACTCAAGTCCTTAAGATTTTCACTTCTGAACTTAATTGTCATATTATGAGCACTTGCAACACCACGGCAACTTGAGGTTTCATTGAATGAGAAGACCACTAATTTCAAAATCAACAGAATCTCGTGCTTTGTTTGCTTTATCGTTCACCATTCCTTTCTCAATTGTCATAGTTGACAAAACAGTCGCTTGTAGGTCTCTGTATGCTGCCCTTCATAAATTGATGGGTCCATGGCATCTAGAAAGTAGGGCTGCCTGCCTCACCTTTGTCTACATTCAAACAAAGTGCTGCACGCCACCTCCCTCCAAAGTTAAGAAGGCTGCTATTTTTTTTTATTTAATTATTATTATTATTATTATTATTTTTTTTTTTTTTCTTCGGTGGTTCCCACACCTACCTACTTTTCAAAACATCTCGTTTCTCCTCTCTTCTCCTAACTCTATCTTCTTCCCCTGAATCTGCTTCTCAAGAAATTGAAATGGGATTACAGCAAATTGAAAGGGGACACGTGGTTATTGGATGGGCTAATAATGAAGGTTATATAGCTAGCTAGCTAGTTGGTAGGACAGGCGGTTTTGTTTCTTCCAAACAAATGTCAATAATGTTTGAAAGAAAAATGTTAAATCCTTACCCCACCATAGCTAAAACTCTAGCTTTGAATTATTGAGGTCAGGTTTCGAATCTTTCTTGATGCCCATGTCGCAGAGAGAGGAGGCGATGGAATCGACGGCGAGCCAGACATCTGGTAGCTAGAGATTTCCGATCCGATGCAGCTTGATCTATTTTACTAATCACACCAATGGTTCTGGTACCATCTCCATCATATTCCTTGGCAACTCTGATGGCTCGAGATGAAGCAATTTCAGGTGCCTGTGAGGCAGGTACTATAACTAGCAGAATGGCATCGTTGTGCTCAGCATATTCACTAACCAGCGAGTCATCCATGATCCGTTGATCCAACCCGGGTAAATCAACCAACTTCAAGGGAGGAGCTGTACTTGTGCGTAGCTTCAAATATAATTCATCTCGACTCTTGCCCGAGGAACCCTTACTCAATCTATCCTGTAGAGAATGACGTAAAGCACTTGCAGAAACTTGTTGAGACTTATTGTCAATCTGCAAAATAATTGATTTGCTGCTCAAAGAACCATCCCTCTGTAAATCAATACTTATGGGAGCTCGAGTGGCACTGTTTTCACCCGTTGGCAAAACGGGATGCCCTATTAAACTGTTCAAAACTGCGGATTTACCAGCACCAACATTGCCAAGAGCTACGACATTGAGGAAAGTAGATGCCCTTCTAGAAGAACCGGATGAGGACCCGGTGTTTTCGTCAACGTCTTCGTCGGCAAGCAGAGCCGCAGCTTGCCGCATCGACTCCGATAGCTGAGCCAGCTCTTCGATTGCCTCCATAGACCCGATATTTCAGAGATCGACGATCTGATCCCAACAGATATAACCCCTTCAGACAATAAAAAGTGAGAACGAGGTGCGAGGGCGATCGATCGGAGTGAAACCCGAACAGAAGGGAACGGAATCAGAGAGATCTGTAAGAGTCACTTGCTGAACCCATACTACTATTGGTACTACTACCACCGAAAATGTTGATGAACCAAGGAGAGGCAGAGTTGGATGAGGGACTGAAGGCTAAAAAAAAACAGTGAAAGCAACAAAAGCAAACACGAACCCATATACTAAAACAGCGGTTCTTCTGGTTTTGAGGATGGGGAAGAGGCTCTTGACGTCTGAGATCAAGCTCCCGCCGGCGATGGGGATGTACTTTTTAGCCTCGGCCATGGAGGAGGGTTTTTCTTGTTTCGCCTATTTTGCCAAGACCTTCAAGTGGAAGAGAGTGGTTAGAGAAAGTGACACAGAGTTGTGCCGAAAACCCAGAAAGAGATGGAGAATTATGGCGAGTGTGAATAAACTGCACCGAGAGAGAGAGAGAGAGAGAGAGAGAGAGAGAGAGAGAGATTGGGGCTCGGTTCATTGGCCGAATTCGACCAAGATGTTGATTTTCCATCGGGTCGCTCATGGCGCAGACAAAGAAAGAGAATCTTTAGCGGGGAGAGAGAGAACAAGTTGAGAGTTGAAAAAGATAACGGCTGCTGATGAGGATGGGAGTTTCAGAAAGAGAGAGTAGTTGGGCTGATAAGTGTAATCAAACTTATTTTAAATAAAACACTTTAAATAAAACATCACGATGAATTAAGGTAGAATATTATTTTATAAACTAAAATTTATAAAATAATATTTCTTCATCATTATATTAAATGATAAAGTACCGTTAATTAATCGAAGAGGATAAAAACATTTAAATTTAAATAAGAGTTTTCAACGTAAAATTAAACCTCTTAATATCTTAAAACAATTAAAATATTTAAACTAAATAATTATCCACAATTATAATATTTTCAGAGCTCATTAAATTATTATAATTGTGCTACTTTAAAAACAAGCTTATCTAATACTTTGAAATTCGATGGATAAGATCCGAGAAAATGCAATCGAGGTACAACGCTTAGGATAAAACTGTTCATGATTTAACAGCTGTCGGTGAAGAACAAATTACGTGATTTACGGAAAAGATAATCTATACGCGTGATTCCAGATGAGGGTAAAGACGAGAGAGATGTGATTGCTGTCGGGAAATAATCCAAAACTGATAATTTTAGCGGGCTGTTACACTAGGCAACCTCTGCCGTTTTTCTCAATACCTAAGCTCTTTCAAACTGGCTGTAAAAGAGCATGCTAATCAGAACAAACTGCCTACATGCAGGGACATGTACTCTCGTAAGAGGCAGACGCTTGACAAAGTAATCCATGCATCCAGGCCTTTCGAATGACTTCAAACTGTGGACGCCATCCCTAAGTCCAAAATGTCCCCAATAAGTTTTCACGAATTTCAATTTTTTTGGAGGGTGAAAAGCTTATTCATGAAACCATTAAACATACAAAGGAAAAAGCTCATTCATGAAAAGGAAGCTTGACTAAGCTCGAGTTCCTCATCCTCGAAAACAAAGACCTCGTGTGCTGGTTAACCAAAATTTTCTCAGCCTCACCTATTCAATGCGCAGGTCACTTGCGGAACCTTAAGACAACAGCAACAAGTTAATATTAGAGAAATTATAATGACTACAAATGGAAATTGTGTCTTTTATTAGAAACACTCGAGTTAGTCTCAACATGAATGAACGAACACTAGTTGATGCATCATCGGTTTTCTAGACAGCTAACAAAAAGAGTCACAAAGACATAATAGGAATTCATCTGCTGCCATCTCTCAATTTCAGGTCATGTTTTACGCCATGCCTCCAGTTGTTGCTGTTCTGATTATCTGGAAGAGAGCTGTTTAAACAATGAAAATATGACATCAGTAAACCTTGAAAGGAACCATTAACCAACGCCTCGCAACCATACAAGAAAACTCAAATTCACACGAGGATTTTTATAAAAAAAAAAAAAAAAGATCTGCCTAGGTAGATTCTCGAATTCAATTCAACCTGAAGTAAACTTTCATGAGTCCAAACTGGAGAATGGGTTTCATTTTCCACTCTGTTCTCTAAGGTTCGGTAAGATTTAAGCACGCTAGTCACAAAGTGCCAAAGTGGAGAGTTTCGGTGAAGGCTCATCACTTCTATTAATGATGTTAGCCCATGTCAATTATGATGTAGAAAGCCATGATTAAAATATACACCTTCAACTTAAACCATAATTTTAACAAAAATGCAGCTAGCCAATCCATAGAATGAGAAATTTCAGCTCATTTGATTTGAATAAGAACTTTGGGTTCAAGATAGATATCCCAAAGCTCAACAACTCAGATATTCATAACCTAAGATTTCTAAGCAGCCCCAACCCAAGCACAGTAACAATGATCACCAGCAGAAAATAGTTTCTAACTTGGTGATAATTCACAGAAATAATTCTTAGGAAGATAATTTTTTTTGTGGTTTTTTTTTTTTTTTGGGGGGGGGGGGGGGGGGGGGGTGGGGGGGGCGTGGTTGGTGCGCACATTTTAGCATTTTAGTACTGAGTAAATGTTGGAGAGCCCTTCAATTCACTTACTAGCCTAAGAGAATGGGCTAATCGTTTAAACTTACTATTCAAATGAAGAAATTAAGTCATCTTGTACTACCAACATTATTCAAAAATTTGCCATGAGAAAAGCGCCACCTTGAACAAAAACAAAACAAAATAAAACAGAGATGACGAATAGGTACAAAGGTTAACAAGGAAGCAGATTCTTACATGAACCAATGACAACAAAAATGAAGAAGCCAAGCAGAACAGGACCAACAGGATAGTCCTTCCCTTTTTTCGTGGTTGCTTCGGGTACAGCTCCTCTCTTTGTAATGTTCTTTTCGAACTTCTCCACCTTCCTATCCGCAAGTCGCCTTGAAGTTGTCTGCACAAGCACCCCGAACAAGACAAATTCGTTCAAAATCATCAAACCATAGGGCCAAAAAAGACATGGCCTTCAATTTTTCAATTTACTCTCTAATTCAGGTTTATATATCCATCCATCCAAACAAGGTAAAAAAATAAAATCAAATATAGACTGGGAAAGGCGCAACAAACTATCATACAAAAACTCAGGACTTTTCTCATACCTTCGGTTACTTCTTATTCATCGCACTGAAATCTATTTTAATACTTAGATGCATGATATTATATTTACTTAGATCGAAAGATCTTTAGATTTCTTGAAATGCTAAATATTATTTGTAACTAAGGCTGTGATTGGCCATTAAGAATTCTCATATAAGAATTTTGAGTTTTAATATTTTAATATTATTATTATTTTGAGATTTGAAAAAGTTAAGAAAAAGTTAAATTATTGATTATATTTTGTATGGAAATTTGAAAAATTTGTAACTATGAGATGAGAATTTTGATTTTGAGATTAAAATTTCAAAGGCCAAGAATATTAAATGGTTCATATTCTCTCACCTCGGCATTCACAACCTTTTAAGTCTTTATTTTTCAATAATGGATGGTAACGATTTTAAAAAATGAGAAATCGGAAATACAATCATAATATACCATCTGCATGCAGCAAGAGGGGGGAGCGGGGTGTTATCGACGTTTTCGACGAATCAACATCAAAAAATAATTCGCAGAACAAAATGATAGATTAGATCCTTACTTAATCACAACCGTTCCAGCTGCATTCGGCTAGATCAGATCGATCTAGCGATCGACTTATCAGGAATAACAACGGATCAAGAAATGACTACGATGTCAACAGCATAATCCAAATAAAGATAAAAACAAAAGAAATTTAAAAAAATCCAGCCGGAAACGAGTTAACATTACGAATTACCAAGAGAGAAGAGAGTAAACTTACCATGATTCCCAGGAGATCCGGTTGCCAGAAACGGTTGGAGCACGAGACCGTCGGAGAATTAAACGAGATTACTTCCCTTGTCGTCTCCCTTGCCTTGCCTTCCGGTTCTCTCTCTCTCTCTCTCTCTCTTTCTCTCTCTCGAAAAGTCGCAATAAACTACGGACTTCGTATTCTCGTGGATTTTTATATAGAGAGCTAGGGAATAGGTTGCTAACTTGCTAGGATCCCCGGACGAAGCGCCACAGGCCCACAATCACCGTTGGTGATTGGGTGCTCCACGTGGTTTAGCTGACGCGTCGTAATCTGGTTGGACATCGAGATGAACGTAGGTCTACACTGGTCTGGTCACAAACGGCGTCCCAAACCACCGACTATCTTTCATCCACAAACATCCATCTCTATGCGCGTTAACGGTTCTCGGTATCTGATCAGCCCGGAAATAAATCTGGGCCCTTCATCTTGAATTCATTTAGACTGATATAGTTGCTTTCTATGAATTTGTTTTAAGAAAATGCTTAAAATACGAAATGTTATATTAAAAAAATAAAAAATAAAACATAAAGATGAAGATTAATATTTATATTCTTGATTTCTTATTTAAATTTATTATAATGATTAAAATATTATTATAGGTTGCTATCCAATATTTCTTTTAGTTTGTTCTTTTTCATTAAGTAATTTTAAAAAATTGTTTTCGTTTAAGAAAAGCGTTAAAGATATGTTCCAACTTTGAACATTAAGGTTGGCCTAGTTCCAAGGTTTTCACTTCTCGACCTGTTTCTTTTGACATGTTCATACTTTGAAGTTTGAACCATTACCCAGAAGCTAATTACTCAAACTCACGTTTTTATAACAACCCTCCACCATCATATTATTGAATCATTCTTCGTCATTGGACCAAAACTTATAGGCTATAGATCATGACCCCGAAATTCCGCAGCCGAATCAGTCTCAAGAGTTCCATATTGTTGCTGCAACTCTATCTATGTAACCCTATGGTACAATGCATTCAATCAAATCGTGACTTCTTCAGCACCACACGCATAAATAATCAATCGGGATTGACTTAATAAAATGGAAGAGGAAGAACGCAACAAATTGATAAGAGGTACACATAGGTAGTCTGCATTGGAGAGGGAGGAAAATGACAATGAAGTAAAATTTAATTATTTTCAAGATGGTAGTGTCACAGAATCAGAATGTATAAAAACCAGACTATATAATTAAGAATCTAAAATCTCTTGCAGTGATTGACAAATATTGAAGCGTCAAAGAAAATTCAACTCCAAAACTATGCTATCATTTGATTTCTGAACAGAACTAACAGGACAGCTCTACACAGAAATATGAAAGAACAGGCAATTTCACAGTCAGATAAATGAAAACGCGAAACTCGAGCCAGTGGAGGGGTATGGAATAGAAGAGAAAGAACCAGCAGCTCCGAGAAGGCCTTATTGATGACCTTCCGATGATACAGAGATGTTTTCAATGAATAAATTGGCTCCCGGAGAAGCTCTATTCAGCTTTTAAATCATTGAAAGAATCTCCATTTTCCATGAAATACACTACAGAGTTTCCAACTTCGAGCTGCTTGAACTCTTTATAAGTGCAGTGTAAGTTCGCTTTGTAGATTAACTCCAAGCTGTAATTGAATGAGAAGTGAGGTCACAAGTGTTTTGAGGTCTCGCACACATAAATTCAAGTTGCACATTCCCGTAAGCTCTACCGGACCCTCGATCATAAATGTGGCGAATCTCACTTTCTGCTCACCAATGTACAAATGTAATCAAATATCTTCTCCATTTTTAACGCCCAATCTCTTCATCGGCCACTACAGTATCTTTCTTACATATAACCTCATTCTCCACAATCTCTTCATCCTTAACATCAGTTATTACCTGAAGAAGTTCTATTGGAGTAGCTGCTGGGTCCAGCTCCCGACAACCCTTTGGAGCATTCAGACCTTCTTGACCAGAAAGCAAGTGTGAAGGGACATGATGGGAGAACCGAAACATCTCCTCTCTTGGAATTCTCCTAATTTCTCTGGGGTCTAAATGCTGATGAAAAACAGTCTTGAAACCTGCCACTTTGACCAAGGGAGTAACAGTTACACCCAGTTCTTCAGTATAGTCTTCAAGTACTTCCACCATGTCATACTTGTGAATTACATCATTTGCCGTTAACTCATTCCAGTCAGGGGACCAGAGTCTATAGAGAGCCCAAACATCCCCCTTTCTGGGATATATACAAATGACCCCACGTATGCCTTTTGTCCACCTAACCTTGTGCGAAAAAGAATTCAGGGAATCATTGCTTTCATATCTGCCTATTCTAAAATCCCCACAAGTTTTAGAGAAACCAGAACCAACCCAGTTTAGGGGCCCCAATTCACTGTTAGTTTTTGAGTTAAGCCAACAGATCTGCATCTTGAATGGGTTCAACGAAATTATATTATGAATCATGGCGTAATATCGAGGCATCCCATCGTCGTCGTCATATGCAGCCCATACCTGATTTTCTCCAAAAGACCTTTCAGTTCGATCCTTGTCAAAGTCGTGAAAATCAGGATCTGGGACATTTATCGACATTGTTTCCAAGGTTGCTGCATCAACATTGGCACCATAAGTGCCAGGAAAGGACTCCGTGGCACAGACTCCAATCTTCTTATCCACAGATGTGCCAGACTTGTTCATACCAGGCAAGTCGCTGTTTCCCAAAGATTTTTCACCTTTGTCATTTGATTTCTCCTTCCCAACCCCCTCTTCTTTAACAGCATTTTTATCAACACTAACTTCCTTCCACTCATTTAGTTTTTTATGAATTTCCATCCTAGCCTTCTGCATAAGTCGATTATGGGTTTCATGATGAGAAACATCCCTCATGCTGCTGGGTTTATTGATTCCAGCAAACCCTACTGTTTTAGAATTGGCCAGTTCAGATCCAGATTTAGATGCTCCAGATCCTCCAGTTTGTAGACCCATTTGATTTGTGGCATCCCTTCCATTGCCACTACCAAGATCATCTAGGCCTTTTCTTCTCTTTGAAGCACTTGAGTGACCACTAGATGAAGCACCGCCCATCTTCTTAGATTGATGCTTCCTCTTCAAGGCCTCCTCTCTTTTTAAGGATGCTTGTGCCTTCTCACGGTCTCTCTTCACTTTCTCATATGCCTGCTGAACCATGCTTGCAGCTTGAGCAGCAGTTGAAGCACCTGCCGTTCTTGAGAATGGAGCCCACTGAAAGTCAGTCTGGTTATATGAATCAGGATTACTATACCCTCCTGCTCCAACATTAGGTGATGGGTCATTCTTCTTTCCCAAATTAATCGTGTTTTTACCAGTTGATTGATGATTGGAGTTTTGCCGCTTCTGTGTAGAATTCCATGAGGTGGATGGTTTAGAGCTATTTGAAGGAGGTGGAGCTGTTTCTACCGCAAAAAATGGCTCATGGCAATTAGGGCATAGGAGATTATGATTAAGGTAGACTCTCAAATACTCATATTGCATTTTGCATCGATGGCACACAGTCCAAAAGGTATTAGGTTTCGGCTTATGAGATGAAGCAGAAGTTGAAGAGTTAGCAGCCCGGGTGGCGTTCTTTTGAGCCCTCACATTTGAAGTTGTACTTTTGGTAAAATTGTAAAAACCATTCCCTCCTGGTGGTGCTGATGAACCCCCAGTAGGAGCTGAAACTTTCTGGACCCCCTTTGCATTCCTCCTCCGGTCATACTCTAGTCTCTTAGCCTTATCGGACAACAAGCTCCATGCCTCAGAAATATGCTTAAACGCCCCATCAGCTCCTATAGATTTGTTCTTATCAGGGTGAAGCATCAGCGCCAGCTTCCTATATTGTTTCTTTACTGTCTCATCATCGGCTAGTGGATCCACACCTAGCACCCCGTACCAATCTGCTTCTCCATTTATTTTGTTTTCCACAGAAATATATACATTGAGTGTTGCTAAAATGTGGGGAATACCCTCAAGCCCGGGAAACAAATTTTGGGCCTTCAAAGCAAATTTCTTTGCCCCCGTTATGTCCTTGGCCATAAACTTCTTCTCAGCAATCTCCTTTGCCCTGGCGGCCTCATCTTTATTGCACTCCATTTCCTTGGTCCCCTTCTTTGTTTCTTATTACAACAAGGCTGCCACTTAGCAGAAAACTTCAGCCAGCCTGCTATTCAACTCTACGAATTCTGTGTTTTCTCATACTTCAAAAAAGAATCTACCTGATGAATGAAAACCCAGTTCAAAAAAGTCAAGTAAGAAAACTGCCATACATGAATCATGGAAACGAGCAAACGATAACGAGCATATGGTTATGTATCGACTCAACTAAAAAGAAGAAAATAAAAGAATCAACTTAAATGTTACGAGGTACATGTCCAAGTAAAATTTAAAAGCAATACAAAAGTAAAAACAAAATTTTCTGGTTATCATTTCCGCAATACGATCAATGAAGGCTCGAGCTTGGAAGATATCTGAGGTTGGAAAAAAAAAAGGGTTCAAAATTACAACAAAAACACTGGTTCTCTGTACTATTTCTCTTTCATGAAGCTGGATTATGAGTAATGAGACAGCAATTCTTTCATGCATCAGACACAGACAATACCAAAAATTAAGAAACACAAAACCGAATCGAAATAGAAAAACTACAACATCTTCATTGAATATATGTGAATAAAGGTCTAGTCCAGATTAAACAATAATACTCAATGATCAAAACCCTAATTTTGAATACTCAGAAAGAAAGCCCTAGAATCAGTTATCAGTTTAGAGATATAGTCAATTCAGTATATCCCAAATTCAGAGAGGTGGGCTAGATTACCTAATAAAAGGAGCTGTGTTTGTTGAAGAATTAGACTCGCAGAACCGCCATGCTCCAGCTCCATAACCATCTTTTTCTCATCTGCCCCGCTTTTCTCACCCAAATCCCAAAAGATCCCGACCTTTTGCTGAAACTTCTCAAATAAACCCCAAACTGCAATTCACAAAATAAATAAAAGGACAGAATTTAATTACATTGGACCAGGGTTGGTATATGACCTTATAAAATGGGCTCTAGTTTAATGAAAAAGGGGCCCATAATTGACAGAAAAGTTTTCCTTCAAAAGCCCAAACTATACTCCAATTCGACAAGAAAATTATTTCAAATGAATAATTCTATTTAAACGTATTTACACTTAAAAAGTCAAGTACCTTCAAATAGTACATTTCTTCATGAATACATATGACGCGGTACTCAAAACATCAACCGTCCCGAGTAAAGTCAGTTTTCATGGATCGTCGGGTCAGGGTCAGGTCATGGTCATGGTCATGGTCTGGGCCTGGGATCCAAACCTTTTTCTATGGCAATTTTCATAGTCATAACAGTGTCTTTTACTGTAGGAGATTTTACTTGACCGAGTGTCATGTGAAATCCAATTAATTGTTTCAGACGCCATTGAATCTTAATGGATTTCACGGGACTTTTTAATTACTAATCAATGCACTCCACCCCGGTCTTTGTGTCTTTGTACTTTTCATTCATGGCTGAATTCGGCACTCGTTTTGGTAGGCAACCAGGTATGTTTATAATGGGCTCATTCTTTTAATTTTCTTCTCTAATTAAAGCTAATAGTTTGTTTTTTTTTTTCAGTAACAAGCGTCGTATATTTTTTTAAAATATAGAATTTAAGTAAAAAAATTTAATTTTTTTAATAATAAATTTTACTCTTTTTTTTAAAATAAATTGCACAATAATTACCTAATCCATACCAATATATAATGAAGTATATTCTCAAAGCTGTACAAAGTTGTGGATAATAATAATAATTATATATTAGAGACTTGACAACATAGGATCCACGTGGAGGCATTTCTACCACACGAATACTTGATGGGCTCCTTGGCCCACCGTGGATCTGTTCTCTGTGAACAGAGATATCCTTAACTACAGATGCATGGAATTGGGATTGTTTTTTCAAAAGTCTCTGAACTCTGAAGTCTCGTATCAGCACGTTAAATTACGTCCTCCTGCGTAGGCAGCCGTTCATCGGATTCTCAGAGCCAAGTGTAGGGCTGCGATGGTGCTTTGATGTCAGTCGGCAGCCAAACATCATGGCCTGCACGCAAGAAGTACCCCAGAAATAATTTAAAAAGAAAAAAGAAAAAAAAAGAATTGATTGTAAGAACAAAATGATCAAAGTGGATTAAAAGAAAGAAGGCCAACGAAATGAGCAAAGACCTTTTTAGCTTGAGCGGTGCTACACGTGCACACAATTTTCATTTTATTATAATTTTTTCACTCTTTTTTTCTCTAATTTTGTCGATGGCGATGACAGCAACTCGTCATCCGTTTTCGCCTTGGTGGGTGAAAATTGAAATGCCTCAATCTCCGACATCCATGAAAAGGGGGCCAGCCCTAGTTATTATTTATTTATCTGGTACAGCTATATGCTACATTGGTCTTATCACTATGTCAATATATTCAATGGAAAATGTTTTGGAATTTGAATTTGGATTTCGAATTTGTGTCTTAATTTTTTTTAATTAATGATTAAAAAAACATTTTATAATGATATTGTAAATTTTTTTATTTTTAAGAAAATATTTAAGAATATAAAATAATAAATAAAAAAACCAAAAAACTAAAAAATTTATTTTACTTTATTTGGTGGGTATTAAGGAAATGTAGCATGACTCATATTCAATAGATGTTATGAATTTAGACTAAAAAATATATATATAAATATTAAGTCACTTTCATATAGTTATTATCACTCTATTAATATGATTGGTTAAAATAATTATTTTATATTAAAAAAATAATGTAACCAATCACAATAATAAAATATACAAAAAATACATAAAAATTACTGCACATAAAAATTATAAATTATATTTACTTTGTAGTTTGGAGTTTGAATTTTGAACAAAACTTCCCAAGACTTTTTTGATGAATTATTTATTCTCGAATGAGATAGTTTTTTCACAGAGAATTGAATCTATTGATATTTATATTTATATGTTCATACCCATATATAGATTTTAGTTGCGAAGTTGCTGTCTACTTTAGACAAATAACTTTAGATTATGCAAAGACAGCACGATGCACAACTTTCCCATTTTCCGTACCTAGACTTTTAAATCACATTTTGGAAAGTCATCATAATTTATTTTAGGGAATATGAATATTTCATTGAATTCTTTGGTTTTTGAACATTAATTTTTTCAATCATGTTCTCTGGTGAGCTTGCAAACTCAGGTATGTGTTTGGGAGGTGGCATTTAACCCATGGCATCAAACTACATTTTCAAGAAGTACAGCTTCTCTTGGTGGAGCCAAGTCCTTGAAGAAGAATGGTACCTTGACAATACTAGCATGAATAAGCCCAGCAATAATGCCTAATTGGGGACCCAGAACAGTACTCCATGTTGCTAAATTTACCATTCAATGGGTAAATTACTTCAAAATTAACATTCGTTAACTTTTCAAATGAGTTTACTCTTGACTGTTGTGTGTATATTTAATCTGTATTAATCTTCTGTACTGAATACAAAATTTGGTATATAAAGATGATGAATGAGATCTTACATATTCGAGAAGGATAAGGTTTTATACATTTTGTAATAATTTCAATAAACTAAAACGAGTTTTGCTTAAAAAAAGCCTGACATAGTTAACATGGAAAGCTTCCACATCAACTGTTTGTTGGTGTATGGGATCCCACATTGCTTGGGAATGAGAAGTTATTACTCTTTATAAGGTTCTAATGGGACTCCAATTGTATCATTGACTAGTCCTTTTGGAATATAGGTAATGTGGTTTGGACTTTCCATTAAGGCATTACAAATGTGAACTGAGCTTTCATTGAATCGTTAACATCATTTTAAACAAGACAATACATCCCAAGTTATATCAGATGGATTAAGTTATGGCTGATTAACAAAGTTCAACATTTTGGTATAAAGAGTGATGTGCACAGCTTCAAAAGTAGGTCAAATAGAATACCACCTTCAAATTTTATTTATTACTCCTATTCGTAACTGCAATGGAGGTGAAAAATGACACTAGACGTTTGACTGTTAATCAATGTTTCTTTTATTGTACGGATTTTGTCAAATTATTGTTGGAGACATGCAACACAGAATGTTCCAGCTTCAATTGCTAAAATACATCAAACATTTGGGATAGGTTTGGCAGTTGAGATCATCTCATTCTTATAATTTGTTGAAATTTTTACATAAAAGATAATAAATAATTTAATTATTTTAAATTTTAAAATAATAATATTATCAAAAATAATAATTCAGTCAATTTTTAAATTTCATCTAAAATTTAAAATTTTCATCTCACCATCTAAACTTATCCTAAAGATCTATCACAAAAATGTACTAGTTGAATCAAGTAACTTAACGTGTGCGTGTATATATATATATATATAAAAATATAATTAGACAATTAAAAGTAAGGCTACCTATACGTCCCTAATGGCAGGTTTGACAAGTGGAATGAAACACAAAATATTTATTTCATCTCATTTTATTATTATATTTTTTAAAATTTTTACACAAAATATAATAAATAATTCAATATTTTTAAATCTCAAAACAATAATAATATTAAAAAATAATATTTTACACTTTTATCTAAAATTAAAAATCATCCAAATCACATGCAAGTAGCAAGTGAGAGAGAGGAGGAGGAAAAAAATATGAACCGAAGATGTAAAAGATGGAGGAAGAACTATAGGTATCAAATCGTGTTAACGGGTCGTGTTCGTGTCATGTCAAAGTATGCATATTATACTATATAGGTCAACCATAACCCGACCCGTTAAGCTTATCGTGTCAAAATCTCAAACCCTAACACGACTCATTAACATAACGGGTCATGTCGTATCAACCTGTTTTGACCCATTAGTGAATATTACGAAATAAGTTAATACGACACAATATAACCCGTTTCAAAATGTTTATGTAAAATGGTTGAATAGACCCAAAATTAACCTGTTTGACCTTATTAAATTTAGTATAGTTTTATATAAATGTTAAAATTATAATATTTTTAAAAATTATAAAACTAACTACATGTTCAAAATTAGAATCCAAACAATAAAATATTGAAATTAAAATTCTAACAATTTTATTTTTAGGTATAAGGATATAATTTTAATTTTAATTTTCTTAACATGTCATAGAGGGTCAAAACGGGTTGACCCATTATCAACCCATTAAGCAATTGTGTCTTAACGGGTCAACCCGTTTTGACCCGAACTACATTAAGACTAAACCCTAATCCGCTATTATCGTGTCATGTTCGTGTTGGGTTAACATGTCGTATAACATATTGCCACCCCTAAGAAGAACAAATAAGAAAAGGGAGCTAGTATCAAATTATCCTCAAGTTTTTGTCTGAATTTATGGGTCTCCAGTAAGAGAAAGATAGATATAGAAAATGAGCTTTACAATACTTATTTGAGCAAAAATAAATGTTATAGATCAAACATCATTTGTCTATTTCTATTTTACTTGAAACTTTTAAATTCGGACGTGACTTTGAGCAAATATTTATTATATTTTTTTTTAGAGAAAATAGGCAACAAGAAAAAAGGAAGAAGTTAAAATTAGGGTTAACTACTTAAAAGCATGTTAAATGGACAAACGAATGAGTAATTCACAGGAAGATTATTATCTAACCTATCCCTTGTCCATTTACATAATTTTTATGTCAATATCCATCCCTTCCTGTGAGGATACACTTTTTCATGGGTAACTAAGGATATGTTTGGATGTCAATATCACTTTAATTAATTTCAATTAATTATTAATGAGATACATTACTTTTTTGTACATTTAAATACAAATTTCGATTTATTTACATTTAAACATATTTTGATATGATTTATAAAATATTATTATTAACAAATCAACCCAGATGATTAAAAATCACCTTAACATACAAGGATCTACTATGTCGCCTACTGCTCTATTTGACTACTCTTTAAATTAATTTTTTTACTTAATGATTAAATAAGTAATTTTTGATATATTGATATATTTTTTTTATTTTTTTCTAACATACAAATAGAGCTTAAGATTCTAGTGGCCATTACAGAAAGCTCATTAAAAAGAATATAAAAAAAAAATAAAAAATTCAATAATGAAAAAAAAAAATCATAGCCTAGGAGGAAACTTTGATTCGTACCGTCCATATATAAATGTTATCTTAGCTACCTCAGTCCGTAGTGTGTCAACCTTCCACCATTGAGAAAATGCAAACATTTAATAGAGCCCGCACCCCGCCCGCCCATGGCCATCCCTCATCAATGTCATCTGAACAAGCCAGCCATTATGATTGAGCACATGTGTCATCGTCACACTCCATAGTTTAATTCGTATAAACATGTTGCCTGTTGGCCCTCTCCATTCACTCCAACATTATGGACCAAAACAAAAGTGACACGATTTGAGCACGATGAATCAGAAAAAAAACAAAACAAAAACAGCTTTAAAATGTTGGCAACTCGGACAAGTTACTTTTTAATGAAGCGGTACTTTGTACACATGGTTAGTTTGCAGGACGTAAACTTGCAGAGCGGACAGGCGACAAGCTCGTCCGAGCATGGCAGAGGGCCTGCTCGTTTGCAAATATAAAATTATTTTAAAATTTGCGTAGCTCGTTTAACATTCCGTTTGGATTTTAAAATTATTTTTATATAAAATATAATAAATAATTTAATTTTTTAAAAATATAAAAATAATATTTTAATAATATTTTATTTAACTTTTATCTCATACTAATTTATTATACAAATTGAACCTAAATTATTTAATATAAAATATAAATTTTTAATAATTATTTTACAACTTTAATTTAAATGAGATATAGTAATAGAACTTGGGATTATTGTAATGAAGTGACGTAATTATATTAATTATTTATAGAATAAATTATAACATAATTGTACGTATATCATTGACTTTATTATATGTTTTTTATGCAAATTCAAATTGATACCGAGTAATTAGGTCTAGATTTTACTACTTTAAGAAGATAAATTTATAAAAAGATAAAAGGAAAAGCTTAATATCTTCCTTAAATTAAGGGTAATATTAGTTATTTTCTCTTAAATCATATTTATGCTCATTATTATCTTGTTAATAAATATTTAGTTTTAAGTTTGGAAGTAATTTTGATTTTGATTTCAACCAAATTTTTTGTATGATTCTTATTTATTTATGTATTAATTATTAGGGCTGAAAACCGACCAGTCGGTTTTATGCCTAAACCGAAACCGACCGGCTTTCTATATATATCAATACACACCGGCCGAAATCGACCGTGCTGGGTGGAGAAAACCGGTCGGTTTCTTTGCCGGTCGGTTCCGGTTTTCTTATTCGGTTTGGGCCTTATTTTGGGCCTCTTATCCATTAGATTTTTGGGCTTTTTTTTTTTAAAAAAAAATTATTTTATAAATATATATATATATTTTTTCCTATATATATATATTTTAGGATATGATAGGCCTAAAAAATCAGTTCACAAGCTCTACAAAAGCCTCCAACGGTTCTCCGAGGGACAATACTTGAATCAATAAGATTGTGCGGTCATTATTGCTTCAAGCCTTCATCTTCACTCATTATTGCTTCAAGCCTTCAATCTTCATTCGTCAATACTTGTCACGTTCGATTGTGCGGTCAACTCTATAAGAATCAATAAGAATAAAATATCAAATGTTAGTAAATTCATATTATGAAAAAATATGCAAAATTAAATTACAATGAAAATAAAGAAAATATTACCTGATTCTACTACAAAGCTCTCCACATTATCCATAGCCTATCGGATATCAATGGGTGTTGACGGATGCCTTAACCAATTTTGAGTGCAAATAAGTGTCTCAACAGTTCTCGGAGCCAACGAACTCCGAAAAGGATCAAGCACACGACCTCCCGTACTAAATGCTAACTCGGACACAACCGTGGAAACAAGCATGGCCAATAAGTCTCGTGCAATCCTCGCAAGTATAGGATAGTTAGCCTCATTTATTTTCCACTAAGTCAACAAGTCAAACGATTCGCTGAGTGCCTCACAACCATCTGATAAATATCGATCCACTTCTGTTTTAGTAATACTAGATCCGGTTGCGGAAGATGCCCTATACCACTCCCATAACCATTTGGTCTCACGTTTACCATCACCTTCATTCATGGATCTAGATGTTGGAGGGGGTTGAGAAACTGGGGTACTCGTGGTGGAACCGAATGCAGCATTATACTCTGCATACAAATCTACTAATACCTGCCTCACATTCGAAACCAACTTCTCAGCACGGAACTCATCATGAATTTTCTGCAATTCAAAAGTAAGAAGTCCCAACTGGCTTCGTGGATCAAGTACAACAGCAATTAACATGAGCAAGTTCATCCTATCTAATGACCCCCAATACTTATCATATTTGGTTCTCATGTTTATGGCCATACTCCTCAAACAAGTATTAGTACTCTCACTCAGCATAATCAATTCATTTTGGAGATCACAAATCTCTAAAAAACTGGTGTTGGCTGTCACATATAAAGATCCAGAAAATCTAGTAGTGGCTTCATAAAACATCTCCAAAAACTTGACAAACACCCGCACTGTCTCCCACTCCGTAGCTTTAGGAGGTCCCATGTGCCCATCATCAAAGTAAGAGAGGAAATTATAATCCTCACTCTCCATCTGGCGTCGTTTTGTTTAAATGAAATAAAAAAAAAATTAATGCAACGACGCCGTTTGGTCTAAACCAAACGGCGTCGTTTGGTGGGGAACGGGTTAGGGTTCCTTTGGCCCTTTCCCAGTTCCCCCCTCCCCCCTTTTCCCTTATTCGGCCGCCCCTCCCATTCTCTCTCTCTCTCTCTCTCTCTCTCTCTCTCTCCGAGTCTCTCACTCCGTGACTCTCTCCATTCAACGACGCCGCAGACGAGGTTCGGTGACTCCCTCCTCCTCCCTCCGGCCACGGTGAGTATATTACTAAATCCTTATCCTTTTATATATATATAGTTATATACTCTGTTATATTATAAATATATAAATTATATATATATAATCTGTATATATAATAATATAATAAGTTATATAGTAACTTATAGTCTTAAACGATGCAAATTAATATATATATATTTAAATTATAACTAGTAACTACTAACTTATATGTATAAATTAATATATACATATATAATCCTGTTTTTTTATAAATTAATAAATTAATTTATAATCCTGTTTTATATATATATATATATACTCTGTTATATATGTACTAGATTATAACTAGTAACTTATATATATAAATTAATAAATTTTAATCCTGTTTATATATATATATATACTCTGTTATATATGTACTAGATTATAACTAGTAACTTATATATATAAATTAATAAATTATAATCCTGTTTTTATATATATATATATACTCTGTTATATATGTACTAGATTATAACTAGTAACTTATATATATAAATTAATAAATTATAATCCTGTTTTTATATATATATATATATACTCTGTTATATATGTACTAGATTATAACTAGTAACTGTGAATGAATCTGTGAATGACTAGTTTATATTTCAGATTTGTGAATATGTGAATGACTAGTTGTTAATTATTTATATAAATTGAGAGAAGATGAGTGAATAACTTAGATTAGAGTCTTAGACTTGTGATGTTTGCCATGTTGCAAACTAGCTGCTGGGATGTTTCGTAATATGTATGAATATATGATGTTTGCCATGTTTCAAACTTGTGATGTTGTATGGGATCTTAAAATTATAAACATATAACATTTATATTTTGTTTTATAATTTAGATGGATTCTTCTTCGTCTCCGATTGATGTTGATACAAATGAACCTCAACCAACAATTAATTTGGAAGAAGATGTGAGAGAGACCCAAATATCTAAACCCCCTAGTGCCCCTACTAGTAGTACTTGTCCATTACCTAAGAAACGGAAAGGGACGGACAAGTCGATTGTATGGGATCATTTTACGAAGGTGGATGGTTGTCCTGTAGATGATCCGAAGGCTAAATGTAATTATTGTGGCAAGATGTACGCTTGCCACTCAAA